>CP137667.1:34636042-35236042 GCA_037976565.1 Mesocentrotus franciscanus | reverse complement strand
ACTCTAGCCCCTATCCACCTTCTCAGGGTATAGGTCAGTCCGTATGTAGTCCAGATCAAAATGATGCTGATATCATTTATCTCAATTCTCTTGCTCCTTGCATGGTTATATGAAAAGACACCCTATGCTGATACAGTCAAACCTGTCTTAGCGACCACCTGTCTGTAATGACCATCTGTCCATAACAACCACTTAAAATCCCCCCGTGAGATTTCATGTAGTTAAGAACCTGTACACAACGACCACATGCCTAACGCCACCAGCGGCCACTCATTTTGCTCCCGCTAGGCACTGAAAATACCCACATAACGACCGCCATCGCCAGCCGTGTAGCGACCAACAACAGCCGTGTAGCGACCAGCAGCCCTTGAGCAATTTTGTTCACAGCTAGGCAATCGGCGACAAAGCAGTAGCCTATAAAGGTAGATCTAACAGTCATTTACACACAAAAAACTATTCAACCCAAAGTTTTATCAAAACTTCAATCAAAACATTTAATTTCCGACAGGATAAGGTTTCTTGCACATTTCATTACGGGCTGAGCCTATTGAAAACATAATACAGCGTCACTATCATGAACTTCGTGATCGATGCCTCGCTTATTCGCGCACAGGCCAGCCTGCGAGTGGGCGGGGTGCTGTCTGTCAATCAAATTTTCCGTCTCGTTCATTTTTACTTCTTTTAAAGGGCCCCTCCAACCCAACTAACTTAGCCTCTCAAAACATGAATACACCTCTACTTATTAATATTCCAGCCTATAACATTTTTCAGAAAATCTCTATATTGACCAAAAAATGATAATAACCATCCATTTTTCACAGATCTCCCTCAAAAAAAGGGAAATACGGTCACGTGACTTGATGACGCATTTTACGTCATTGCAGGAATGTCCTTGTATTTGTCCTACAACTAAGGACCTTACAATCTCATTGTAATTCATACCGGTAATTAGGAATGACGAAATGCCCAGAATCGTTCTGGGATTATCAAGTGCATATTATTTTTCGGACAAATGTCTCTTTTTTTCAACAATTATCATAGTTTCCCTTTAAAGACATTTTAATGCCTAAATCACCCTCCTTTTCACCAAGATGTCACAAGCAGACGATTTTTGCTTAGACTCATAACACAGTCCTCATTATTTTGCGTGCATGTTCATGTCAGCCTGGCGTCAGTTTCCTTTAGAACACAAACTATCAAACGAGTGGGCAAAGAGTCCATGGTGTTTATTTTTATCATTATTTTTTTGCATTTGTGCTTTACGCTTGCGCCTTAGTTTCTTTTTTTCAATTCTATGGCTACGATCTGCCGTTGCCGATACTATCAAGCCACCAAGGAAGGATGCAGAAAAGGAGGAGAAGACTGTGAGGACTGCAGCTAAGAAAAGGAAAAATATGAGGGTAATTTCCACTTAGAATACTAACTGTTAGACTGTTTAGACCGCTCGTTGTCACTCCGATATGCACTTTCAATTTAACCGTACGTGCGCCTGAACTGGAGTACGACTATGAGGTTATATTTATTATAACCTCGTAGATTGGATGAGTGGTTAAGTCTAGACTAACGTTAGATCTGGTCTATATTTTATCAGTCTCAGTCAGTTGACAATTTATATAAGGCCTAGATCTACCGGTCTGCTTCTGCCTCTGCCTCAGGCCATTCGTCGAGCTATGGCCCGGCTCTAGCTCGAACTGATAGGTTTTGATGTTACTGTGGTCAATTTTCAGCGCTTGTTCAGAACTGTGAGTGTGTGACCATACTCTCGACCTGTGACTCCGGCCTGGAGATACCCTACTATGACATACCAAAAATCAACTAAATCTTCAACAATTGTTCAAATAATGGTCATGATTTAAAAGTCGTTATGTTTCTTACCTGATTCGTGTCAATTTTCTTATCTTTTTTTGAGTATTTTTTCCTAAAAATAGCAAACCGCTGCACAATACAAGTGCATACCAACGATAGGGTGCAGGTGGGCGTGCAGGCGTGAAGTTAGCGACCGTAATGATCATCATCAATTCATAATGTGAATTACTTGCATGAATTTAATGAGGATCTGAGATTACAGTCGCTAACTTCACGCAACTGTGCGTGCCCACAATTGTAACACTTTTTTCCAAATCTTACATATCAACTTTATTATATTTACTTAAAGCCCGTCTGCACTAGTTTGGCCAGGAGGGATTAGACCTCCCACCTTGGTCACTGACAGGTGGTTATCTCATCAACTCAGCTCTCAATTAACAAAATAAAAAGAGGATCATGGGGGACCAACAGGCATTGTTTTCTTTATAGAGGGAGCAAGTAGCTACAACTTACAAGCAGTGCATGCAGTGGGGCTTTAACTAAAGGTAATGAATGTTACGATCGAGAGCTTAGCTGGAATTTCTAATATTTATTGAGTGAACATCTACACCAAACTTTCTATTTTTAAAGCTCACAATATTTGATCACTGAATTTTTTATTTTACTATTATTTTTTATATTCAAATGAGAGTAAGTTAATAAGATTGATTCTCGTTCAGTTTGACTTATTTTTTCGTACTTCCTTGATCTTTCAGGGATTTTTGTTGTTGACGATCATGCACTTAAAAATTAAATTATTTTGTGCTCCTTTTTTTCTTTGGTTCATTCTTCTACTTTCTTGGTATTTCATTATTTATTGACTTATTAGAATTTCCTTTTCATGATTATTTCGAAATATTTATTCAAGCGAGTCCATCATTTTTTAGTTGACATTGCTGGTTTTGTTTCATTCATTTAAAAAAAAATACTATAATAGGATCGTGTTCAATCAAGCACCCTCGTCTCTCCCTCGATCTCTCTCTTCTTGGTTCTCGTTCTGCAAAATTTTCATTGTTTATATCTAGGACTCTTGCTCGGCATAATCACTGCTATATGCGCTATTTCCTGCGATGTACACACAACACACACACACACAGATAAAAGATCTTTGTTTGCATGGATTTACATAAGGAAGTGCGTTAATACATTGCTTGCTGCAGGCTGGCTAGGCTTCGTTTTGCATATGTAGTACATACATGTATGCATAAGTCGAATTTCTACGACTTACGCATAAGTCGAAGAATTCATAAGTCGATGCATTTCACTCAATCTCGCGAGATAACGCGATTTTATCTGTATGTTAAATCATTTCGTATTTTTATTTTGACCAAGAACCGCGTACCACTCTTTGTTAATCTAATTTTTAAACACCAAAAATTAAACTTGCGTTGTTAGATTTATCTATCGGCTCTCTGCCTTGATTTTCGCTCAACTGAGCCCTTATAAAGCCACGGAGAATTGTTTCGCGCACTGGCGGGTCTGCGAGAGGCTTCGCGAGTGGGTGGCGCGCTGTCAATTAACAATTATCCATAATAAAAATGGCCGCCAACATGCCTACAACGGCCACTATTTCTGTTTCCCTTGGGCGGTCGCTGTAGACAGGTTTGACTTTACAAACATTTAAATGTATCTCCTTTTCAATTCAACGCTGAAGTCAGAAATATGAGTATTTTACTCAGTTATTGGCTTAGATAAAATACTAAGCCAACTTTGGTATTCAGTGGATGCTTCTAGCTCAGTATTTTACCCAGTTTACCTAGTTGTGGTAGTAATTGTATAATTCATAGATAAAGCAATAAGACTTGAATACAAACTTACTAAAATTTGACAAAATAAGGATTGCCTTTTGCTACTTCCATGGCGTCCTCAAGTTCATCAACCTGTACAACAAAAAAAGACACAAATTCATTTGTAACAAAGGTGCCTTATTCTCTCTTAAATAAAATTAAACAACTTTGACTGTGAATGAACCACACTCTTAACAATGCAGAAATTTATCTGATTTTCGAAGAAATTATTTGTATATTGGACATGAAATTTTGGACAGACATATAATCTCTAGGCTGAGGTTCTGACTAATGATATGAAAATGAACAATCAGTGTTTTAGAGTATTGTATGCCTTCTAGTCTGAGTAAAGCCAAAATTAGTTTGAAATCATAAGAAAATCAGACCTGATAGAGGCAATGTTAGAAGCTCATATTTTCTAATACACTAGAGCAACATGGAATCCCTAACATACAGGGATAGCATTCTGAAATAATGTTATCTTTTATGTTAGTAAAATGATGTCAGATATCATAAGCTGAAATTAGGACAAGACATTAATTAATGTCTGCACAAATCTGGCTTCGTTTATGTAAAGTTAAAAGAGACATCTGCACAAATATTGATGGTAGGTGTTTGTTCCGCGTTATTTCAATTTGTTATGACAATAAAGTTGAACATTGTTTTCCCTCACATAAAAGATAACTTTCAGAATATGGCACCAGAGAAAAATATTATTAAGTGATTGGTAAAATTTAAGTATAAAGTTTAAAGTATAACATGCATTTCTCATAGAATTCTGCTGAAGACCTCTAGGGCCTTGTGTTCGAAGGGTTAATAAATCTTTGAGTATACTCACTTTCTTCACCTCCTCTAAGAGCATTGCCATTTGATCGTAATCATCTGTTTTCATCTGTATAATTATGTTGAAAACAAATAAGTAAATGAATATGTGATTAAGTGCCTACAGATTTCAAATACTTACAGTTTTCAATATAGAATCAAATTTGTTACCATTCGAGTTGTTGGCCCAAAGCGACAAAACGGCCAACAGGGTAACCAATATATCAGGTTTCCTACTATTTCATTAAAACAAAATCCCCTTATTTTTCGCTGAATATTCCCTAATGGTATTTCGTTATTCCAGAATCATAGGAGGCATTTACAAACTAAAAAGCCACCATTGCCAACTGTCAAGTGAATACTATAAAATTGCACAAGAGACAAATTTAAAAGCCTGACTACTTTCTTCATGGGCCAATGGAATTCCCCGATCTAACCCCCAATTAAAAAATATTCTTCTCAAAACTCCCTGAATTTTGGCTGAATAGAAAGAGCGAACTCATTTTCCAGGTTTTCCTGATTTCTAGGAGAGCTGGACACCATGAGTAATGCATACTTACGAATGAGAGCTTGGTGTGTACATATTCCGATACTTTGTCGTATTCATCTAACATGAAGAATATTTCTTTCTTCTTCTCATGCGGAGATATACTGTAGAAAAATAACATGTAAGATTAATTAAAGCACAATTCCAAGGTACAGTTTCTGTGTTACATTAATTCGTGGTACATTAAATTTCACGGATTTCGCGCTAAAATCGGCAAGCGCAAATTTTAGAACTCGCGAAAATATAAGCATGACTTCTTATGCGTGTTTTGAACGGGCTGAATTGCGTGTAACGCGAATTTAAGAACCCGCGAATATGTTTTGGGGTCGCTAAGCACGAAAATTTAATCAGGCAAAAAATAAAAGCGTTTACAGCAGTGCTTAATGCATCAACAATGTCTCTAAGTGCTTTACAGATATATTATTACCCCAGTCATTGGATCCAGACTTGCCGCACACAATGTATGCACATTCTCCACTCCCTGGGGACCATTCTAGCCAAGTACCATTTTACAAACCCTCACAATGCTGAGCAAAATACAATGACTTTTGCATCTTACTGGATACCCATTTAACACATGGGTGGAGAGTGGCAAAAGTGGATTGGTGTCTAGCCAAATATATTCTGCTCAAAGGAATAAACAAAAGCTTCAAGTTTAAAGAAAATAGTAAATGTCAGAAAGGAGAAAATGAATGATCACTTTCAATAAAAAAGACAATTCTGTATATACATACTGTGGTATAAATTACTCTAAAATTATAGATATATATTGGCACCACTACATACATAATATCATACAAAATTCCACACTTTTGTTGGCAGCTGAATAATCCATGTAAAGCAAAGTTCAAATTTCTTACCACTCAAGTCAGTCAAGGACCTCACCTTTGACCTCAACATAAATTACAAATCGATCAATAAACATACTCATCTATGAGAAGATCCAGTTCCGTCATCCACTGCTGCCACTTGAGGGCCAGGATGTTTCTGTCGTAGAGCAGCGGGGCAACAAGAACAATGCGCAACTTGGTCTCGTGCATCTTGTGATCAGCTTGCTTGTTCCACATTTTCACCAGTTTTGGGGTCTGTGGGTGGGGGAGGGGTGGGAGTGGGAGGAGGGGTGGACAGAGGAAATAAACATGTGGATTTTCATTGTACAGTATATGATAGGAATGCGACCCAAATTTGTGACCAATTGCAAAATCTTTAGATGTCATTTGATTTGGTATGTATAAACATAAAAGAATTGCACAGTCACATGCAGACATATAATAAGAGTAGTCCAGGTCATGGCTCATAACTGCCAAAGCAGGACATACAATACAAAACATATAAGATATGAAGATGTTATAAGACATGATTGCCAAGATCTTTAACAGTAATTATTGTGTTCATGCCAAATAGTTTGTTTCACATTAAGAAAAATATGTAATATATAGTTCAATTTACTCGATTAATATATAGAGACGCTTAATCGTTTCGGAGGAATAGAGGGCTCACGTGATGCAACAAAATCTAGCAGTGGCATGCATTCAGCCCACGGATGCACCACGATAGTCCTCTTTATTACTTATAAACACTTATTATTTTTCTTCTTATTATTATTATTATTATTATTATCATTATTATTATTATCATCATCAT
Source organism: Mesocentrotus franciscanus (assembly GCA_037976565.1). NCBI lineage: Eukaryota > Metazoa > Echinodermata > Echinoidea > Camarodonta > Strongylocentrotidae > Mesocentrotus > Mesocentrotus franciscanus. The sequence continues at coordinate 35,229,397 of CP137667.1, read as the reverse complement.
CATTATTGTAATTATTATTATTATTATTATTATCTTTATTATTATTATTACTATTATTATCATTATATTATTATCATTATTATTATTATTATTATTATTCATTATTATTATTACTATTATTATTATTATAATTATTATCATTTAGCATCCAGTTATTAAACTATTATTTAATTATTGCAAATTACTAGTCTTGGCATGAGGGTTCGTCCTTTGCGCAATAAATTGTAAAAGACAACAGAAGTGCCATTTTACTGAGTTTAGAAATTTAAACATGTTATGGTTTGTAATAGTCATGTGAATATGAAGGAAAAAAATTGGATATCATAGGCATTCTGGTAAGAGAAAGGTTTGATCAGGTGTGAATTTTAGAAACATCAGAACAGTTGCAAGACTGTCCAAGATTCAGAGACGATATGGACTTTTTCTGCCTAGAAGGGCTACAACCTCCGACAGCTGTGAATTTGCCATTCATACCGGTTAAGAACCTCAATCATGTGCCGGATTGAATCCACAACCTGTGCATCTCCAGTCAAGTGCCTAAACCACTCGACCACCTCTACTTCCAGAAACTCACATCATACGTTGCATGGTCTTTCTCTTTCTTCTTCCTTTTTTGCTCCTTTTTTCTCTCCATCTTCTTTTCGTCTTCCTTCAGAGCTGTTCAGGGTAAGATAAGAAAAATATACATTTTATACACTACCGGTCTTCAGCATAGGATGGGTAGATTAAGATGGCACGGACATGTGGTTAGGAGAGAGACAGGAAAGCCATGGGCTACAGAAAGCAATGATTTTAATTTAGATGATGATGATTTGGGAGCAAATACGTATTTTGTGAATGGCTTGACACTAACTTAAAATCTGGTTTCCTTTTTCGGGCAGAGAAAGTTGACTGAATTTGTTCCTTTGGTGGCAAAGACTCCTATTTCCTGGCCTAGATTTACAGTATATGACAAAGCCTTTTCACATCTCTCTCATTTTGTATTTTATACATCTTCAAGTTCAAGTTCACTTTGTTCAATACAAAACAAAGTACAAACATATAAAAGTTAAAATATAATACATGTATCAATATATAACATGAGAATAACACAAGTGGAGAAGACATGAGGAACAAGGGGAAAACATTTTAAACATGTACATTAATGAAAGTATTTGGAGACTAGACAGGAAGGCCGGGCCTTATGTAAAAGTCTGTCTCCAGTAATTGTATAAGAAACTAAGTACATTATTTAAATTTTTTATTTTTTATAAAAGGAAGAAAAAAGGAAACAATTTGCATTCACACATACACTCTCTCCCATTCACACCAACACACACTTATCTGTCTGATGAACATTAAAAATATAGGTTATTGCACTATTGAGTATTGTCTTAATAAGTACAGTTTAAATTTTCTTTTATCTTTATTCACCATCTTTCCTAAGAAAACAGCAGTTTACCATGTCATTTTAACGAGAGCCACCACCTGATATCATAGCACTGTCACAGATCTTCACACACAGTTCATTTCAACCCTACATGTAGATTGAATGTGTACATGTTTGATGATGATTTCACTTCCTTTTGTTTCTACAGTACAAAAGTTCTTATAATGTACATCTAGACACATCCTCACCAAATAAACTACCTGTATTGTCTTTCCTCAAAAAATAAACAGCGGTTTACCAGGTCATATGTTTACAAGCCTATTAAACATCTGCTGTTACAACACATAGCACTGTAACAGATGTTTTTATGGTGGCCCAGAAGGGACATCGCGAATCATGAACTTTCTCGCGAAATTTGTCGTGAATTTATTTGTCCTCGCTTGAGCAGTAACTGAACAAGCGCTTTAATGGGGGAAGCTATTTTTCACACACTCATTGTAGATTGAAGGTAGCCATTTTAAAGTGTGTGGGATTGCCAATTTGATGAGTGTACTAATCGAATTGTACACATACAACTGCTATACTATGTACACATCAGGCAATGTATGCATTGTGTGTTGTGTATCCGTCAGGCATCATCGCAGGGATTGTTACCAATCAAAATGGGCACGATAGAGGAGGGGGATGAGGAGGGGAGGGGGGGGGGGACACATAACTAAGGGGTAAAAAATAAGTGTTTTTATTCTATGACCTAGCTATAATATTAACAAAAATGAATAATGCATCTTGTATACTAATGAAGCTATAATCTTCTTTTGAATTGCAACCCCTTCACCATAAGCAAGTCATACATTTTCTATGGAAAAAGAGGCATATAATTATAGACTCTTCACCATATCACAACAAATATTCACCATGTCACTGTCATGGAGATACATGTACCGGTACATGTATTTTCTACAGATATAATTCTTCACCACCCTATGCTTCCTTTTTACCACCTCAGCCTCATGGACATTTTCTATGGATGAACTGGAATGTTAATTCTTATCCACCCTTGGGAGGTCATAGTTTTATTGATTGCCCATAATCAATACATTATACGCCATTGTTCATACAGAATTGTGAATTGATTTTAAGATATTCAAGATAACTTTTGTTTTGACAAGGAGAATTCTAGTCTCTAGAGGCTCCCTAGTTTTGACCATTCGCAACCAAGAAATCAGAAGATAGATGTGATTTCCACCAATATCAAATTGTGAGATACTGGACGGTTTGGGTCTTCACAGAAATATAAAACAAAAATTTGAACACCTTACACATTACTAGGATTAGGCTTTCCTGCTAATTATAAAAAATGTAATTCTAATTACCTTGTAAAAAAAGTAGACCCATCATAAGTTCTACGAATCAGAAAAACTTGATATATATATCGCATGTACGTTAGCTCATTACCATCAGGAACACGTCGGAAGGTAAACAAATCGCTATCAATCCAGTATCAAAATCTTGTATTTTTTGTTAAATTTCTGATTGATTTCAAAGTGCTTTGCTTTGCTTTTGTACAAGAAGAAAGAAGAGTCCACTAGCAAACTCCGAAGCCAGTGTGCAATGTCTGTCAGGTGCGGGAAGTGCTGATTACGAAAGCATTTTTCTTTTTTACCTCCCTCTCCACGCACGGGTATGGGTGCCAATTAAAGCTAGGTGATATCAATGTCAAATTTCATATTTTCACTAGTAAGTGGAGGGCCAAAGTCAGAAAAGAGAGGTTTGCCTGCCACTACCGCACAAAATTAATACACCTTGTTTATATCTACAAAAAAGCACCTTTTGGGCTCAAAATTTATATTTCACACACTACATAACATGATTAAATTGATATCAACTTGAAGGTATTTTTAATTGTCCATCTTTTGACACCAAATCTATGGTGAATTGGTGATTAGAGGTTTTACTTAATAGTTATCTTTAAAACTTGATATAAACACACCAAACACGTCCTCAATACACTAACACCGTAACACGTATATGCATACAGTTAATACACATGTGGGCAAAAATGTGTTTTTTTGTGGAAATCAAATCAATAACTTTGGCTTGCTATAACTTTTCACTGAAAAGAGATGTAAACCTCTTCTTTGCACAGGATATTTTCCTTGTACATAGGCAAATTCCTGTAAAGTTACAACAAAATGCAACCTCTCCAATTTTGATATACGGAAAAAATGGTTTTGATAAAATTCAATATTTTGAAAAAAAATCACCCCAAAATCATGTTTTTTACTTAAATTTGCAATGTTAATTAATCCCAATTTTGTTGAACTTGATATCAAAATGTAGATAATTTAATTTTCTTTCATATGACACCAGACTCATGGTGCTTCAAGGTTTCCTTAAAATATTATTTACAAAAGACTATTTTTCGTCAAAGGGCCACTTTTTGGACGCCCTCTCCGATTAATAGGTGTTCGCTACAATTTTTTTTTTAAACACCTCTGAAATATTGTGTATTATGATAAAATCTTTCAAATAAACAAGGTGTGCTTAGTTTGTGTGGTAGTAGCAGGCAACTCTAAAACTAAGCATGATATTTGACTTTGGCCCTCCGCTAGTTTATAGCCCTACATGTACATGTAGTTAGGGCTAATCCCATGCATTTGTATACATGTATGACCCGGCAGCAACTTACATTTACAACTAGTAACTTACAAGGTTAGAAATTAAGAATGTACGTGTCTTGAGATTTAGTTACACACCGAAATTCTGTTCTTCCTTCCCAAGCTGTACCGGTAGTTTGCAATGAACATCAAAACAATACAAGATCAAATTCTGGATCGAGAGAAGTCTCTACAATGAAACGGACGTGATGTTTGCACGTGATGGATAACCGGATGCAACCGGATATGGACGGTAGAACCGAATAAAGACTGCGTTCATTTCGATTTCATTCATACATGTACATACCTACAATTCCAGCGAACCAACAATGCTTCTGTGTAAAGTGCATGTACACAATATAGATATTATGAAACATTCCCAAAGTCCAAATCAAACCATTGAACCATAATATCAAGTGTTACTGACAGAATGAGAGAATTCAGCCATGAATCATTGCCAAATGCCAGAGGGGCTCACAACTGCATGCAAACCAAAAGTGAAATATCTAACATGAAGTGTAAATTTTATAATGTTCAACGGAGCTGGGGGGTAGTGAGCATTATATTTACTCAATTGTGGTTACCATCTTTTTTTGTTAACTTTTTTTTTTGGCCAGGGGTGGGGGCCAGTCTTCTTTTAAAAAAATAGAAAAGGTAAAATTGTGGTTACCATCTTTGTTTTTTACTCTTTTTTTTTTGGCCATGCCCCAACCCTGGATTCGCCACTGATATCTGCAATGCAACAAAGCATTTATAGTAAGAAAAATCACTCCTAAAAATTTAATTTGTGAAAATTGTCCATATAAACATGGAACAGGTTACCTTGCTTTTGTTCCAATTACTTCAAATCTTATGCACATTAAGGGATATTTTGAGTTTATTATCTACTACTTTATTTTTAAATCAAATTTCAATGTACTTGCATTGGGAACAAGGTCACCCTAGTCAAAATGGGCTCTGGAAAAATATATTTTTTTGCTATTTTTTACTATTTATTTCCTATTTTTTGTGAATTTACCCTATTTAAACACTATTTTTTATTAAAAATAGATTTAAAATAGCATATGACTGCCTATTTTTTTTCTATTTTCTACAAATAGGTGGTTTGATAACTATTTTTTACCTATTTCTTGCTATTTTTCCCCTATTCTTTTCGACTTAGATTTTTTGTCACCCGATTTCGTCCTATTTTTTTACTATGTTTCTGGACTTTGATTTTCTCACCCATTTTCTTCCTATTTTTTACTATGTTTCTAGACTTAAATTTTTTCACCCATTTTCGTCCTATTTTTTACTATGTTTCTAGACTTAGATTTTTCTCACCCATTTTCTTCCCTTTTTTACTATGTTTCTGGACTTACATTTTCTCACTCATTTTCTTCCTATTTTTTACTATGTTTCTGGACTTAGATTTTCTCACCCATTTTTTTCCTATTTTTTACTATGTTTCTGGACTTTGATTTTTTCACCCATTTTCTTCCTATTTTTTACTATGTTTCTGGACTTAGATTTTTCTCACCCATTTTCTTCCTATTTTTTACTATGTTTCTGGACTTAGATTTTCTCACCCATTTTCTTCCTATTTTTTACTATGTTTCTGGACTTAGATTTTTTCACCCATTTTCGTCCTATTTTTTACTATGTTTCTAGACTTAGATTTTCTCACCCATTTTCTTCCTTTTTTTACTATGTTTCTGGACTTACATTTTTCTCACTCATTTTCTTCCTATTTTTTTACTATGTTTCTGGACTTAGATTTTTCTCACCCATTTTCTTCCTATTTTTTTACTATGTTTCTGGACTTAGATTTTTCTCACCCATTTTCTTCCTATTTTTTACTATGTTTCTGGACTTAGATTTTTCTCACCCATTTTCTTCCTATTTTTTACTATGTTTCTGGACTTAGATTTTTCTCACCCATTTTCTTCCTATTTTTTACTATGTTTCTGGACTTAGATTTTTCTCACCCATTTTTTCCTATTTTTTACTATGTTTCTGGACTTAGATTTTTCTCACCCATTTTCTTCCTATTTTTTACTATGTTTCTGAACTTAAATTTTTATCTCCATTTTTTGTTCTATTTTTGTAATATTGTACTATGTTTTACAAAATTAATGAATTTTGTCACCTATTTGCTTTTAATGTAGGCCGATATTTGATTGCAAGGTTCTTGAAACTAACTTACAATTTACAAATATATATTTGCACAATTCAAAACATATTTCAAAATATAAGTCTATAATGTTAAAAATAATTTTGAGATATTTTGTCTTTTAAAGTAAACGAAAAATAGATTCAAAGATGATTCGGACAAATTACTGGCCCTCCTCAGAACTCAACTTTCCCTTTTAATGGAGCTCAATTATATTGTATGAACATTTAATCAAGAATTAAGAATGTTTTAATTTTATCTTTAACTTAAATGATCTATCTGTTTATTATTTTGAATATTTCAATTAAAAAAGTACCTAATTAGCACCAAAAAAAAAAATACTCTGTCGTTTTAATGACTAGAACTGATCCAATTGGATGGAATTGTAACAATTTCCCCAAAATAAATACATTTATTTTGTTTTTGACTAATTCTCCAAAAAATTAAATCATAACGAATGACAGCTTTAGAAACTTAGCTTTCACTCAATGTATGTTTGCTGCCATCTAGTGGTACAAAGTGAATACTTTATTTTCAAATTCAAATAATTACAACACATTCAGATCGGCTCAACGGCGTATTCCAATAACTACATTGCCATTTCGCCAGATTTGTCTTAATTCCTTTAAAACCCACAGTATGGGGATAAGAGTTAGATTTGCACCAGGAATGAAGAATTTAAGAGTATTCCAGAGCAAGAATTTAACAAAATGAGTAAGGATCGAATTCAGCTCAGACAGCAGTCCCACACACGCACTCTTGTGTTGGGAATTAATAATAGTCGGTCTGCAGAAAACGATCAACTTTGCTTTACACTGGACTGCTAGCTGCTGGATTGGAGCTACTTTAAAGATCTTCATTTTGTCCAGAAGGTGAGTAAATAAATAACACATAATTCAATACAACATTGAGTTTGCTTTCTGTAGATCTACAATTACAAATTAGGAAATTGGTTAAGTAATCTTGATTTTGTAAATTTATTTGGTTCATGAAAAAATCCAAACCATCACAATTGATGAAGATCGTAGATTATATTCCCTACTGTACTGCATCTATGACAGTAAGTCTACATATACGGCACTATAGTCACCTATATCTGCGTACCTAAGGCTTTTCATTGGAATTGGAAGTGAAAAATCATAACATGAATCTAATTAGACCGAAAATTTCTGTCTCTTTCGTTCGTTAGCCTCTGATTTGGGTAGGGTCGGCTCCTCTCTTTAGAGACAGAAGCCTACCGTAGGCGTCCTTCTGTGCAAACTCGGTGGTACGGATCTGGCCACCAAATTCGGCCAAACTTTTGGACTAAAATTTCACTTTAGCGGATTCATATCCGATGCATTTATTTTTGAAAATTAGGTCTAGGCTAATTAATATAGCCTACATCGGTTCCACTTACCAGATTTACTGTATGATGCATTTAAGGGTCTTTTTCCTGGTTTTCTTCGTCGAAATTGAACTCCGCTTCGTGTTGAAATTTTTGCAGCGCATGCGCAGTAACAATTGGAACAGATGTATATTAGCCTAGACCTAATTTTCAAAAATAAATGCATCGGATATGAATCCGCTAAAGTGAAATTTTAGTCCAAAAGTTTGGCGAATTTGGTGGCCAGATCCGTACCACCGAGTTTGCACAGGAGCGCCTATGGTCGGCTTCTGTCTCTAGTAAAGAGAGGAGCCAACCCTACCCAAATCAGAGGCTAACGAACGAAAGAGACAGAAATTTCGGTCTAGAATCTAATTAGAGAATGGAATTACTACTACTAGATACTACTAGAGTAGGCCTACTCGTTCACAAATATGTTTGACCAAATTAAGGCAGTGCAGTGTAGACTAGATTCTGCCACATGCGCGGACTGGCCGCATGGTAGTTGGTACAGACATGTGAACGCATGTGGCAATAGCATCTCCATTCATACACAGGACTTGCACCCATTTTTAATGATTTGCAATTCTTTGCACTTTTTAGGCATTTTACAGGTAGATATTTCATAAACTAAGCCAATAAATCATCCTTAATCATAAATGTAAGATTTTCTTGCATATTTTTAACGGAAATGGAATGGCAAAGTTGATTCTTAATAGTTGATTTGATTTGAAAGCATAATAGAATACTACAACCAGAACCTGCTTATTTTTTTAATTTTTAATTTTAATTTTTTCAGGGTATCTTAGCTTCGGCTGCTGGAAAGTCATCAACTTGGACTGTGTGGCACTGCATGGCACCGTTGTATTCTAGTGTACATGCAGTCATAATTTGTAAGACTGAACTGTCCAACACACATCAAGGAAATGCAAGACATGGGTGAGAGTGTGAGACCCATACTGGGTTATTGTTCATCTGTAATGGAAAGCATTTCAAAATGCCAACAAATGAACAATGCCTTCTACAAATCCATCAAAGACCAAGTAGCCATACCCAGACCTGAATACATCACTCAACCCCAGAAGATACTCAAGGGACATCATAATATCTCCTTCTCTAACATAAGATGCAAAACGGATATCTATCGACTCACCTTCTTTCCAAGAACCATTCGGGCCTGGTATTTATTCCCCCAGCATCATTGCCTGCAACTCGGTTGAAACCTTCAAAACCAGACTCTGGGAAGCAATCCAAAGGGGTAATATAAGCATAGTCCCTCCCCACAACTGCAATGTGATGGGACTCAATTCCAAAATGTTCTAGATGCAACAAACACTCTCTCTCGGCGATAACGTTCTTATTGGTCATTTATATCCTCCTCGGATCCGGACCAGAACAGAATGCCGACCAACAAACATTCAGCAAGTACTTCCAGGTCGCCTCGCCCTGCCACAATCAAACATGTGTTAGGTTGGAATGAATCTGAGATATAAATCTAGTAATCTACAATACACAGCTTTTTACCAGGGCAATCTCAAAGAACACAAATTGAATTACCTCACAGCGTAATTAATATATCCTGTATCTGCGTGTGAATATTTTTGTATAACTTTGTTTCTCTACACTTTTTGCCATGACAGCTCATTGACACTTGTTGGTATACATGTACTATGTAGTTGCATGATGCCAGTTTTATGTAACATTTTATAGATGTGTATTCATGTAACAGTAATATAGCTTTGTCTAAGTATTCATTTAATGTTTTAAACACATCTGAAGACTATTCATGTTTGGCAGATATACCTAGTTGCCAGTGCTATTAACACTTTCATGTATTACATTGTTATAGTAGATGTGAACTTATTTATGTATACCTTTTGCCTTCACATGTATTCATTTTAGGCTAATGCATTTATAGACATTTTTAAAGAATTTTTTTTTAAAGACTGTTTATGTTTGTCATGTCATCTCATTGAAACTTGCCAGATAGCCTTGCTACTGGTATTATGTCACACTTATTGTCATGTATAAGCTGTTCAATATTTGTTCATATTTATCTGCCAGTTTTACAAGTATTTTATTAGCAAAAATGTATATATATATTATAAATAATTTTTTGTGTGTATTTGTCTTGCATTCAGATTAAGATTTACAATATATTTGTATAAAAGGGTACATGTATATGTGCCAATCGATTTGCTAGCATTGTACATTCCTTTTTAATATTGAGGTATTCATGTGAACCACATTTATCTGCAAATTTTACCATTGATTAGCAATTTAATGGAAGAAAAAAATTTCCTTTCTTGTGTTATGTCTTACATTTAGACCTACAAATTAGTACTATATTTGCATAATATTTGTATCATTTAAAAGACGGGTACATATATACATGTATATATGCCAATCAGTTTGCCAGCCAGCATTTAGACAGAGATATATATATTCATGTATATAATAGTTACTGATACATGTACCGGTATTACCTTTGAATCAAATATTATCTAAATAAAATGCTAGCAAAGTTTTGTTAGTAATCTTAGTATGTATGTTTTAGAAGTTTTGTAGACTTTTTGTTTGTTTGGTGCTCTAATTCACCATATGGGTGTACATGTTCATTGCATTTGATATTTTTAACGTAATATTAAAGTGTTCGAACATTTCAAACTGTAATCAAAATTTGTATGCATTTTATTTATCTTGTACTGTACATCTGGCAGCAGAAAAATAGGATAGAAATGTACTTTCCCTATTTTTTCCTATGTTATTCCTACTTCTTCTTCTTTTTTTTACTAGGGTAGGGAATATAGGGACAGTATGTGGATGGGGATTCGATCATTAGATTTTTTTCCAATACTTTTTTACATGCATGCATGACACCTACTGTACATGTGTAATTGTGTATATTGTACAACAATGTGCTACAAAATAGAATTTGACAGAGCTTTTATTGCTACCAAACAATATAGTACAGCAATCATTTATCATCAACAAATTAAATGAAATCAAATGATAGTATTCCAACAAAATTTAAATAGCTTTAAATATATTTGGCTTGTAGTTCTTAATAAGAAATATGTTTGAAATATATATGTTTAAAATATAATTCAAAGAAAATAGAAGAAAAATAGGAAAAATATATTTTTTCCTATTTTCTTGTCCAAAAAATATATTTCAAATAGCATAGATTTGGAACAAAAAAATAGGAAAAAATATATTTCAAAACTATTTGTGGCTTTATTTTTTCCTATTTTTGTTCCAAAACTATGCTATTTAAAATATATTTTTGGGGACGAGAAAAATAGGAAAAAATATATTTCAAAACTATTTGTGGCTTTATTTTTTCCTATTTTTGTTCCAAAACTATGCTATTTGAAATATATTTTTTTGGGACGAGTAAAATAGGAAAAAAATATATTTTTGCATTTATTTTTTCCCTATTTTTTTTCTATTTTTTTCCTATTTATTTTTTACTAGGGCATAATTGATATCAGTGGTTGCCCCAGTTCCCTAAGCACCAAAATGTTGGTTGCATGAAATAGTCATACTATAGTATAAGATACATGTACCTTTAAAAGAATTCAAAAAATGAATAATTTGGGTCAATCAAATATGTTAGTTGTACTGACAAGTTTGTTGATTGAAATAGGTTAAAGGTGAATTAATTACTACATGATGGTCATAGATGGTCATTGATCAACAGCAGAATAGAAGGGGTGGATACTCCCCTACCCCCTCCTAATTACCGGTAACCAAAAGCAATTTTTGACCCAAAACTGACACTGATTTTTTCTTCTTCAGAGTTATGCCCCCCCCCCTTCCCCCTTCCCTGAGAGTCCTGGATCTGCCACTTACTTTCAGAAACATTAAAAAAAAAATTTTTTAAATTTTTTTTAAAAATGTGCAGGAGAGGTATACGTGTACACGGGCTTGTCTATATGATTCAACCAACACAAACAAATAATGATATTCCTAACTCCCTTCAGATAATTCAATTTATATCAACATTTTTTAAAGGGTATTATTTGTCATGAAATTATAATAGCACATTTAATACAGTACGACAATACACCCGACGGTACTGCTACTGAAGAAGATGATGTAATTTATACACTATGTCAGATCAAGTTTAACTTTAAAATAAATATATTTAAAAGCAAGCTAGTCAAATGAAAAACAGTGCATCACAAATAAAATACAAATATAGAGTCTAAAACTCTAATGACAACTACAGCAAGTATGGGAATAAAATGAAACTTTGGATACGTCGATTAGTCTGTCAACTGGTATCACTTCTGATCTTTTAATTATGTCTGAATCCAACACTGAACTTAGACGTCAGCTTCCGTGAATTACATCAGCGGCTCACAAAACTCCCGGCTTCACATCATCGTCAATTCCGCTCAAAACTCGCGGGGAGTACAATGAAAGTATTCACTCTTTTTCTGGTAGAAAAACAAATTGACTCACCATTTTTTCCCGACGAAATGTCCATGAGATGGTGTCTCTGGTGGCGACTCTGCCAGTTCTCCCTTTGAAGCATGCTTATCTTTCGCCATTTCAGAAATATCAACTTGTTAAGTACTAGAAGTTCATATATCATATGTCTGAATCCAACACTGAACTTAGACGTTAGCTTTCGTGAATAAAAAAAGGAGTCGGCGATCGGTCTAAGAATTGTCGCCTACCCTTGGAAGATCAGGAAAAATTTTACCGATCACACCAGTACGGCGGCTCATCCTCGTCAATTCCGCTCAAAACTCGCGGGCCCGGGGGAGTCCAATTTAACGATCGTACCTACTTTGATATGCAAACATCAAGGAGACTTTCGCTGTGCACATCTTTCATTGAAAAATGTATTTCCAGTAACCAGTTAAAAAACGTCTTACCCCAGATTACTCAAAAAAGAATTCTTGGACTTTCAAACTGGGTTTAATTTCATCCATGGCCATATGGTTATAGGCTATAGATGATCTCCGTTCTCGATCCTCCCATGAAAATCAAACCAGAATTTAAAAGTGATTTACCAATCAATGTTATTCCAACAAACATCGCCTCCCACTGCATGGCGTATACTGCTGGGGGCCCTTGGGGGGGCAGTAATTGAATTGACGTTTGGATTTTATTTGGGGCAGTTGCCCCAATAAAATTCAAACGTGGTTTATTTCTAATTCGATACCAGTGATTTACAAATGTTGTTGAAATGACATGATTTTCCGGGTTTTTTCTTCTGCCCCCCCCCCCCAAGTCTTTGCTTATTACACCACTGTCTCCTCCCAACTTAGCCTACAACTTAGATTATGTATTATGGATATAAAGTCACATATTATTACAGTCGTTCCATATCAAACAACGTTTTCTCATTCAATAAGCAAATCGGGCGGGAAACATAATCGTGTCCAATAATTAAAGAGGGACCCGAGCCCGAAGAAGGCTCCTCTTTTTGTTTTTTACAGACGTATATAGATCAGCTATGATTATTTACGTCTGAATGGGGACCGACCTTTATCGTCACCATCCGAAAGGTATGTTGAGTCAGATTTTAGGCGAACACAGAGAGCTGACCGTGGACACAATTACCATTTGAAAACCGTGCCGGCCGATTTTCCGCTCAGTGGGGTAGGTAGTGAGCAATTTTTTTTTTTTTTTTTTGCCTCCGAAAATTGAAAATTGGAAAATCGTGCCGGCCGATTTTTCGCTCAGTGGGGGAGTGAGCACAATTTTTTTTTGCATTCAAAAATTGAAAAAGATTTTCACCACCACCCCCTCCTTGAGCGCCAGGGAAGGGGCCATCTTCTTTTTCCCCAAAAAGGGTGTTTTTACATGTTTTTTTCTAGGGAGGGCCCGGGCACCCGGGGCCCCCCCTGGATCCGCCACTGCACTAGACCAACTCCCTTCCTTTCATGATTTTTTCTTTTATCCAATTTCCCCTCTCCAAGTTTCTCTCTCTTTGTCACCTTTTCTTCACGAGAGCTTTTTGAGCCCATCTCCCTCCTCTTTCCTTTCTCCTTCAGCCCTCAAAATACTCGCATCCGCGTACCCCCTCCCGCCTTATCTCCGCCCCTCTCCCCCCCTCTCTCTCTCTCTCTCTCTCTCTCATCTTTCGCTAGCACCCCTATCCTCATTTGCTGTCTTTCTTCCCACCACCTCTTGCTCCTTCATGAGTTTGATTCCGCCCTTTCTACATGTTCCTTATACGAATTTTGGTATTTGTTTGTTTGTTGTTTATTTGTTGTTTCCTGGCAGAAATTGAAATCGATATCCATCTGAGTTTGCAGTACATAGTTCATTAGTCCAAGTTGTTTTCATCTGAAGGATAATAACGTTGCTGCATTTCGGCTCATGCTGGCCCTAGCTGAAAAGGAGTAATTAAGACACACAAATTTAATGCGTTCAACAAGCTGCAAGATCAGTTCAGAAAAGAGGATGAACAAGGAATTAGAACTCGCTGAAACAATTATTATTGAGTGGCGCATACATAGATTGACGAGCGCCATCACTATCTTCAATCAAACAAAAAATATTATATAATTGCAACAGATGTTGTTATATCTTTAATGGGCGGATAGGCGCCCCGCCCCCTACCCTTTTCTAAACCTTAAATGGGGATCACAGCCAGCTAGATATTAGGTATAGATTAACTCTGATGGAGACCAATGGGATTCTTTCTCTTAGCCCCTGGAGGAAACTGATAGGGGGGGGGGTTCACGCCATCCCCCTTTTCACAATCATTTGCCTCCCAAACGTCTCCGGGTGATCGACGACTATATCCCAGGACAACTATACCTCTGAGGTCACTTATACCCCTAAGAACGATAACCCTAGTATGATGGGTTAAAATTAGTAGTTTTCCGGGGTAGGGAGTAATAATTGTCCTCGGTAGTAATTAATGGGTTAATGACCAGGAATGTGGATTTCCTACAAGGGAGTGGGTCTACAGTTGTACAAGAATTCTGGATTAATCCTTGTGACTCTTTCTTTCAACATCGGACTATACAATTAATAATCATATCACGTATCCCGAAAGTGTAAAATCAGTAAACCTACATTTTATAAGAAAGTATTAACAAATAGAATTGAACTAAATTTCACCATGCAGTGAGGCAGAGTGTTCTTGTGGATATAAGCGATCGCTTTCCAATGGCAATGCAAAGGTAATGTGTTCGATTCCCAGTTACTCCTTTTTCCTATTTTCTACTCTTTTTTGTTAGCCCATAATATTGGCTTGCCATAATCATTTTTTCAAAGGGGACAAGAGAGAGAGAGAGAGAGAGAGAGAGAGAGAGAGAGAGAAAACAAAAATTTCTATCATCTCTCTTTAAGAAGTAACTCTGGATTAGGAAGAATATCAAAACGCCTGATTATTTTTATTACGAAATCTATACATCTTTCAGATCGACAGTTCATACTATAAAGAAAACAATTCTGCATATAGTAGCCCTATGTGTAGGTCTTTTTCATCACTGACTTCATTAAAGCATTGAAACTCTCGCTTATGAATTTTTTCTCCTCTCATTCACTTTGCATCTTGGTCTATTAGTGTAATGAAATGTGTATTTAGCTAAAAGACGAAGATAATTGATGCATATATACCTCTCCGAGGAAGGGAGGGTGTTTCCTTTTCGATTCATTCATTCATATGAATCTTTACCATTAAAATGGGTTTAATAGAAACACAAATACTCACAAATCATAGGATTTATAATGGCCCTTTTAAAGTTGCATTGGTAAAAAATGAAGAGTCTCCTTGTTCTCATTCACTCTGTTTTACAGGAAAAGCTTCATATAAGCAAGTCTAGATTTGGTAAGCCATAATCATTAAAATGCCAAATGGAGAAATAAAATATTATCTGGCATCATGGAATTCATCGTAACCTATGCTAAACTCTCCCCCAACAAAAAAGACTAAGCCTGACTGGGCGTGCCGTTCACCCACAGTTTAAGGGACAAGGCCCGGTAGGCTCATCATGAAGGCTTAATAACTGATCCAAAAGATACGCATTTCCTAATTCTGTCTTGAAGATGTTCCACATAAACCTACTTTTGCATTTTGTTGGTTCAGTTGAAAAACATCCATTCTTAATCTACCGGTATGTAGTATTCTTTCACTGTAACTGTTAACATATACCTGAATGATTCTCAAATCGTTTAAGAGGTAACCGTATCGTTTTCCATCTTTCGCCCAGATTTCACGTACTCTTTTACTCAGTATTGATTTCAGTTCTTGCACATTAAGATCATTGTTAATTTCGATGTTTTTCTTTAATGTTCTCTTTGCAAAGCAATCTACTATACTTCATTCCCTACTAGTTCAAAGTGAGATGGGATCCATTCTAGCGTTATGTTTACATTTCTATATTGAAGATGTGTTATTTTTATCATTATTTCTACTACAAAATTTTCTTTTCTCTGAGACTCTATTACATTTAATAATTGAACTCAGAGAATCTGAAAGAATAACAATACCAACATAAATATTCAAGTTTTCAATCCAATCTAAGGTCATAATAATGGCCTCATGATCATGTTCTGCCCTGTATGACGATGTGCCATTGTGTAGTCTCTTCTGTTCATGTATTTTCGCTGGAAGGTCGAAGCCTAGCTGCATGCTGCCGCATGGCCTCTCTGAATTGGGATCTTTAGATCCGTCTGTGTATATAATATTATGTAAGTGTGTTTTATACCCAATACCTAGTTTTTAATTATTACTCCTAGAGATTCGGCGTTTTGATAGTGTGGGTAGTCATTCTTGCTGATTATAATAATTCAGTGAATATAGTGGGTGGTATGTAATGCCATGGTGGAAATGCATGGTATTGGTTTATTTCTTCAACCTCATTCGATTCTTGAACATTTTCTCATGTAGGCCTAGTATTCTAAAACCAAAGGGCTTATTTTCTTTCTTTCTTGTAAGATATTCATAATGCCAACAGTATTGAATAGTTTACCGTACACATTTTTAGGACTGGGTGTTGGGGAGTTGATTTCACTTTAAAATATATTATCTATTCGTCAGAATTAAAGCTTGCCAGGGGCTTATCTGACATAGCAACAACGAATGCACCCAAAGTGAATTTCATCCACAAAGATGTCATTATGCATAGCAGGTGAATCAAATGGTTTGTAACCAGGGGTTTGAGGGAGAATCATGCATAAATTGAAACACATTAGTAAACAAGTCATATTGTCATTGTGCATGGCAGCTGAAATGATAGAGTACCTCTTCCAACTCGGCTTCACCAATCATTTAGCAATGACACTGGTAGGCAGGATTGTCAGGTGCGATGCACGGTGGTATTGTTGTGAATGACACTAAAGTTCAGTGTACATGCCAACTCCCTGGTACATGTATCCTTCTCTGTGGTATACAACATAAGCAAGCAGACATCAAAATGATAACAAAACACCCAAACTTGTATGATTAGCATTTTATTCATTAAAACATTGTGAACACAAACTCTTATACTGTACAGTGCTAAGGAAAAAAATTGCGGAAGATGCAACATGCACATTGGAAAGTCAAGAATTTGTATACAGTCAATAAAGGCTAAAATGTAAGTGTTAGACATGGAGAAAGAAAATTGAAAAAAGTGTTATAGCCGAATCAAATGGCATGCAACATTTATTGATAATTGATATAGTCGTACAGTCCACCTGTCTTAGCAACCACCAGTAGGCCTATTGAAAGACCACCTGCCTATAAAGACAACTTTTCATGTCTCCCGTGAGTGGTCTTTATACAGATGTTTCACTGGACTTGTAGACTGTTTTAGCAAACACCTGTATAGAAAGACCACCTGTCTATAATAACCATATATTTTTTTGGTTTCCTTTGAAACAATGTTTCTCGTTGATACACACTTTACAGTAAAATGTGTCTATAAAGACCACCTGCCTATAAAGACCCCTCTTTGTGTCTCCCTTGTGTGGTCTTTCTATACAGGTTTCACTGTATTTCAACATTCACAACCTGTGCACAGTCTTCACCATATATAAACCAGTTATGAAGTCGATACCAGTAATCTGAGGAAAGTTTCTTGAAACCGTCATAAGTCTGAGTTCGTGGACATCCCATAGAAAGGAATTTTTATTCTATAGCATAAGTCATGATTCTATGACATCATATAGAAACACATGTTAAATCTATAACACATGTTAATTCTCTAACACATGTTAATTCTATAACACATGATTCTATGGGATATCCAGAAAGTTTAGACTTATGATAGTTTCAAGAAACAGTCTGTTTCTTAATAATATAATAATACATGTATTTGAATAAAAATACTTATTAAAAAACCATGTAAAAGGAATAAAACCCCAACTTTTACACATCATAACACAAAAGACATAATGAAGATAGAAATAATTACAATAATGTACATCATAATCACTGTAGAATTTAACATATTAGACAGAATATTCATAAGTAGTTTACAGCTACTGCAGTTAAAAAGCAACCATAAATACATGGATTTGCTTCAACCAAAACAAATTATTTTTATTTTTCTGCAAGTATTGCAAAATGCATATCATCAAAGTTTAATCATGACATTTTTTGTGTAATATAGCATCTCTTCAGTTATAATATTTTACAGTGCATTATATTTTATAAAACAAGAAGGTAATGGAATAGTAACAATTCATATAAATTAAGTTTTTTTCTTCATCTTCTTTAAAAAGGGAAGCGCATTTTCAATTATCTCAAGCAGCCTGAATTGAAATCACATATTCATGTTACCTTCTAAACCGGGTAACACAATTATTACTTTTTATATTTGAGACTATACTTACAAAACCATCGAAATTAAAGTAACCAAAATGAATTTCAGATGAACTTAAATAAATGGAAAACAATATCCTTGACATGATGAACGATGTATTGTTTGCCTGACACTTAAAAATACAAAATATTATATATGCATTACCGTTTTCTAAATGTTTAATCTTATTAGAAGTAATGAATAAATACATACTTGTACAATTATATATACTGTTTCAATGTATCTTTCAAATTATTTTTTCCCCATATATCATATGTAATAATTATTATGCCTATGTATTGTAAAACAAAATATTAATGTACCATGCGAAAGAAGTTTTGAATGACGTCCAACAAGCAAAGCTACAGCGTTCAAATTCGTGAAATCAACCGAAAAGGTTCATCTGATTGGTGATGTAAAGTTGGAAATTAGTCTCTCTTCACAATCGGTAGAGAAATTACCTACTGAAGTTCAGCATTCAAATTACTGAAGAGGTTCATACGATTAGTGCTGTTACTTGAATTTCATTTTCTCTTTAGAGTCTTTACAATCAGTAGAGAAATTACCTAAGCTTTCTTCAACGTACGATCCCATCCTATCACATCGTTTTAGTGCATCGACAACAACACCAGCTATGATCGAGGTCTACAGAAGCTATTACATCATGGTAAGCAAAAGCCTACTGACACAGGTAGTTATTCTGATTATAAAAAAAAATACTGTTTAAAATGACAATGTCATTACATAATGGCAGTGTTCAATAATGACATTCAATGTTCATTAATATTCATTGTTGTATGAATGAAAATGACACAATTCAAATAATTTGTGGATAACTTTGTAACTTACGGGTACCTTTGCAACATACAAGCCTTTCTCATCCTTAATACATGTATAAATCACAGAGTTGGGTTATTTTCTTGTAGAAAGAATACAAAATTTAACTCATTACAAGCTACATCTTAATCCTCATTAAATACATATACTTATGAAAATTTAGGTAAAATGAAAGATCATTAATAATAAATGGCTTTCTTTTACAACACCATTCATTCAGAGGAGAACAATGATCAACATCATATTATATTACAAATTATACAAACTATTGACTTATGAGTCGTATATAATGAAAGGTTATATGAGACATCTGACCAACATGTGTAATATACTAGTATAGTGAAGTGCAACCATTGTGTACGAGAATGTAATAACAGTCTTTCTCAAGAAAATAATAAAAAAGTTGTTCCTGGTGAAGTGATGGGTAGTTGTCTTAAACTAATACACAGGACTTTGACAAATTGAAGTCTCGACCAGTCCCCTCTTCAGTAGAAGAAAAGCATAAATTTTGAGAGATCTGATCGTCCTATCTCTCTCTTACTTGTGCAGCGAAGGGTAGTCGTCCTTGAGAATGGTGAAGTTACGGCACGTCGGACAAGTTTGTTGCTGCTTGAGCCATTCTTGGAGACACTACATGGAAACGAAAGAAACATAATGTGAATTTGAAATAACAACACCTAGTAAGGTGTCCAAGTACTTTATGTAAATTCCTAAATACACTGCTGGATATACTGCATTCAAGAAAAGCAATAAAACTACAAGTGCTTCACATTTTTAACATTGTCCCCACGTAAAGGGATTCTAAAGAATCATAAGTTTTGGGATTTGTAAGATTTCCTCCCTTGTGACCTTCAAAATGCTTGGAACACTGTTTTACTAATTTAGCCCTTACAGACGTAAATCATTTTTATGCTTTATTACTCCGTGTGTATCAAAGATATGACCACATCTCCAAGATATTATCCCTGCTCATCTTCTCATGACAAATACTAATGCCCTAACTGATATAAATTATTCTATACTATAACACTCACATGTATATGGAAGATATGACCACACTCGATCTCCAAGACGTTATCCCCGCTCATCTCATCATGGCAGATCACGCAGGGTCCTCCTCTTCCGCCTCTCCATCGACAAGCTCCTTATGCCAGTTCAGCCCCTGGATGTGGCCCACCGTTGACCAGGCCGGCTGGGATGGGGTAGGGGCATTATGGTAAGAGGATCGCTTGGGCTGGGTGTTGAAGGTGGCTGGTGGGGCAGCGGGGCGACCTCCCTGGTGGTTGGTGAAGCCCTTGTTCTGCATCCTCTGTGGAATGTAAGCCATGGGAACACAGTTTAATATCTACACCATTTTTATCAGTAAAACAGAAGTTTAGGTCGTATCGTACATGTCTAGCAGTGGTCATGGAATTACAAAAAACTCAAGGGAATAATAGAAAGCTATTCAAGAAGAATTGTCAAACATGTCTGATTGGGCTATTGACTTAATGATCACATTATGCACTCTTAGATGTAGTCAGGATCGTATGACATATAATGGCAAAAATAGCTTGGTCCTCCTATATGTACACACACACAAAATTTGACTTATTCAGTAGCTGCTAACAGTCTTTCAACAAGAATACCCAATGGGCAAGAGATGTTGCCTTGTGGCCTCACCTGAGAAGCATTGCCTGCTGTCTCTCGTTGCCGTTGACGGACGAGTTCTGTAACACGACGGATGATCTCTTCTACCGAAAGGCCAGAGAGGGAGCCGTTGTTAGATGTGCGGACCTCCTTCAGAAAACCAGTCAGCTGAACCCTGTCAAGATAACAGATTTAGAGAAACATGAATCTTCGAAAATGCTGAATGACAGAAAACTTTTAGTAGATGGATACTAGGATATGTAGGTCGATGTAGATTATTAATGAAGAAAAAGAGCCTTATAGAAAAGAAACCTTTCAACATTGACATATGAATTGGGTATAAAGGAATACACACACATGTTGCATGAAAGTCTGGCCAAAACATTTAAGCCATTTCTCGTCATAGTTAAGATATGAGGGCATTTGAAGAACAACCCTTTCCATGGGACATTATGATATTCCTCCAAACAAAGAACAAGACAGCAATCACATTATTCATTATTGCTTGTTTCTTTGTTTTACCTGACTGCTAAGAAAGCATATGCATGCTTGTAAGTAAGCAAATAAGGGACCGACGGCTTTAAGTCCTCTCTAAGGGACTTGGCAATGAGTATTAATGCCTTACCAAAGGCCACTAGCCTGAACAACGACTTGGTTCAAACTAGGGACATCCGCTTACGAGACCACTACCCCTCACCGTGCCTCCTCTACACCAGAAGTTGACCTTCTCTTTAAAGCCTGTCTGCACTAGTTTGGCCAGGAGGGATTAGACCTCCCAGCATGGTCACTGACAGGTGGTTATCTCATCAACTCAGCTCTCAATTAACATAAGAAAAAGAGGATCATGGGGGACCAACGGGCACTGCTTAGGCTTTGTTTTCTATATAGAGGAGCAAGTAGCTACAAGTAGTGCAGTGGGGCTTTAATACAGATTCTGCTTTCACTTACTTGTTGTAATTGGGGAAGAAGCCATTCAGCCTCAGCATAATCCGCTCAAAACTGTTCTTAGGTCGTGCTACTTGTTGTTCCATGTATTGCTGCCTTGCAAGCATTTGTTGTTGCTGTGCCACAGTAAGCTGATGTGGGTGGCGAGCAGCAGCCGCTTGTTGCTGCGACATCTGCATTTGATGTTGAGCGTGTTGCATGTTTGGTGGAATAGCTGGTTTTATGAAAGATAGGAAAGGGTGGGAGGGGAAACACATTGTTACATTAATAAGCAAGTATGGACTGATGTATATTTACAGCATTTAACACTTTAGTTGTTTTCTTTGCATCTCTGCACGGTTGCTTGTTTGCCACAAATGCAATTTTCCACAAACAACAGGAACCGATTGTCAGAAGGATTGCTTTGTACAACACAATGGCTTTGCAAAATTACCTATTTCTGGTCTTCATTAGCTCTTTGTGGTATAGATTAATCTTGCACTGAAAACAGTTAGATAATCTGGAAGCCTTTGGTGTATCTATCCCATGATAAATACAATGTGGCACGTGGAGGTTATTTGTGCAGCATATAAAGATTTATCTCTTGTTTACTAATCGTGGTTTTGACAGGTTGATAACAATAAATCTGTATTTTAAATAATGAGCAGAATTACCAACATTACAATTAAAAACTGCCATCAACTAATGTATGGATGACCCCCCAAAAGCAAAAAATGGTGACAAAAACACCCAAGTGAAAACTATCAAGAAATCAACTAAAGGGCAACGGCAATAGCCTAGGCAAAGAAATGGCATATGACATGATCTACACAACAAAAAGGGGGAGAAGATGGGTGAACCGGGAGCCCTGAACTAAGTGAAATTTTCCTCTGTGGTTTATTCTCAAGCCCAGACTTACCATTGGACTGCTGGTGATGGTTGAAACCATTGCCTGACATAGTGGCTTGCTGGATGGCTGCCTCTCCTGGGAGACTACAGGTGGAGTCTGGGCTCGGCTCACGGCTTGGGCTTGCTGTATCTGCTGGGCCTGAGCCTGTGCCTGTGCCTGAGCCTGAGCCTGAGCTTGTGCATGGGCCTGTGCATGTGCTTGGGCTCTAGCTTGGGCCATGGCCTGAGCTTGTGCCTGTGCTTGGGCTTGGGCTTGAGCCTCTGCCATAGCCTCTGCTTGGGCCATGGCCATGACTTTGCGTTGGGTTTCAGGGACGGTGAGGGGTTGAGAAGCGGGATGGTTCTCCACGGCACCTGCTGAAGAATCAAAAGTGGTTACATTTGGAAGTGTCGCTAAACCCACATCAGATACAGATAAAAACTCTGTTCTTTTAACATGGATGTGTTAATTTGGATGTGTTAAGTAACTTGGTTATTTTGCAGACATTAACAAATTGTTAAACTTTCTGCAGCAGATTTTTTTAACGCATTCCCCGAAAATTTCCTTGTGATCATTTTATTGAAGATAATCGATCTCAAAACAGCGAAGACTAGTTCACCCCAAAGTCCACCATCCTAAGCAATTATTTAAAAAAAATGTAATTCTATTCTAGAAACTGGTGCCTTACAAAGCCTTGAGCTGCAAATTGCAATCCAGTCAAGCCTGTCCATAAATCCTCCCAATGTTTGAAACTGTGCAATATGAGTAAGAGCTCTACATAACTGAATACATCATATTGTATCTATAACATGGAATACAAAACTCATTACCAATCTGGGGAACCCTCTGCCGTGGGTGCCGCCATCATCCCTTTCTGGACGTTTGTTCCCACATAGGCCATGTTGTACATGCATATTGGTTGGAAAGGCTTTGACACTGTAAGAGAGTAGTGAAGAGTAGGGTATAATTTCCAAGTTTGAATTAAAACTCACCACCATTCTGAGGCACCCTCTGCCGTGGCGCCGCCATCATCCCATCCTGGGGTCTACAGGTTGCATCCTGGGGGCCGACATCGTCCATGAGCCTGGGGCAGCCATGCCTGTTTCATGGGTCATGGAGGATGGTAGGGTCAAGGCTGGTTGGGGGGTGGGTGAGCCGCTGGTTCCCTACAGAGGAAATGAAAGGATAAGAGAATCATTTACACACTGGGCTTCCAATTAAGTAATCCTATCATATGGGCAAAGGGCATTATCATATGCAGCCACTGTCTTATGGAATAACTTGCCAGAATACCTTAGAAATATAAAAACATATGACATATGCAGCAGACAGTGAGTGTGGGTACGGTCCTCAGACCATGGACCATCTACTGAGCTTACACATGCACTGGGAGGGAACCTGGCAGAGGTTTACGACGTTTTATTTATTTATTTATTTATTACGTTGCTCTTACTTGTGCCGCACTTTGGGAAGTAGTTGTGCAATGTCTCAAAATGATGATTTATTTATTTACTTATTTGACACGGTTTACATCATCATAAGCGAACAAGGTTTCAGAGAACAATATAATGGGCTCCACACTAATTAACAAGGTTTCCAAATTTCTTTTGTCAATAATCGGCCTCTTGACAACAGCCTCTTACACGCACCAAAGTTATACAAGCAAGGTGGAGGGGGAGGAATATTACATTCAATATCACGATTATTAAGAGGATACCAAAGAATTTGTAAGCATGTATATAGTTAGTTTCTTCTGTATTATGTTCCAATACCGTTTATATTCATGACTGTTATTAAATTGTGCTGTTACAAAACAGGGCCTCATGGAAGACTACTGCTATTGGGGAAATGTGCTACCCTGTATGAATATCAGTCAGAAAGAAGGAAGAAAGGAAAGAAGGAAGGAAGAAAGGAAAGACAGGCAGAAAGAAAGAAAGACAGGCAGGCAGGCAGAAAGACACGACACACAGGCAGAAAGAAAGACAGACGCACAGAAAGAGAGACACACTGACAGAAAGAAAGAACTAAACAAATAAATGAATAAATACAAGAATATGGTGGTTGTGCCTTACTTTGACAAGACCTTCAGGTTTGTAAGGGACAGGGACTTCCACAGGCTTCATAGAGTCCAAGGTAGCACCATTCTGGATGGCGTTGACCTGTGTCTGGTATTCATTCTGAAAAAGAAAAAAACACCCAATAACAATAAAAAAACGAACATACTAATAATAATAATAATAGTTGCAATTTATAAAGCTCCTTTTCCACTAAAAGCAAAGCGCTTTGAGATGTCATCCATGAGTCAGTATTAGAGTTAAAATATATGTAAGTTACCAAACATCACAATGTGAGTTCATTGAATGCATGTGGTTTCAGAATAGATATTTCCTACACTAACCAAAGTCCGAACTTCAACCCTTGACCAAAAAACTCTTTAGGCCTAAGTCTAACCCTAACCCTATCACTCCTCAACAAAATAAGGCCTTGAGGAAGTGTCTTCCAAGCATATGTTGGGAAACTGATCATCAAGATAAACTTTGTAACATGACCTAACTTTAGGCCTAAGTCTAACCCTAACCCTATCACTCCTCGTCAAAATAAGGCCTGGAGGAAGTGTCTATCAAGCATACGTTGGGTAACTGATCATCAAGATAAACTTTGTAACATGACCTAACTTTAGGCCTAAGTCTAACCCTAACCCTATCACTCCTCGTCAAAATAAGACCTGGAGGAAGCGTCTTCCAAGCATACGTTGGGTAACTGATCATCAAAAAAACTTTGTAACATGACCAAACTTTAGGCCTAAGTCTAACCCTATCACTCCTCGTCAAAATAAGGCCTGGAGGAAGTCTCTTCCCAGCATACGTTGGGTAATTGATCATCAAGATAAACTTTGTAACATGAAAAGAAGAAGAAGTAAAATAAACTTTGACAGTAAATGATCATGATAGGTGTATTACCTGTGCTTTCGATGCAGCTCGTTGGTTGGTTGCGAGGCAATCTTGCCACATACTCCTGATGCCTCTAACATGTTCCTCCATCATTGGGTTACTGTGAAACAAACGACAGCTAACATACATCAATCTCAGTGAATGGGACTACAGTCAACTTTATCTGAAGAGGAAAGTATCATTTTTAGTTTGGAACCACATCAGGGTTAACACAGAAATTTGAGAACCAAATTTCACATGACCCATATTTGCCTATTCCAATGACCAGATAAGCACCATTTTGGTATGGGTTGCGCCATCTAAGCCGCCACGAACACCACGCAGTGACATAT
Organism: Mesocentrotus franciscanus; assembly: GCA_037976565.1. Lineage (NCBI taxonomy): Eukaryota > Metazoa > Echinodermata > Echinoidea > Camarodonta > Strongylocentrotidae > Mesocentrotus > Mesocentrotus franciscanus. The sequence continues at coordinate 35,203,528 of CP137667.1, read as the reverse complement.
ATCACTTCCTGTTTTTTATGGTTTCCGCCTCCCTTTATATCCATGACTTTCCATGATTTGAAGTTTTTTTCTTCTTCTATTTTCCATGACCGTGGGTACCCTTGCACAAGTTTTACATTCAAATAACACAGTTCGGTAACATGGGGACCACTAAAACTTCAATAAAACAGCAGCCCATTGCACTTGAACCCCAGGTTAAAAAAAAACAGTTAGTGTGGAGTCCAGCAGTAACCAACAGAATATCAGTGTCTTTTAACTGAACTGGCAAATTTGAATTATTGTGACAAATATACAACTCGAATATTGTTTGAAAGTACATGTTTGCATGGCGAGAATATAACTTAGAGAGTAGATTTGTTGTACAACCATGTGAAGGGTCCTTAAAAGTACTGAGAATCAATAAAGACTCTGTGTTTCGCACAGGTTACAATGAACAACTGTAATATATCGGCGTTGATTGATGAAATGATGAGTAAAATGAAGTATGATTATTTCTTTGATAAAGGTTGTCGGGTAGTGGCGAGTAAGACAGGGTTCTACAAACCAAGATTTTAGTACGGGTCTTGACTAAAATTTTAAGGGTTGCATGCATGAGTCCCATTATGACATTTTGAAATTTTGAGGTCCCTACTTAGGATCTTGGGCACCCACGAGTCTGCGGTGCCGGTTAGTATCGAGCCCTGGATAAGAACCATACTTCATTAAATCAACGGCATTAAATGTACAAGAACATCCCCATAAGACAAACAATCTTACTTTTGGAGGATGTTAGCTATAGTTTTGATGTGGTTATTTGCTTCCTTGCATGCTTCATCCAATGGTTTCAGCTCCTTAGCCATAAACAAATGCAGGAACTGGCTCTACAAAACAAAGAAAAGAGATGAAGAAAGTGATGAAGAATGGTAGTACAAGCATTGTTACAGGGCAATCCAACCCTTGTAATAAGTTGATGTGTATGAAAGCAGAAAAATAACAGGAACAGAATGGCAAAAGTTTGAAATAAATTGAACCAATAGTAAGAAAGTTATGAATGTTTGAAATATGAGATCACTAAGTCTATGCGAATCTCAAATTGGTAGTTTGGTCAGTGGATTGTGACGTAGGACGAGGACTACTCTCCCATTTGCCGTGTACAAAAATATCACTAATTTCTGTTTTCTCGTAAGTTCCTTCTTCCTTGGGGCACTACTCAAAATATATTATAGATAGCATATTATTAAAGGTCCTCTAAAAAGAATGAACCCTCCTGAGCCATGAAATTTTGAAAAATTTAAATTTTAGTCATTTTATACGTTGGAACAGAGTTGAAGGTAGTCCGGCACTGCATCACATTGACATTACCGCTTCAGCCAACTTGGAAGTGCCCATACGTATAGTGATTACAACTTTCAAAAATTCATAACTTTCTTATATTTAGTCAGATTTAATTGAAATTTTCATCAGCTTGCTTCTCTGATTTTTCTGCTTTCTTTTAGAGTAGTTGTCTATTTGGGTTGGATTTCCCGTTAAGTTTAATTCATTTAAGTTTTAAAAGTTTTAGGGCAAGTATTGGTAAAGGTGAAGATTATCAAGAAGCGTTCTAATCCCTGTGAGGGAAAAAAAGTAGCAAGGTCACATGAAACAAACTACTCTTGAATTTCTTGATAATCTCTAGGAATGATGCAGACTTTTCTCATTTCCTTTATTCAGATCCGATCAATAATACATAAAGGGATGCCAGTTTTCAGGCAAAAGCCTGAATCCAGCCCCTGGTGATTTATTTTCAGGCCATAGTTTAGGTTTTTTGTGTACAAAATAGCTAATTCTAGGTGATTTTCAGGCCCTCTGATCAATTCTAACTGGCATCCCTGTGCAATGAAAGAGGTATCCACCCCAGTGTTCACAGTTTTACTTGATCAAACAATCAGCATCTTTAAGAAAGAATGACTTGTAATGTAACAAAACCTCCTGAACTCTATAATAATAATAACAAATAATAATAATTAGATCAATTTATAAAGTACAGCTACTATACAAGTATACTCTACTGCACTCCCAACAGTGCTAATTTACAGACTCACAATAAAAAAAAATCAAAAGAATTGAATGTAGTGGTAGAGATGGGGTCACATACCTCAGCTTTGCACGCCCTTCCCAAGGACTTCTCAGCCTCTTCTTCCCTGGCCTTCAGACGTAGTTCTAAGGAATGCATGGCTTCATTCAGCTCCTGGGGAACATTCTTCGACTCCTCCAGGTCCTTTTCCATCTGGGCCCTTCTGGCATCTGCCGTTAGATGCTGCTCTTTGAGCAACGCCATCTCGCACTGTAGTTTGGACACGTTGTCAAGGAGTTCTTGCTTGTCCATCACCAACTTCTTAGACTGCTTCTCAAGCATCTTGTTGACCTTCTCTTTGTCTTTGACAGAATTCTGTTGAAAAAAAGGGAATGATAGTTAAAACTTCAGTAGTGACCTTCTATGTGACCTTGACAGAATTCTAAAAAAAGGTAATTTTATCCAGGCCCACTCTGCCTCTGCTGTTGTATGCTCCTCATTGAGCAACGCCATTTCGAACTGTAGTTTGGGCTAAATTAGCAATAGACAATCCCCTCTAGCGCCATCTCAGGTCAGCTGTAGCAGTATGGTCCCGTAACCCACTGCTGCCCTAGCTGTGCTGTTGGTTCTAGCATCTAGTCCTCTGTCTGCGAAGTGGAAATTAGGTGTTAGGTTATGAACTGTTGGCAAGTTGACCATGACATGGTGCTGTGCAGTAAGCAGCACGCTAGGGCAGAAAGTCCATCAGCATCGGTTCTGTATCGCTTTAAAGGTACCTGATAGAATGATCACAAACTTGTACTTACCCGAAGTATACCAATCTCACTCTTCAGAGACTCTGTCTCTTCGGCAGAGGCTAGAACCAGCTTGTCGTACCTCTCCTTGAGCTGGGTAAATTTCTTATCCGTCTTCTCCCATGATTCATGCATCCTGAAAGTAGACATCAGAACATAAAGTTTGATTTGATTTGATTTTGATTCATTTACCAACAGCAATACAACAATACATTTCATACAATATTTACATATACAGTCAAACCTGCTTTAGTGACCACCTGTATAGAAAGGCCACCTGTCTACAAAGACCACATTTCTTGTTTCCCTTGAAAATGGTTTCTCACTGAAACATGTACCAAAGCAACCTGTACATAAAGACCACCTGCCTCTAAAGACCATGTTTCTTGTCTCCCTTGGGTGGTCTTTATAGACAGGTTTCACTGTACAAGAATTGAAACTACTGGATGGATAAGGGGCCAGATAATAGCACATGTGCAAGCCAAGCCTAACCCCTAGCAGCTAAACAAAGTATAATGGTACAAGTAAAGTTCAGAAAACAAAACAAAACAAAAGTAATGTATTAATTAACTATTTAAATCTATACTTCTAAAAAAAATAAGAATACTTTACATAGCTGGGTAAAATCTTCACGTCTCTTCTTTATTTGCCACTTTTACAGCAGCAGAGCAACTTACATTCTATATTTGCCTATAGGCCATTTTCTTTATGTAATCAAATTTAATGCACAAATCTTTATTAAGTGCCTCATTACAAATTATTTCATTCACCTGTTACAAATAATTGTATTTCAACAGTCAGAATGCGAATTGCAAGTATTACATGCTGTTAGGTAGGACAAGCCATAATGTTTGTCCTACATGTACCTAGCAACGATTGATGCATGCAATTCACATTCTGACTATTGAATACAATTATTTGTAACGGATGAATGAAATAATTTGTAACAAGGCACTTAATCAAGATTTGTGCATTACATTTGACTACATTATGAAAATGGTCTATTGAAGAAATATAAAAAAAGATACTTACTGTTCAAGGGTCCGTAATCTCTCATTTTGTTTGAGGTATTCGGCTTCCACTTGGTGCAGGGAATTGAACAGTAACTGCTTCTCTTCTTTTCCCTTCCTCTCATGCTGATCAAAGTCTTTCTGTTCACAGAAACATGGGAAGAATCATAATGATGAAAAGGATGAGAACAAGAATGAGAAAAATAATAAGGACTCTCAATTTCATAGTTGTGACAGATATTTGGCTTGCAAATTGCAATAAGTCTCAAGCATCAACTTCTTCTCGTCAATTCCCTTCTTCATATACAAATCTGTTTTCCTGTACAAAGAGACATAAGAAGAATGATGATAGTCTGAATGAGGGCAAGAATAAGAATAAGAACAAGGATGAGAAGGAAAAGTATGAAGGCGGATGAGGATGACCAGTGGAGAAGCATGGTCCTAGGCATGGGGAAGGGGGTAATTCTACTGATGTTTTTGCATCACTTAACTCATATCCTGCCATAAGGCCGCATGCACGCTACCGTTATAGTGCTTTGAACATGCGAGCGCGCTATCGATTGGCTGCTTAATTCATGCGAGCGAGCCACTGCTTTGGTGCTTTATGCATGCTTGCTCGCATTAGTAATAGCAGATATTGTTCATGCTCATTGTACTGTGCTGAGTGCTTCACACGCGCTATTGTTCGTACCATCGCGAGCATCAGATTATCTCAAAATAAACTTGGCACAGGGGGATTAGCCCTGTGGCACTGGGATGTATTTATTATGACAGGATAAGAGTTGAGGCTTGTTCGAGTATGGTGCGGTAATCCGCTGCAACAGGTCGCATCAAAGGACTGGCGAAAATTCATTGAGCTCTGTGTTATAAGATACAGAACTGTCGAGCGTATTAAGCTTTACGTCATGGTTTAAACAAAACGCCAAGGTTTGCCGCATCATATCTGAACGACCCTTTATCAGGACAATTGCCTAGCTGACCGTCCACTTACTTCTTTATAACTAGTTTCTTTAAACAACGTTTCTTTATACGTTATTGTTATCTAGTCTGTATGCTCCGTTCGCTCTACAATGATTCTTTATACATTTCTCTATAATATTTTCTTATAAATTCCCTTATTTGTGAACAGACTATGAGACCCACAACTTGCCTGATGTTTCTCCTGCAAGCTCTTGATGGTTTCATCTGCCCTCCTAGTGATGGCTTCGTGATATTCAGTCATCTTCGCTTCTAACAACTTCTTGTTGATTTCTGCCTGTTCCAAAGCCCTCTGGGATAATAAAAAATACAATAGATAAAGATTAAGTTGAGGAAAGAATATCAAAGATTAAGTTGAATACAGGTCATGAAATTACATAGTGGAAGAAACTGTCTCGAAGCAAGAAAAAAGGTCAATTATGTAAGGATAATTCTGTAGTAGTGGGATACGAGAAGGTATGGAACAGAGGAAGGAGAAGTAGAGAAGGAAAAGAGAGATGGATGAGAATATGGACAAGAGAGCAGGAAAACGGAGGGGGTGGGTTGATATTTGAAGAAATGGGAGAGGGGAGATGGGAGATGAGGGAAAATAAATGGGGAAAAGGGAGATTGGATCAGAACAAGAGGTATTAACATTCAAGAGGAAGAAGAGAAATAGAAGGAGGAAGAGAAATAGAAGGAGGAAGAGAAATGGAAGAATGGGACAAGAGCAGCAATACAATTTAATAGAAAATTAAAGAATTGGGGGAGAAGAAAGATGATAAAGAGGATAAGGATGGGGACTAGGATCCTGAGATAATGAAAACAAGTCAACGCAAAGCGTAGCATCCCCTCACAGGGTACAAATGGCCTATATACGTCAAAACAAGTTACCTCCATTTTCGCATATAAAATTAGGTATTTTCGAATATTTAATGAGCTTTCACCTTTAACCTACATACACGAAATCGAACTTTGGATGTATTTGGATACCATGTACCTTCATATCAAATTTCATTAAAATCCGTCAAACATTACTAAAGTTATCCAACGCAAACCAGCTTTGTATTTTTTCGCATATTTAATGAGCTATGACCTTTGACCTACATACTCCAAAAATCGAAATTAGGCTGTATTTTGATACCATGTACCTTCATATCATATTTCATCAAAATCCGTCAAACATTACTAAAGTTATTGATCAGAAACCAGATTTGTTACGGAAGGAAGGACGGACGGACGGCAGCGTTACTATATCCCCTCCGACTTCTTCGGCGAGGGGATAATAATGTGCTTGTGCTGATCAGAATGGCGCAAATTAATACCCCTCAAAGAGATTTACAATTCTATCTATAAATGCACATTTAAGTGTAATTTGACAGTTTTGACCACGAATACAAATATAAATTTCAGACCATAAACTATCTGAATTCGTTAATTTAAGCAATCAGCTGAAATTTTCATTTTCCTTTTTAACCCTTCCATTACAAAACAAAAACAACAACAAACTAGATGGAACTTCAACTGCGCGCAGTCGAAAATGATGCCTCCGCCATAGAGCAATTTTACAAACCAAAATGGAAGCAATTTTTAAAATTCAAGTTTGATTGTAATCCATCTGTTGGTTCTAATGATAACGCGATCACAAGCTATTTTAGGATACATAATGAGCCCTGTGACCTTTGACCTCGTGACCCCAAATCTAATCAGTTCATTGGCTCTGCAAGATACATACATGACCCAAGTTTGGCGGTAATCCATCAATCGGTTCTTGAGATAACGTGATCACAAGCTATTTTGCATACATAACGAGCCCTGTGACCTTTGACCTCGTGACCCCAAAATCTAACCAGTTCATTAGCTCTGCAAGATACATACATGACCCAAGTTTGGCGGTAATCCATCAATCGGTTCTTGAGATAACACGATCACGAGCTATTTTTGCATACATAATGAGCCCTGTGACCTTTGACCTCGTGACCCCAAAATCTAATCAGTTCATTAGCTCTGCAAGATACATACATGACCCAAGTTTGGCGGTAATCCATCAATCGGTTCTTGAGATAACGCGATCACAAGCTATTTTTGCATACATAATGAGCCTTGTGACCTTTGACTTTGTGACCCCAAAATCTAATCAGTTCATTAGCTCTGCAAGATACATACATGACCCAAGTTTGGCGGTAATCCATCAATCGGTTCTTGAGATAACACGATCACGAGCTATTTTTGCATACATAATGAGCCCTGTGACCTTTGACCTCGTGACCCCAAAATCTAATCAGTTCATTAGCTCTGCAAGATACATACATGACCCAAGTTTGGCGGTAATCCATCAATCGGTTCTTGAGATAACACGATCACGAGCTATTTTTGCATACATAATGAGCCCTGTGACCTTTGACCCCGTGACCCCAAAATCTAATCAGTTCATTAGCTCTGCAAGATACATACATGACCCAAATTTGGCGGTAATCCATCAATCGGTTCTTGAGATAACGCGATCACGAGCTATTTTTGCATACATAATGAGCCTTGTGACCTTTGACTTTGTGACCCCAAAATCTAATCAGTTCATTAGCTCTGCAAGATACATACATGACCCAAGTTTGGCGGTAATCCATCAATCAGTTCTTGAGATAACGCGATCACGAGCTATTTTTGCATACATAATGAGCCCTGTGACCTTTGACCCCGTGACCCCAAAATCTAATCAGTTCATTAGCTCTGCAAGATACATACATGACCCAAGTTTGGAGGTAATCCATTCATCGGTTCTTGAGATAACGCGATCACGAGAACGGGACGTACGTACGGACGGACAACCAGAAAACATAATGCCTCCGGCTACTTTGTAGCGGAGGCATAAAAATATATGTTATGTTCCCAACAATCTACATGCCATGAGAAGCTAACTTACATGAAGAGAATCTATCTGCTGATTCACATAATCATCCGTGTTTGTCCCAAAGCTTCTCTGCTCGTGGACAGGTGAGGGCGGGTGTTGGTCCTTCCACTGTTGCATTCGCTTTTCAAACATCTTCTCATAGTCGCTCTCAGATAATGGAGTCCTCTGCGATTCCTGCGTTTCTTTCCAACTCTCCTTTCTATTTACCTTTGGCATAGTGGTCTCTGTATTAACAACATGGGTGCTATTCGATACAGGGGTTGCTACTGGTATTGAGATTGGTTGTTCTAATTTCTGGGTGTTGCTAGCACTGACTACTTCATCATCAGGTTGGGGATTCAAAACCCCATCCACAGATGTGCCATCGTCACTGTTAGTTTCATCCGGTCTAACAGACTGATTAACAGTACCTTTGTTCAATTCAGAAGTCATTTCATTAGATTCCGCAGAGGATTGTCCTGTTGGCAGTCCCGAACGGGTAGCAACCACTCCAACCGCTTTGTTTTTTTCAGAATTTTCAGTTATACTCACAGATTCTTGCACATCACTAATAACACTTACTACACTCTGAGGTCCATCGCTTTGAATACTATCAACGTGTTCAGATTGACGACTACTGATTCCATCCCTAGCAAGTTCAAAATCAGAAGGAATGGGCAACTTAGTTAAACTCTCTTGCCTTCCATGACCCTCTGCAGAGTCAGCAATGTCTTTGGATTCTATATTGTTACTGGCCCCTGTATTTCCCATTGTCCCTTCTTCACCGCGCTGTACGTGTGATTGATCACCATTTCTTTCTCTCTCCACATGAACTACCACATCGTCTACATCCTCCATAGTATGTTCCTTGAAGCTATGGTGATCTTCCCAATGGTAGTCCTCGTCATCGATGCCATCGACCTTGGAATCAGACAGAATGGTGACGTTGCCTTCAAGTGTCAACTTATACCGCTCTGATTCTATTCCTTCATAATTAGAAACATGTGGCTCTGACGAAGCATCATGGAACGAATCTTCGGCTTCATCGTTGTCACCATCACTGTCATCCTCCTCATCGTCATCATCATCGCTTGAAGTGGTGACGGTGTCCTCATTGTCCGATTCATTCTTGGTCCCTTCGCTCTCTCCCGTTTTAATTTCGTTGTCGTCCTCCCCGTCCTCTTCATCGCTATCATCATCGCCATCGAAAGAGTCCAACCCAGAGACAGGTCCTCGCTTGGCGTCATCAAACTGATCAAGACCCAACGACAAGGTTGGGTTATAGTTGTCCCCAGCTGGACCCGCATGAAAGACACTAAGACCGGAGTTCATCGTCCTTGGAATGAATGGAACAGAGTCGGGATTCAGAGTGTAACCTGCTACATCACCCATTGGTTCTCTTTCCTGATATCCGTGACAGATCGCTAGCTCTCTGCACTTTTCAGCATCACCCTTCATACTTGCGTAATCACCGATGACGACCATGTCTTTGGATTCGAGAAGGAATGGCTTGAGACCACCTCGTTTAACTATAAGTTCCTGGTGCTCAAATGTCAGGTGTTCGATATACCCAGTTATGATTGGATCTTGCAGATGAAGAGGGCCCTTGTTCGAAAAGATATCATTGAAATGGCTGGCACAGAGAGAGAGAGAGAGAATTTTGAATCATTATTTACAACCTTTATTCTGACATGATAAAAAAAACTCTTAACATGTTACAATATATACGTGCAGACTCCTAATAAAAGGTGCTGACTTAGTACAATCATGAAATTGTTGACCATTTCCCTCCCTCCCCAATTTATCTAACACTGAAATCTACTTACAGGAAAAGGACCGTTTTCTGACTCTTCTCTTCATCCGTCTCTGGCACAACGATGAATGCTTCCTTCTGGAACGATGCATCCATCTCCCTCGCAGCATCCTGTAGGTACTCAGGAATGGCAAAGGGACGATCCTCCGAAACAGTCAGGGTTGACTGCCACCCTCTGGAGTTTTGGAAAGAAAACACATATGTTGTCTTTTATGCATTGAAATTTGACCTTAATACATTTCCTGCTCTCTTATGAAAAAACACTGGTGTCAATCTCAAGAGAAGGGGGTTGTCTGTACTAACATTAAACATGTTATAATTGAAAGCTAAGGAAAGGGAGGCAATGGCAGAGATGCCAACCTTCATCAACAAAAAAAAGTATTCTTAAACAGAAAAAACAGTATTTTTTGACCAAAAAAAGTATTTTTGAAAAAACCCTAAAATATCGCCCAACCAAGCAGCTTCAAAGAAATAGGCAACGGCGGTACCACTTATACGTACCCGGATTGGAGCGCGACGTGCATACAGTACACGTGGGTTGTTTGCAACGAGCGCAGTTTGGGCCCCGTATCACCGTACTGCATGCATCGTTTCAAGACATAGATGCATAATACACACACAACACAAAGCCCATGATCAGAAATGAAGAAAAACGTCAATAAAAAAAAAAAAAAAAAAAAAATAAAAAAAAAAAAAAACGTAACAAAACATACAAAAAACGTACTGCCGTATTCATAGCCAAAAAACAGGACAAATACGGCAAAAACGGAACAGTTTGCATCTCTGCAATGGGTTGTTTACTCCAATCCTCATTATATTTTCTTTCTCCTAAATTTAAGGCAAAGAGCTGATCCTCAGAGAGTCAGTGTTAACTGCCATCCTTTGAGTCTTAGAAGGAGGACAGAGAAATCAGGGCTTTGTCTTATAAAGAGTTGCGATTGATCCAAATCAATTACAAGTTTGCAGTCTCCTATCTCTTATGTACATAGGTGGGATGGATATCAATCGCAAAAAAGTTGCGATTAATATCAAGTCTTTATAAGACAGGGCCCTGAGCTACAATTCTTACATTGTTGAACACCATGGGGATGAAGGAGGAGGGGACTTTAGCGTCATCTTCTCCATATTCTCTTCTGATTTTTTCCATTATCAACCACCAAATATAATATTTTATAAGAATTGTTCATATATTTGTACCTGTTCATCTTCTCTTGAAGTTCTTCAGCATCATCTGCTCCATAGAGATGTCTCCTGTTGGGCCCAAAATCAAATTGGACGATGTTTGAGGCTTCTTCATGCAACTGTAAGGCAAAAAGCAGAGAACAGACTAATTAGCAGACAATACATCACTGCAAATATACATGTAAGTTGAGAGCCATTCAGCTTCGGAAAGCATAAAAAGAGCTCTGGTAAAATATCATCATCTCCAGTTTTCTTTGATCAGGTCCAAAACCAATCTGTACAATGTTTATGGCCCTTTCATCCAACTGTAAGGTAAAGAAGAACAACAGACCAATTAAAGGGAGATGGTCATTTGTTTCAATGTGCAGAAGGTCATAATTCGCTGACACCAGACTTGGTGGAAATATCATTAATGGGTATACAAGTCTCACACGAAGCGAACCCATGGTCCTATCAAGAAATATCCTCTAGTCTCTCAGAGAGTCTTCCGGTGAGGGAAATTTAAGATAATGATTATACCATATGGGGAGATGGGTGGAAAATGCAGAGCATTGCCTATTCTTCTAAATCTAGTAAATAATAAAACATCATCTTACCACCACAGGTTTTCTGCTCTTCTTAGGCTGGGCTTTGTTGGTCTTTTTCTGATAAGGTACATAGATATGAAACAGAGAGAAAGACAATTATAAAAATGTTGAATGTATAGGAGTGAAATAGTAAAACTACTACATATTCTGGCAATGCACTAAAGTATCTTGCTGTAAAAATGCCTGTCGTTTACGAAATGCAAAAGTTTAATGTCACAAACTTTTCTGGTTTTACAGAAATCCTTTCCACTTCAGTTTATTTACTATGCCATGAAGTTCCCCATAAGCTTTGTCCTTTGTACCGGCTTTCATCATGTGCCGTTCAAATGTCTCATGTAGCTTTGAGGGATGATCCGATATCTTCAAACAATGTAAAGTGATTTCCTTCGGAAATTGCTGATTTTTAAATTTAATTTCGTGGTTCTACCTGATAAACATCATTCTCATCCCTTTTAAAGCTATGAATAGCCGTTTTCATCTCTCCCATTTCACCTATAAAATAAATTGTGTATTTATATGCTCTTTAATCATTTCATCATTTAAGTCCCATATAGCTTTTGAGGGTGATTTTTATGTATCCTGACTAAAGTTAATTTGTCCCCCTTTTCAGTCGTACCTGTTCGACATCATCAAACTCGTCCCTCTTCAGTACGTAGGTAGCCTCTGGTTTAATCTCTGCATCTCCTTCGGCTCCCTCGACCATCTGGCTTCTGGAGGCATCATTGAGAGTGGAGTCTGTTGTCACGGCGATACCAGCATCCAATACGGTCCTGGGTTTGGTTGCTCCAGGAGCTGAATTACTGGATGCATCTGCAAGCAAGACATGTAGAGAGGAATTGGTTGAACAGGTATCTGAACGATAATAGCACATGAATAGTTTTGGAAAGGCCTTCTTAGGCCTCTGTCACATACAATGCACATAAGTACCAACAAAAACGACACATGGGAGAGGTGTGTGTTTGTGATCTGATAAATCACAATGTAACACAGAAGAGACACTGAGAGAATCCCACGTCCTACTTTGCTGACATCAAATTGAAAACAAGCCCTTGACAGGAAAATATTGTTTACTTGACACATGCATGTAAATTGATATCCTCAATTTGATTCAATTTAAGGCCTTTGACTCGAACCAAAGGCTGTGTGAATAATTCAGACGTAAGTTTTCTTATCAAAAGAAATAACATGGAACTCTGTGCATTGCTGATTACACATACTGTTACATGACTATTTTCACAAATGCTGTGCTATGTACATTTTAGAAAGCTCTATAAATAGAGCAAATTTATTCATGAAAAACCATTGCTTAAAACAGGAATTTAACTTCCATTGTGGACTAAAATAAGAATACAAGATTACTAAAGTTATGGACGTGAAACCATTATTTAAATAAACCTCCTTTGTAAGTTAGTTTGGGCCAATATGTTTACCCACCTTCCTTGGCTGCATGAGCGCCCTCTGCTGTTTGACCATGTCCAGGCTGATCTTCAGCATCCCCTTGGCCCTTCTGTGCCTTGGAGCTCTCACTTTGGTGATACTTCCGAAACTTCTTCCCTTTCTTCTGGTCCTTGGTGGGTTTCCTTAAGGAATGAACCAAACAAAATACATGAATATTTTAAGATTTTCCAAATTATACTGAACGATCGTTGACTCATTTTTTTCTACATTTAAAACAAAACAAAACAATAAAAGCAAAGTAGCATGTATTCATGCAACAAAAACAATGAAAATACAGATTAATCAATTTCATTGGCAATGTATACAAAATGTTTCATTTTACAATTAAATAGAATGGAAAAGGAGAACTAAAAAGAGAGCCTATGATGGCTTTGTAGGGCATAGTTCCCAATAAGATACACAATTAATTGTTAAGGAGCAAAGATTATACATCACAAGCGTACTAACAAGAATACAACAAAAAAATGAGCTTATTGTGGAAAAGAGGCATTTGGTAGATAAAAGAACAATTAACTGAATTCTATTTGTAACTTTGAAAGCTGGCATGACTTTGTCTCTCTACAGGTATTAATAAATTGACTGCAAAAAATAAATTCTGGCAGATATTTTAATTTGAACGTTAATCCACTGGGGAGGCACAAATACATGAGCTGAACTAAACTGCCAATCAGCACAATTTGTTACACTGACACAGTTGTCATTAGACCAAAATATAAACAGGGCTCCACACCAAATGTTTTTCAGGAAGGGGCCGGATTGGGTTTTTTAAAGCCTGTATGCATGAGCCCTGTATACAAAAAGAAAAGAAAAAGAAATTGGGGGATCCAGACTTAGATTTTGGGCCCCCATGGACGCCTGTTAATAGTGTCAAGCCCTGCATTAGATGACTTTACCATCTCTATTTCTATTAATTTCATGATCACAGAAATTTAATGTCATGTATTCAATTAACCTTTTCTTCAGATTCAGAATTTGACTTCCACTTCCACATCACACTCATCATCTAATTATTCAACAAATGTTTTCTTACGGGGCAGATTTCTTCTTTGCTTCATCCTTGGATGGCTTTGGCAGTTTCTCAACCTTGGCCTCCGTCTTGATGAGTCCATTAGCTCCGATCACCTTAATGTTACTCAAGGTTCCTAGGCAGTCGGGTGTTGAGCACTTAGTCTTCAGAGCCTCCTAAAACATGGAAAACAATTTGAAAGCATTGCTTAATATTTGTCCATAGTTCAGCATACAATTATTCTTACAATGTCTAAATGGTAAAATACTAATTCATTAATTTCACTGATTGACAGTTTGGAAATGTGGCTTTGGAGAGGAATGGAAGGAATTAGATGGAGGGACAGGGTCACCATTGAAGTGTTGGATAGAGTAAATGAACCGAGGAGCTTGAAAAAATGATTTGGAGACGTAAGAAAAACTGGATAGGACGCATCATAACATGCTCAGTGACATCTTGAAAGGGAAGATGTATGGTAAACGGGGAGAAGAGGAAGACCAAGAATTGGGACGGTGTCAAAGAAGGTGACAGATCATATGACATAATGAAGAAGAAAGCTAAAGATAGAGAGGGATGGAGAAAGAACTAAAGAAGGTTCTGGTGTATGGACCTGCCTTAGGCAGAACACCTGAGAGATATTTCATCAATATTTGAGTTTTTGTTATAAACCCTATTTGAATATTCAAATGTTTACATATGTAAAGCACTAATTCTGGCTGAAAGAGATCAAAACTTCCTCAAAGATCAAAAGAAAAGCTAATCCCCCCCTTTTTTGTCGAAAAGCCATAAGAGTCACAGCACGACAGATATGGGCACATTATATGAAGTCATGTTGTTGTTGTTCATCATCATCATAATCAACAATCAAATCATATCTGAACAGCACTTAACGATGTTACCACCTCCGTTACCACCTCCATCACTTCTTCTCCCTACCCCTAATTGGCCATCTAAATCATCATCATGATGATCATCATCATCGTTAAGAGTCTGTTTTCCCAACCTGTAGGGTTGGTGGTTTTATTTCCCTAATGGCCCCTCTTGCCTCATGGTCTTCAGCCTGGGTGAGACCAGATGCTCTCATATTTTCATCTCGTGTCTCCTTCCAGGTTTTGCATAAAACACTAAATGTACAACACTGTCCTCCAACTCACCCTCTCGCCCAAGATATTGCTCTCATTCTTGATGGCCTTCCAGCAGTTGATGTGGTAGTCGATGTAACAACGTTCGCTGCACTGTACCTTGATGTAACCTTTGAAGTCTAGGTCGGAGAGGTACATCTCTCTCCTGGAGGTGCACTCCATGGACCTGCAGGTGGCATCGGCACTGGGTGGGTTCTTGCACCAACGCTGAAGCTCTTTCAGTGCAGCCTAGGTTAAAACCATAGAGAAGTTGCAACGGTTGAAAGGTTGTGATGTTTGAGGATTACTTTACCTGACTGCTAAGAAAGCATGTATATGCTTGTAATTAAGCAACCAGGGGACCGATGGCATTAAGTCCTCTCCAGGGGACTTGGTATTGAGGTTTGAAGCCTTACCAAAGGACATGAGAGCATTGACTTGGGTTTCGAACGAGACCACTGCTTTACCCGAGAATAACATTCTCTTTTTATTGCACTCAATACATCCACAACGTCTCAATTCACTTTACAGATATCTTAATGCTGGTTACCTGTACTTCCCTTCATTCTTTTACCATCAGTGACAGACGAAGGAACCTAGTCGCACAATTACAAAATGAAATTTTGCAATCTACAAAAGTTCTGGCCTTACAAAGGCTCATCGTTAATAATTGCCAACCTTTCTGGTTATACAGAAGTAATACTGTATAATCCAGCTGTTTAAAATTCTATCTTTGTGGTAATTAACATAGGCTATTTACAATACACGAAGGAAAATGTATTGCCAGCTCATTTTCAAATTTTGGCCACCTTACAACAATTAGTATATCTCTCTATATCCTTCTCCTTCTTCCGACTCATTCCCTTCTCTCCCCACCTCGATCTACTGTCCTTCTTTCCCTCTATTCACCTTCTTTCCCCTTTTACCCTATCTTAGTGCTCATGTTATGGGTAATGTGACATATTAATGTCTAAGATGTAACTTATGTATTACAATTATTACTGTTTTTGTTGTTTATATAAGTATTTTTATAGCTTGTGAAAAATCCCAGTTAACATCTAAATCTAATTAAATTGAATTGAATTGAATATTATTTTTACCTTGACGTGGAAATAAATAAATAAAAATGAGGTGGATTGTTGGTCTTACCTCAAGCTTCCCTTTCTCTGTCTCTTCAATGTTGGTTGAGGTACCGGGCCACGTGTGTATTGTTTGATCAAAGCGGGTCGTGATGAACAGGCTTTTCTCAATAGGGTCAAGCGCTTCAGTAAACCTGTAGGAAATAATGCAAATTTGATAGATGTAGAAAGAATTGTAGACATATGTGTGTGTAATTGGGTTTTTACAGAAGTGTATCAATCAGATTTGATTATTTAAGTTTAGGGACCGACCTTAACATCATCATCCAAAAGATGTGAATAGGCTTTTCTCAATTGGGTCAAGTGCTTCACTAAACCTGTAGGAAACAATGCACATTTGACACATGTAGAAAAACATTGTAGACATATGTGAACATGCTGTAAACCTGGGCAAAACAATAGACATCTGGCATGTGTAGACCTATTATTTTGCTAAATCAATAGAATATGATTCACATTTGGTGTATTGTAATTCAACTAGTCCACCTTTCATTCTTGAGTTATGAAATACAAACAAAATATTTGTTTACAAGGGGTAAAATATGGATTATTTTTGTACAGGTGACACATGGTCCTATGTCTATATGTCTGTTCAGACCCAGAAAGACATTAGTTAAGTGATTTTTTTTAGGGTGTATGTATGATTGGACATTTTCTTTAGGGCAAACAGAAATTTCAGAATTTAAAAAAATGACCTCAGTCTGTAATACAGGATAATGTATTCCATACCTGTTTAATTTGAAGAGCGATGTCGCCAGGCCGTAAAAAGGTAGACCATTACGCATATTGGGAAAGTCCTTTGTGATATTTTCAAACCTGGACAGAGCTTCGTTGATTTCCTAGAAATTTAAAACAGAAAATCAAATGGACATGAAACTAAGGATCCGTT
This sequence comes from Mesocentrotus franciscanus, assembly GCA_037976565.1. Classification (NCBI taxonomy): domain Eukaryota; kingdom Metazoa; phylum Echinodermata; class Echinoidea; order Camarodonta; family Strongylocentrotidae; genus Mesocentrotus; species Mesocentrotus franciscanus. Next base: position 35,186,653 of record CP137667.1, on the reverse strand, counting down.
TGTTGTTGTCAAAAACAAGTTAAAATATTTCATAAAAGCTACTGAAAGGTTTGGTTTTGATTGGCTATGAGCACATTTGTCATAGATCCATGGCAGCTGATATTAATAACAAGTTAATGAAACACGGTTCAGATGAATAATATTAACCCTACGTTAACAAGGGGGCAATTTGCCCCCTGTAGTAATTTAGCGACTACTGCGGAACCGCGGCAGATATAAAGTTTTCCTTTCATGACATTTTTCTTTCGAGTCTCACGCATCTTTTAAAACAATTTTTTTGAAAATTGGACGTATAGTTACAAAGTCACATGACCTTTTGTCTTTGCATGTCAGCCCGAAAATCGCTCATTTTTGTGATTTGTGTACAAAACATATGGAAATATCATTTTTCCTAAAAAGAGATAAAACATTGGTTATTTGGTCTTGTTTACAGTTTAGGTGTTTGTTTTGGGGTCAAAATAGTTGAATTGTAGTTAGAAATGAAATAAAACAACAAAAACAATAAAATACATAAGTTAAAAAAAACAATGGAATACATAAGAAATTATCAAAACAAGAGATAACATAAGGAATAACCTGGCTCTTCCAATTTTTGTTGTCGTATTATTATTCCAAAAGGTCTAACGAAGATATGTAGTGAAACAGAATGCTTAAATATGAAGAATATATGATTTATGGGTAAAAATGTGAATTTTATGACCTTATTTGCATTAAAGATACTATGTCCCTTTTGCAGCCAACATCAAATTCTGTAGAACTTTGCAGGAAGTATGAATATGTCATGTATGTCCTATCTGTGAAATTTAAACGTTAGCAGTGTCCTAATATTCAAATTATGCAAGGAAACCCGTTTACTTGCTAGACTTCACTGTCAGACACTATTGAGTGACTGACTGGCTTTTTCTTTCATCTTTGGTAATAACATACATAAAATGAGCTGTAAAGGGTACATGAGCATTTGTCTACATCAATAACCCACTTCTTGTAATGGCCAAAATTAAACTGATTGAATCTTTGCGCAGCATAAAACGTACGACCATTCGGTACAATGGTCTGAAAAATCAGACTATTACTTACTGGCTCTATAGCTCCTAAGTCGATTCGACAACTAATAGTCGTTATTTTCCCACTTAAAGGCATTTTCAAGCCCCTTTTTTTAAAGGGAAGTTCTAAATTAGTATTGTCTTTCAAATGCCGTTGGAATTTAACTTTTTCATTTTTTTGGCCTGCAAATGGGACATAGTACCTTTAATTACCATAAATATGCAAATGAGTGAATTTTTCAATAAATTGAAATTACCATAGTATTCTATACACTTCACTTGACATGCAAATTTTCGCGGCGATCGGCTGTGAAACGGCCGAGATCTTGGGGGTCAAATTGAACCCCAGTAAAAACCTGGTCTGAAATAGCCCGGTTAAAATTGGGTTAATACATGTGTGTAAGTCACTATACATCAAGCTTAATTTGATTCGCAACACAAATCTGTATATTTTTAAAAATCTGGTTCTGAAGATAAATTGGTGACAGAAAATCTTCTTTAAAGATACTATGTCCCTTTTGCAGCCAACATCAAATTCTGTAGAACTTTGCAGGAATTATGAATATGTCATGTATGTCCTATCTGTGAAATTTATACGTTAGCAGTGTCCTAATATTCAAATTATGCAAGGAAACCATTTACTTGCTAGACTTCACTGTCAGACACTATTGAGTGACTGACTGGCTTTTTTTCATCTTTGGTAATAACATTTTCAAGCCCCCTTTTTTTTAGGGAAGTTCTAATTTAGTATTGTCTTTCAAACTGAATGCCGTTGGAATTTAACCTTTTCATTTTTTTGGCCTGCAAATGTGACATAGTACCTTTAATGACCCATCCCGTAAGTCAATCTTGACGGGACTGAGTGAAAGGATTAAGGCACGCAAGTCTATGAAGAAAAATCAGAACACTATCATCAACTTCAGAGGTTATTCGACACATGAAATGTTGACTTGAGCAAGGTTGACTGTACATCCATTAGAGGGATATTTGAAAGATGACAAGGGACACATATACACAAGCCATTTATTCATTTTCCGTAATGTTTTATAGGACATCTAGTATGCACGCCTGTATGCTACTGGAAACAGTGATAACAGCATTGTTATTAAACATGGGTCCCGTCTTATAAATATTGGATTTTAACCGCAACTTATTTGCGACTGATATCAATCGCAGCTATGTACATAAGAGATAGACGACTGCAAACTTGCAATACTTAGAGGACTTGCGATTGACTTGGATCAATCACAAATCTTTATAAGATGGGGCCCAGAAGACATTTTAATTTCATGTACAACATGCTGAGGAGGGCTAGTAGTAAGTTAATATTTAATATTTCTTTAATCTTAAGTATGTTAAATTCCTAATATAAATTTAAATTTTTTGTATGCGCCTTGAGCATTTCTAGAGATGTATATGTTGCGCTTTATAAATATTGTTATTATTATTATTACTTGCGTACTCAGATATCAATGGTGTAAATTATCGGTGAAGTTGAGTTTGGTCTACAACCAGTTTGTCTACAATCCACTTGGTTTAATAATCATTTTGTTAAATGATCATTAAGGCTAATTTCCATTTGGTCTAATCTCCAATAAGGCCACAACCCATTTGGTCTCTTGTTCATTTAGTGACTAATACCCAGTTTTTTAGTCTAATTCCCAGTTTGTCTAATGGCCATTTCGTTTACTATCCATAAGGTGTAATAATAATTTGATGATTATTATTATTCATGTTTGAATGATAATTAGACCATATGGATAGCAGACGGGTTGGGTGCAGACCGTATGGAAATAGACCAATTGGGTAGTACTGCAATAAACCAAATTATATACTTACTGAAGGTATTCCAGACTTGAGGTAGGCTGTGGCCTGAGCATACCGGAAGACAATGTAGTCTGCTTCATGCATCCCACAATGCTAAACAAAGAAGGCAATACAGAGATGAGGAAAGTTAGAAAGTTCTATTTACACATGAAGGTGTTCTTTGGAAAATGATTGTATCACACATACATGAAGACAAGTATGCAGTCTGCTTAATGCAGATTAAAAAGTATAAAAAAGAAAGAAAATTTGATATTTACATTCAAGTGTTGTTGGAAAAATATGATAGTAGGCCATATGTTCCAGGGACAATCTCTATATGTGATTCAAGGTGGTCCACAAAGTGTTTTTAAGGACGCGTAGTAGTGGGCTCTTATTGGAAATTCTAAACCATTTGAGCGTTCACCCAATAACAGGTATTGTCAATCGCAAGGATTAGCCTTCAGTTTTAGAGTTTGCCACTGTAACCTAGCCCCTTGTCTATGCAACAGGGGAGGGGCACATTAACACACAATGCAGGCTTCAGTCATCCACCTAGGTTTGAACCCATGATCTTTAGGTTTGACAGGCAGACACTCTACCAAATGAACCAACTTGAATAATATCCCTACCTCCTTTTTGATAGCCTTCAGGAGTTCTGCAGCCCTGTCATACTGGGTGATAGCTTGGCGAGATTGACCGCTGACTAGGGCTAGGGAACCATCAGCTAGACACTTCTCTATAGCATTCCTCTCCTTGGTCAAACGCTCCTAAATATAAAAGTAAATAAACATAAAATGAATAATACAATTTTGTAATATATCTTTATACTAATTTTAACTGAACTGGATTTGGTTTGCATATATTTACTTGATAATGAAGAAAGGTGGCTTTCTGCTACAACACATGCGTCTCTTATAACATTGTCAATGATGATCAATATCAAATGTGTTGCATGGACAATTACAACAAAAGTCTCCTTCCCAGCAAATCAACTGGTTTACATGCCAAACACAAAAGCCTGCTACAAGAGTTTGGATACAGAGAGCTTTACGAGATAGGGAGAATTATCAATTCACTTCAATTCTTCTTTATTATCAATAAATCATACAAGGAAATTTCTTTGGATTACATGCATGATACAAAATAAATAGATAACGGATTGATGACAATACAATATAATGTTTAGAAATGTATGATAAAACTAGATGGATCTCAGTCGAAAATGATGCCTCCGCCATAGAGCGATTTTACAAACCAAAACAGAAGCAATTTTTAATATTCAAGTTTGATTGTAATCCATTAACAGGTTCTCAGAATATTGTGATTAAAAGCAATTTTTCATATACACCTGTACATGTAAGACCCTTTGATCTTTGACCTCATGACCCTAAAATCTAATCATTTCATTTGCTCTGCAAGATACATACATGTCTGAAGTTTGATGGTAATCTGTCCATCAGTTCTAATGCTATTTTTGCATACATAATGAGCCCTGTGACCTTTGACCTCATGATCCCACAATCTACTCAGTTCATTACCTCTGCAAGATACATACATGACCCAAGTTTGGCTGGAATCCATCAATTGGTTCTTGAGATAACGCGACCCCGAGAACGGGACGGAGGGACGGACAACCCAAAAACATATTGCCTCCGCCTATTTCGTTGCGGAGGCATAAAAATCAGAGATATGAGGCACAGAATAGATTTTAAAAATTCTGTCCTTTTATCGATACGTGCTTTAGCAGAAAATTAACTAATTGGTTAATTGACCATCAAAATTCAATTTTGCTTGATAGAATATTCATCAATATTCATCAATTATCTTTGTACTTACATTTTCCCTTCGCATCTGTTCTTTCTGTTGCCTTGCTATATCAGCTTCTCTCTTGGCTTGTTTCTCCTTCTCCTTAGCATGTCTTTCCTTCTCTTCTCGCTTCAGTCGCTCTTGCGCTTGCTTCTCTGCCTCTTTACGTTTCCTCTCTGCCTTCTCAGCTTTTCTTTTGTTCCTTTCTAATTTTCTTTTCTCATCCTCCTCTGTACTTTTGTTCGAGGCCTCTACATCGTGCATAATCCGTTGTCGTCGTCTCACTTCTTGCTCTTCTTGGCGTCTTCTCTCCCTTTCTTCCTGTTCCTTTCGCTTCTTATCTGCCACTTCTTTCGCCTTTCTCTCTTCCTCCTCTTTCTTCTTCCTTGCTTCTTCCTCTTTCTTCTTCTTATAGTCCTGCTTGCTCTTCTGCAGATCTTGATTGATGTCTGGGAGTTTGCTCGGCTTTCTGGATTTCCCCTTGCGATCCTAGAGTACAGTAAGACGAGGAGAAAAATAAATTAGATACTGGTCATGCAGGCACATTGTGAAACTGTCTCAAAACAACTAGGAATGATTGATTATATGGCACATAACAATAGGCCATTTTCGTAATGTAACCAAATTTATGCATATGCCTTTGCAAAGCGCCTTGATACAAATTATTTCATTCACCTGTTACAAAAAAATCTCAATAGTCAGAATAAACTGCATGTACATTAGTTTTTGCTTGGTAGGACAAACTATATGGCTTGCCCTACCTTAACAACATGCAATATATGCAATTTGCATTCTGACTATTGAAACACAATTATTCGTATTGAGGCAGTAGGGTAGAATTTTGGTTACATTACGAAAATTGCCTATTGATATACACTGTCGAGGTGTTGGAATGATTACCCAAAAAACAAAAACAAAACAAAAACAAACAACTGACTCAATCTTGCTGAAAATCACATGTACTGCACGAAGGAATAGGTATATGGGACTACATACGCTCTACTCTCTACTTTTTGACAGACACTCACAATTCTGAGCACACTATATTAACGTTCGCATCTACGGGTACCCATTTAACACCTGGGTGGAGAGTGGCAAATGTAGATTAATGTCTTGCCAAAGGATGTTAGTGCTGGGCTGGGATTTGAACCCTGTATCTTGTGATCTACAGTCCGGTGATTTATCCACTAGACCACAACACCTCTGCACAGTTTGGAAGAATGGGAAAGCCCACAAAAATTTTCCTTCACCAGGGCCCTGTTTCATAAAACTTGTTATCAATAACAAGTTACAATTACTGTTATAAGCTACTGAAATCATGGCATTTGATTGGCTAAAAGCAAAATTGTCATAGTAATTTAGCATTTGTTATTGAAAACAAGTTTTATGAAACAGGGCCCTCTCTAGGGCAGTGACTTACTGAATCGCTATCACTGTCCGTCTCTGACTCGCTCACGAGATCAGGGACCTCATTTTTCTTGCTGTTGAGGCTGACGAGCCTCTTCTTCTCATCGTTGAACATGGTTGCCTGCCGCTGGAGGTCTCCCGTTTGGGACCCGCCGTCGTCGCACAGCTTCTGCCCTCGCTTGTTCTCGCGCAGCGCACGGTCAATGTCCTTCAGCTCAAAGAAAGCTTGGGCGTAACGGTAATGACCCTGTCATCAAGGAGAGGAGAAGAGAAAGAAAGAAAAAAAATTGATGATCATATCATGGGTTAAATTTCAATGGCAGTTTGTGAGGGCTCCACACAAAGTTTTTCCAGAGAGTGTCTGATATGACTTTATCAAACACACACACACACACCTGTATGCCTTGATGCCTAGTTCATTTGTCATTTTTTATTGGGGGGGGGGGTGGGGGGTGTCAAGATTCATAATTAGAAAGCTCTGTGCACCTGACCCCTAAGAGTAAAATTATCTTTTTAAAATGTAATGTCCACCATTACACATTTTTTCCCTCAGATAGCGACAAGCTAAACAGTAACAGAGGTACAGTAAAATGATCAGAACCTCAAATTTCCTTAGTGTATAAAGATTCAGGACCTCAATTTTTCTTATCGTGTAAATAATTAGGACCACGAATTTTCTCTGAGCAAAGAATTTGGTCCCCAAGTTTTCTTAATGTGTAAAGAATTTGGACCCCAAGTTTTCTTAATGTGTAAAGAATTAGGACCCCAAATTTTCTTATTGTGTAAAGAATTAGGACCTTAAATTTTCTACACAATACCCATGGTCCGTTAATGGAGAGAAACCTGAAATGTCTCTCCTGATACCAAAGAAGCACAACTTAGTGTGGAATAACATTTCACACTTTAAACAAAAGCGTGCAAACATATCAAAAGAAGCTGCGCAGACTGGTTGGACCTTAGTATAGAAAGTTACAACAACAAAAATCTGATTATAAATCCTATTGTAAGAATGGTTTATTACCTTTTGCCAATCAGGTTTGATTGTGACGGCTCGACGGGCATCCCACAGCGCATCCCAGTAATCCTCCATGTGAAGTGCTGTCTGACAACGATTGCTGTACAGGATGTGGTTGAATACACTACAAAGGGTACAGGATATTGGACAAACGCTTTAGACTCACGCCATAGGATATAGGGTTAAGGTTATGACTTATGTGATGTTCAGGATATTGGATCACACCATAATAATATAATAATATGTTTACCCATTGAAGCCTCATCAGCATCAAAGAATTGTACAACACATCAAAAGCTGCAATACAAAGGAATAACCGTCAATGAACATAATGAAATTGCAAATATTTTCAATAACCATTTTGTCAACATTGGAGAAAATCTTATGAAGTCCATTCCTGATTCTCATATTTCATTTTTTTAAAGTCTGTAATCAATTTCTTACTCGTACGTTTAAAATCTATTTGTAATCTATCGCTTCAGAATGGCGCTTTTCCTTGAAATATGAAAATCGCCAAAGTAATTCCCTTGTTTAAGGAGGAGGATACAGGTAATGTTGATAATTACCGTCCTAATTCCATTTTGCCTTCTTTTTCTAAAATTCTTGAAAAGATGGTTTTTTAATAGACTATCAAGTTTTTTTAATTTGTTTCAACATTTTGTCTAATAATAATAATATTCAGCTTTTTTTATACAGCGCTTAATACATCTCGGACATCTCTAAGCGCTTTACAGATATACTATTACCCCGGTCATTGGATTCAGTGCTTGCTCGCACACACTGTGTGCACAATCTCCACTCCACTTGAGCAATACGGCTTTTGAAAAGATTCTTCCACAGGTCTTGCCATTCTTGATTTACATGATAAAATAGTCCCATTATGTTGATGTAAATAATCATGCAATATGTGTTCTTATGGATCTTTTGAAAGCCTTGATTATATTGCCCATGACATATTATTAGCTAAATTATATTTTTATGATGTAAGAGGTTTACTTCACAAATGGTTTCACAGTTATCTTGCAGAAAGGAAGCAAATTACATCTGTAAGTTCTCATAATTCTCTTTTTAAGCCAATATCATTTGGCGTCCCACAGGGCTCAATTCTGGGGCCTTGGTTATTTTGTTATTTACATCAATGTTATTGTAACTGTTCCACTTTCTGTAAATTCACACTTTTTGCAGACAATACGACTATTCTTGCCTCAGATTAACAAAAATTGATCTTTTAACCCATAAACTTAATCTTAACTTGAAGTATGTTTACAACTGGTTGGTTTGCAATAAGGTGTCTTTGGATGTTTCTTAGACCAAAATTTTTATTTTCAAAAATGCTAGGAACCTAAATCCTATATGACAATGTCTCTATTTCTATAAACAATAAATTGATCGAACAGTGTAGAGTCTTTAAATTACCTTGTGAGTACTTTTAGATTAAAATCTATCTTGGATTTCTCATATTAATTATATTACAAAAAGGTTTCTCAAACAGTCAGTATTATCAGTCACTTGAAATTTGTTACCACACTCCGTATTTTATCATGTTATATAATGCAATTTTGCCATATATTATATAATGCAATTGTGTTTGGGCGACGAAACCACCTCTAAATTACTAAAATTACGTAGACTTCCAAAAAGGGCATTACGACTTTGCTCCAATTCCCCTTTCTTGACTCTCTCACAACCTTTACTTAGAAGAACCCTGGACCTCCTGATTACAAGACCACTGCTCTACAACTGAGACATCGGGCCTGAGTCATCATTGGTTGAGAGAGGCAAATGTGGGTAAACGCCATGGCTAAGGATGTAAGCACTGAGCGAGGATTGAACCGAAGACCTCTCCTACTGGAGTCAAGAGCCTATACCTATGTACTGCAGTGCTCCACTGGAATGTAAATTCACCTAAAACCATTTGTACTTGTGAATGAATGGCAAGTGGGGTAAGGAAAAAAGGCCGCTGCATGCTACAATGGCCCCTTACATGTAATCCTAGATCTCCGTGTGTTACAAGATTCAGAAATGCGAAGTGAACAACACTCGCGTCAACCATTGTCTACTGGATACGTCACCGGACGGTGGATCACATGGTTCGCGGTTAGAGTCCCGCCGCGGCACTAATGTCCTTTGGCAAGATATTCATCTACATTAGCAAGTGTGCGCTTAAAATGACGCCTGGCTTGGATGCTCGCCATGTGGAGTGGAGAATGTGTATACATTGTGTGCGGGAAAGCCTGAATCCGATGACCAGGGTAATAATATAGCTGTAAAGCGCTTAGAGACATCATCGATGTATGAAGCGCTATATAAAAGCGGAATATTATTATTATTTGCCACATAGCCCACACTCCACCCAGGTGAGGTAAATGGACACCGGGCAGGAATTAATTATTTGAAATATTAGAGCATCATAATGGCAGCCCTGCTACTAATTGTGGAGCGCCAGGAGCGTGTTGATAGACATGAGCTCTATACAAGAACCCACTATTATTGTTATTAATTATTAATGCTGCAGAAGCTAGTTTTATGGGCTTAACAGAGTCACATGTGAATTTAGGTAACTTACCCTATAGCCAGAGCCTTGGTATACATCTCATGAGCATTGCGGAATTTGTTGTTTTTGAAGAGATTGTTGCCTCTGTCCTTTAAACTGTTCATGTCCTAATAATCGAGACAGAAAAAAAAAATAGAAATCACAATACAATAATTCTATGTAATTACACAGAGAGTGAAACCTTTTTTGGTGGCCACCTCTCTAGAAAGGCCACCTTGTCTGTGGTGGCCATGTCTTGTCTCCTTCGAAGAAAGAGGGGACCTCTAGATACCGCAAGATACGTCACAGAGATGCCGATTTGTTTTTGATTGATCGTACTTTCAAATATTCATAACTTTCTTATTACTAATGATTTTTGCTCTAAATTTCACTGACCTGTTTCTCTCATTTTTATGCTTCTATTTAAACCATCCTTATATCAGGGTGGACTTCCCTTTTGTAGGTAGGTGGTCATCATGTGCAGTTTGCCCTAATAAATGTTTTCAATTAAATTACTATTCAAGGGAAACAGAAAAATGTGTTCTTTACAGACAGGTGATACATCTATACAGGGGGTTGCTAAAGTAGGTTGAATATGAGAATATAAACTGCAAATAAGTCCACCTGCTCATAAATACATCATTTCTTGTCTCTTGTGAGCTCAAGTTCTTGTATAAATGAAGTGTATTTCCAGAAAGACTGCCTCAACTGTTGATCAGGTAGTGAACCAAAACCTTCATATATTTAACTACAGTTTGAGATTTGTTTTCTACTAACATTGCAATTCACATTTATTTATATTAAAATAGAATATAGATAAATAAATAAATAATAAATAAATATAAGTTTCACATCACTGACTCTTATTTTAATCTTAATTTGAACCTACAAGCCTTTTTGACAACCCTATATAATACCTACATTTTACCAAATTAAATTACCTTTTCATCCCTTTCACTCAATTTCATGAGAGTAGCTAATATTTCCTTTTTATGAATCACTGTGTGGTGAACATACTGCCAATCTGAAATTAAACGAGAGAAAAAAAGTCATTAACACTCCATGCAGACAAAGAAAAGTAATTCTACTATACAAAGTTTCTGGAGTGTGGGTATTTAGCATCTACAATGTAAATGCTCGCTCTCAAAACAATCGGTGAATCATTCCGGTTTTTGTCACGTGACACTCCTGACTGCTGTGCCTTTGCGAGCAGGGCAGCGAGAAGGCAGGCATGCACACTAGTCACAAAAAACAACAACAACAGAATTATCAAACACCAAGGCCCAAATTCACAAAGGAGATTTAAATTTAACCCATGGTTTAAATCTCCAGAAACATAACCCATGGTCTAAATTTAGCGCAACACAGTCATAGGTCCAATATTAGACGCACGCAAGGCAAGGTACGCTTATTTTGCGCTAAATTTTAAACCATGGGTAATGTAAATGAGGCTTTAAACCATGGGTTAAGTTAAACCTCCTTTGTGAATTCGAGCCCAACGATTTCTTATCAGTTTTTCCGGCCATGTAAATGGCAGTCCAAAACACCAATGGTTTTACAAAATGGTGTTTGGGCTGTGTAAATGGGCCTTCTGATTACCACAGAGGGCAGTACTCACATTGCTTGATAGTGACCAGAGCCATTAGAAGACTCACTCGACTCTCCTTCATTTTTTTTTTCGTCTTCAAGTTATCACTGCAAAAAAAGGGCAAAGAAAAATCATTATTTTCTCATATTGTTCACATATATTTAATGCCAATAAGGACCGAGTCCATGGCCCTGTTCCACAAAACTTGTTACCAATAACGAGCTACAATCTCTGTTATAATCTACTGAAATCATGACATAGAGCGCCGTAACGGCAGCACAGCTGAAGTCGGGGAAATAATTTCCAAATTTGGAAGCGCATAGAGACGTTTAAATGTGATATCCGCTATACTAGAACCGAATATTATTATTATCATTATTAAAACTTGTTATCAATAACAAGTTACAATACCTGTTATAAGCTACTGAAATCATGAAATTTGACTGGCTGAGAGCAGATTTGTTATATAATTTTACCATTTGTTATTGATAACAAATTTCATGAAACAGGGCCCAGAGCAATAGCTACCCACTACTTCCGCAGCTCATGTCACGCTACCTTTCATATTTACAGGAGAAAGAGTGGATCTTAACTGCTATAAGCATTTGTTTCCATGACTGCGCACATGGCATGCCTAATGTCTCCACACTCTCTCTTTCTATCTTTTCTTCACTGCTCTACCCACCTCCTCTTCTACTCTCCCGCTCTATCGGCATCCTCATCGTGCAAAAACTAATAACTGTAATTGTCTACGATAATGATTATTTTATTTGGTAAAGTGATTTGTAAACTTTTTCCAGAGAAAAACAGATTTCTGAATGGATAATTAATGCTTGATTTCAATCTCAATGCCTTGGTCTGCATCAAGTAGTGTGTATACCATTAATAACACAGAGACCCCATCCCAGTTCGGACCAAGTCTAAACTCAACCCCCCACTCGTGGCGGTTATAAGTCCGAGATCAAAGCGATGCCGATACCTTTCATATCAGCTTTTGGTCTGTACCCAATCCTCTTCCACAACATTTTCTAAATACTCATTCACACATTTCTCATGTTGTTGTTGTTTTGTTTTCTTAAATGGCAAGTGGAGAGTAAAACAATTATCTTTGTGTAACAAATGTCTTACACATGCTAATATGTGTGTTATAAGGCTGCGACGAGTACTCGAATACTCGAGTACTCGCACTGTTGACAACTATTCGAGTACGATTTCTGGTACTCGAATACTCGGCCGCCATTCCGTCATACACAGGGTGTCACTGTCAACTCACCACTCAGAAACTGGGACCAAATCTCCGGATTTCTGTTTGGACTCGGAGGAATATTTGTCTGTCATCTTTAGTTTTAAAAATAACATTGTTTCAATTATTTGTCAAAAATTAAAAAGCACAAATACCCGGTAGGTGCTTTCAACAGCAACTTGAAGTAAAATCGCGTGGGTTTTCAGAGACGAACGTTTGTACTGTTCGTAGCATGGTGTTGGCAAAAAAAAAAAAAATCAAAAATCAAAAAAAATTCAAAAAATTCAAGAAAAAAAAACATGGCGTCCGAGTATTCGAGTACTCGCCTGTAAGCCTAGGAGTGTACTCGATTACCTCATTACACGGTTATGCACAGCCCTAGTGTGTTAGTAGATCCAGAAATATGAAGCATATTACACTTACAGTGTCTTTTTTAAATAGGGGAGAAAAATGCTGCTCGAGCTTGGAGTAGTTTTTATAGTAGAATTCAGAGACAAAAGAGGAATACTTGAATACAAACTTACTAAAATCTGACGAAATATGTATTGCTTTTTGCTACTTCCATGGCCACCTGAAGTTCATCAACCTGTACACACACAAAAAAGAACATATAAATTTATTTATCATGTAGGTGTGTTATTTTCTTTTATTAAAAAATTTAACTGAATAAACCACACACTATTATAATGCAAAAGTTATCAGATTTTCAAAGAAAAAAATATACGTATATTGGACATAAATTTTTGGACAGACATAATCTCCTAGACTGAGGTTCTGACTAATGATATGAAAATCAACAATCAATGTTTTAGAGCATTGTATGCCTTCTAGTCTGAGTAAAGCCAAAATTAGTTTGAAATCATAAGAAAATCAGACGACTTTTCAACAAGGTGGCTTGCAATTCCCTGATACTTTAGCAGAAATTATTATTCACATGCATGATTTTGCAAGTTTGAATGTGCAAATCAAATGCTATTACATAACTCAACCAATCTACTCACAAGTCATATCATGTAAATTAAGAGTGTAATTACACTTGAATATTTCCGGATAGAAGTAATGTTTGAAGCTCATATTTTTAATACGGTATAGCAACATGGCATCCCTAACATACAGGGGTGGTATTTTGAAAATAATGTTAGCTTTTATGTTAGTAAAATGATGTCAAATATTATAAGCTGAAATTAGGACAAGACATAAATTAATGTCTCCGCAAAGCTGGCTTCATTCGTGCGAAGTTAAGAGAGACATCTGCACCAGCGTCGATGGTACATGTTAGTTCCGCGTTATTTTGGTTTGTTATGACAAGGAACATTGTTTTCCCTCACAGAATATGGCACCAGAGAACAATATTATTAAGTGATTGGTAAAGTTCAAGTATAAAGTTTAAAGTATAACATGGATTTCCCATAGAATCCTGCTGAAGACCTCCAAGTGCCTTGTGTTCCAAGGGGTAATAAGTCTTTGAGTATACTCACTTTCTCCACCTCCTCTAAGAGCCACGTCATTCGATCGTAATCATCTGTTTTCATCTGCATATGTCGAAAACATAAAATACCTGATAAGTGCCTACAGATTTAAAATACAGTTTTTAATATAGAACCAAATTTGGTCCCATTTGAGTTGTTGGCCTACAGCGACAAAGTGACCAACAGGGCAAACCTTATAACATCAGGTTTCCCATAATTTCTTTGAAACAAAATCCCCGTATTTGCCCTGAATATTCCCTAATGGAATTTCAATATTCCAGGATCATAGAAGGAGGCATTTACAAACTAAAAATCCACCATTGCCAACCGTTAAGTGAATACAACGAAATTGCACAAGAGACAAATTTAAAAGACTGACTTCTTTCTTCATGGGCCAATGGAATTCCCTGATCTTTACCCTCAATTCTTCTCAAACTCCCCGACTTTGGGCTGAATAGAAAAGGGGAACTCATTTTCCAGGTTTTTCCTGATTTCTAGGAGAGCTGGGCACCATGAGTAATGCATACTTACGGTTGAGAGCTTGGTGTGAATATATTCCAATACTTTGTCAAGTTCATCTAACCTGAAGAATACTTCTTTCTTCCTCTCAAGCGGAGCCATACTGTAGAAAAAGAACATGTAAGTAAGAATAATTAAGGAACTACGAGCACAATTCCAAGGTACAGTTTTGGGCCATCTTTTTTGCCATACATTACCCAGTGTTGTGGATTTCTGCCTAAAAACTGAAATCAAATGTGCCATCTCACTTCATACTTGGACTGACCTAGACCTAGCAGGGCTACTAACCATATCTAAGATATATGAATACATCTGATCTTTCTATAAGTTAATTACCCCAATAATAATTAATCAGACGATATGGTGCTTCATATATCAACAATGTCTCTATGTGTTTAACAGATATATTATTACCCCGGTCATTGGATCCAGACTTGTCCACACACACACACACACACACAATGTATGCACATTGTCCACTCCCTGGGGAGCATTCTAGCCAAGTGCCATTTCACAGACCTTTACAATACTGAGCCAAATACAAAGACTTTTGCATCCTACCAGGTACCCATTTAACACCTGGGTGGAGAGTGGCAAAAGTGGATTGATGTCTCACCAAATAAATTTTCCTCAAAGGAATAAACAAGTGGGTCAAGTTTTAAGAAAATATTCAATGTCAGTAAGGAGAAAACGAATGATCACTTTCAATAAAAAGAAAATTCTGTATACACATACTGTGGTATAAATTACTCTAAAATCATAGAAATCGACACCACTACATACATGTCGGCTGTTCTTTTGTCGGCAGCTTAATAGTACCTGTAAATCCAGGGTTCAAATTTCTTCCCACTCTAGGACATACCCTTTGACCTCAGCATGAAATACAAATTGATCAATAAACTTACTCATCTATGATAAGATCCAGTTTCCTCATCCACTGCTGCCACTTGGGGGCCAGGGTGCTTCTGTTGTAGAGCAGCGGGGCAAAGAGAACGATGCGCAGGTTCGTCTCGTGCATCTTGCGTGCATCTCGCAGGTGCTTGTTCCATATATCCACCACTTCTTTGGCCTGTAGGTGGGTGGGGGAGGGCACAGAGGAATGAAATATGTGAATGTTCATTGTACAGTATACGATAGGAATGCCATCCGACTTTGTGATGAATTGCACTATCTTTAGATGTCATTCGAAAGGTATATTTAGAAATTAAAACATGTTAGGGTTGTGCCATGATTCCTAATATGCGCATATCAAAAAGATAAATATTGTTAGATATAATACATGTACATGTACATGTAGGCAGTCTGGTAAGAGAAAGGTTTGACCAGGTGCAAATTTTTAGTAACATCAGAATAGTTGAAAGACTGTCCAAGATTCTGAGACGATTCATACTTTATTCTGCCTAGAAGGGCTACAATATTTGACAAATTTGATTTTGCCATTTATACCCGTTAAGAACCTTAAAGTGAACCGTTAACATTGTTGAAGGTTGATGAAAAAACTGTAATTTTTTAATGAAATGTTACATATTATAATCCTTCTACTGTACTGACCTGTAACATGCAAAAAAATCCTGAAAAAATGCTCAAACCACAAAGATATTTATGGTTTTCTTTGAAGGTGTCAGTGTGCACCCCTAACAGTAAATTCTCCCAACCAATTTTTGAATTTCCCAACCGTTTTTCCATGAAAATAACACATAAAACAGGCTTTTAAAAATCTTTCGACATTTTAATGTTTGGAATGGTATATAGAGCCAATGATTTCTTTAAAGGGACTTGGTAACATTGTTCAGATGAGAGAAGGTGGTGCTAAGGTAATGACTTCAATGCTAGATGTACAATTAAAGATAATCTGAAAATTTGAGTGAAAACGGACCATTATTAATGATACAAATTGGGAAAAACTGATCTGATCGATTCCTTAATTCTCCCAACTATATCATTACAATTTAATTACATTTTAGGTGAATGTAAATCGTCAAAAAGCAATAAATTGGCTCTATATACCATTCCAGACATTTAAGTGTTGAAAGATTTTTAATAGCCTGTTTTATGTCTTTTTTTCATGGAAAAACAGTTGGGAAAATTCAAAAATGGTTGGGAGAATTTACTGTTAATCACTGTTAGAGGGTGTTGACCAGTGACGCCTTCAAAGAAAACCATAGATATCTTTGAGGTTTGAGAATTTCATTATTCATTATTTTTTGTATGTCAGAGGGTTAGTGCAGCAGAAGGAATATAGTAAGTAACATTTTATACAGAAATTATGCAATTATTTTCATCAACCTTCAACAATGTTACCGAGTCACTTTAAAGTGACTCGATTTAAATTCACCTAAAATTTAATTTAATTATAATATAGTTGGGAGAATTCAGGAATCGATCAGATCAGTTTTCCCAATTTTTATCATTAATAATGGTCTGTTTTCACTCAAACTTTCAGATAATCTTTAATTGTAAATGTACAATGTAGCATTGAAGTCACTACCATATCACCATTTTCTCTCATCTGAACAATGTTGCCAAGTCCGTTTCATCATGAACATGGCACATGTGCAGAGATTGAACCCACGACCTTCGCCTCTCCTGTCAAGTGCTTAAACCACTCGACTGCGACACCTCTACTTCCAAGATACTCACCTCGCACGTTGCATGGTATCTTCCGCATTTGCATGATTTGAGCTTAGGCTTGATATCTGGATGTGAATAAATGGCAAGCTCTTTCTCTTTATTCTTCCTTTCTCGTTCCTTCACTTGCTCCTTTTCTTTCTCCTTCTTCTCTTCGTCATCCTTCAGAGCTGTTAAGGGAAAGATAAGAAAAATACATTTCATACACTCCTGGTCTTCAGCATAGGATGGGTAGATTAAGATGGCATGGACATGTGGTTAGGAGAGAGGAAAGCCATTGGCTACAGAAATCAATGAATTCTATTTCAGTGGCTTACTCAAAACCCCTTGGCAGACCTCACAAAACTTAGGAGACATTAGAGGAAGATGCAAGTATCTGGTCTCACCGAGGTGAATGCTTACGAAAGGCTTGGAGATGGGTCATTGAGGAAATGAAACATCCATCTTCACAGCAAGGGAAGAACGGACGTTAAATGAAGAAGATGATGTTATGTCTTTTCTTGATCATCAGTATTAATACTGTTTTACCCCCGAGGGCCCTACAATAATATAATTAACCTGGCTTTAACCAAATTACCATTAGGTGCTCAAGCATTCAAGAAATTTCTTCCTACTGGGTACCCATTTACTACACCTGGGTGGAGAGTGGCAAATTTAGATTGATATCTTGCCAAAGGGTAGTAGTGTTACTGTGGGGGACTGGAACCGCAGACCATATGATTCACAGTCCAGCAATGTATCCACCAAACCACAACACCTCTGATGATTTGGGAATAAATGAATATGTTGTGAATGGGAAGGTATGTGACTGCATGCAGGGCTCGACACCAACTTAAAATCTGGTTTCCTTTTCGGGCAGAGAAAGTTGACTGAATTTGTTCCTTTGGCGGCAAAGACTCCTATTTCCTGGCCTAGATTTACAGATAACGCCTTTTCACGTCCTTATTTGGTATGTTATTCATCTGCCATCTGTATTCGCTGTCTTTCCTTTAAAAAAAAAACTGCGGTCTACCAGGTCATATGTTTATAAGCCCTAACACCTGTTGTTATAACACATAGCACTGTAACAGGTGTCTTCATACACACCGAAGTTCAATACAACGCTACATGTAGATTGAATGTGTGCATGACTGATAATTCCTCTTCCCTTAGTTCCTACAGCACCAAAGCTCTTACAATGTACATATTATACCCCGTGTCCACACACAACACTTTCAGTGATTAGGGGTGATTAGTTATACTGTTTCGGGATAGTTATACGATGAAATTGTGTGTGTGGACGCTTACTAACGATAGGCCCCACGTCGTATAACGAAACGCGGGTCTGGGCATCGTTTCGAACTTGAACTCAATAAAGAATCACGCCTAATCATGGCATGTTTTGTGTGTGGATGTAACTAGTATAACTAGTCGAACTAGAAAGGTATAACTGGGCGTGGCTTAACGTGACCTCGTGCGAAAGGAGACCTGACCTCGCGCGAAAGAAGACCCGACCTCTCATTTCCGCTTCCATTTCATGACCGCAGTAGCAAACTGCGCACCTATACGACGTTTCGCTGTAGAGTTTCAGGATTACTTTCTTGTGTGTATGGACACCCTGGAATTTATACGATGATTCTTTATACATTTCTTGTGTGTGGACACCCTGGAATTTATACGATGATTCTTTATACGACGTTTCGTTAGAGTTTCAGGATAAATTGTTGTGTGTGTGGACACGCTGATTGACACATCCTTCCTCAACAGATGAACTCCAGGGGGGTGTTTCACAAAGACTAAGATCAACTGTAAGTTGGACTTAACTATGGCAGGCCGTTCATGCCACTGTTTGCTCTCACCATTTAATTACTGGCATTGGTCTCTCAAGGGACATACAAATCATGGTCACAAATCTACAGAATTTACATTTTTTGACAGTTCATTATTGAAGGAAATATATTATCTGAAAATCATAATTGAGAGACCAATAGTGAGAGCAACCAGTGGCATGAATGGCCTGCCATAGTCAAGTCCAACTTAAAGTCGATCTTAGTCTTTGTGAAACACCCCCCATATGTTGAAAGCTTGAAGGACATTATCTCTGTGCCATGCCAGTGACACCCGAGATAACATATTGCAATTTATTGAGCTTAAGTTTTTTATGCATTGTCATTAATAAGTTGTTGTTTTTGTCTGTTTTTAATCTGATTATGTATAATATTTTAGGCATCCCCTGCTGCATTTCCTGGAGCCGGAAGGAAAGACTTAGGGTTACCGATATAGGAATTTCACATTCCTTTTTTTCTTCCAGGCAACTTCGGGAGGTGCAGCACGGGAAGCCAATTTTATTCTTTCATACTTTGCATCCTATGTTGCCATTCTATTGTACCTGCTATTGTATATTTGAAATGCCAAATAAATAATAATTATAATACAAGTTTAAAGATAAGCTTTAGTTCTGGTGAAAGGAAAATAAACTCTCACAGGATCCAACAAAACTCACACTGAATGTTCAAGATTACAAATATATGATAAGTGCCAAAAGATTTAGGTAGAAAATGTATAGGGGCTGAGTAAGAAGCATAAAAAGATAAGGAAATCAAGGTAAAAGGCCAGACACCATGTGCCTAACACAGGTCTCTATGTGCAAATGAGAGTTGTGGTTTTTATTGAAGATGATTTCCAGCAGGTTTTGTGAGTTTGTTTTTATTTTACTGGTTCAAGCAATCAATCTACTGCTGGATAAACAATCCAGAATGAATTATAGCCATGTTCTCTCGACATACAATTCCCATACCAGAGCTCAAGATTAGGTTTAAGGTCCTGATGGCTCTCATCAGAGTAGCAGACGTTGTCCTAAAAAGGTCAACAGATATCAGACAGCACATAGACTGTGGACATTAAAATACATGTAGCTTCCTCTTCCCTTGGTTTCTACAGGAAGCTTCCTGGTTCCTACAACCCTCAAGCCCTTGCAATGTACATATCTTATAAGCACATCCTTCCTCAACAGATGAAAGCTAAAAGGACATTCACTTTGTGTAAAAGTAATGAGCTAAACGCCCTTCTGGCAATCAACAGACGTCATCGTAAAAGGTCAAAGGGTATCAGATAGCGCATAGACTGTGGACCTTCAAATAGCTCCTTCCAGGCCAAGTGTATGTTGTTACATTTCTTAAAGGGAAGATAAGTTCTGGTTAAAGGGATTGGGTATCTTTGTCTCAGATTCTGAAACAAAATCTTGGATTTAGCTCATGCTGCAATCATAATTACATGTATGAACCTTTAGGTCAGTCAGGAATCCCATGACGTTTACAAGCAGATCGCCTGTCTGATTATCAAGATATTTATGATTGGAATTCTAAATTTTCACAATGGTTTTTATAACACTACAGTCTATTGGGAGAAATGAGTATGGTAAAACCGGTCAATCAAAGATTTTACTTTTTTGAGGCACTTCGTGATCATTTTGAAGCACAATTTTTTTGTGGGCGACAATATTACACCATATAACACGTAGGGCCATGCATCTCAGATTTGGCATTGTTAAACAATGCCTTTCAGATGAAGAAAAACAAATTGTGTTCAAGCTTTTCTCATTCATATTAGATCAGTTTAGAGGACCAAACAGAAAAAATTCCCCGCAAAAGGATTGATCTTCAAATCATGCCCTCATATTCGAAATGTGAAGAGAGGTGGCAGAGAAGTTTGGACCAATCTATAATGCCATGTGTCAGTGTGTGTAGTCCCATACACCCACATCTGTGTGCAGTGCATGTGATTTTCAGCAAGATCATTTAATATTCTTTTGAATAAATTATTTCAATGAATAAAAAACTCACAATACACACACATGTCCAATTGTACATCAATTCTTATGTATATGTACATGTGTGTCCTGCATAAACCTTTCTAAATTGCTTTCAGCAGTGATAAAAATACAGGGGATCAGTGATGGATTTACATGTAGCTCTAGTGAGCTCTAAAAGAGCTCTTGTAGAAAAAAAATACACCACTAAGAAGTAAGATACTTAAATATCACTGTGATTTGTGAGTAAATCACAATAACAACACCAAATCCCACAAACAGAAAACTATTTTTACACTGGCTTCCAGTTTCTTTCACCATGTAAAATACCATGACCACAAGTCTACTTAATCATTAACTGAATTAGTGAAAAACAAATCTTTGTGTAATACTCCACACAGATACAGTACATTGCATACTGTACATGTCCCAGTACATCATATAGTGTACCAGTATCTTTTAGAAATATCATGATTCTGCACACACAAAATTGGAAGCATATATGTACATATGTGTACCTTTAATAAACTATAATTTTGGCATTGGTTCAACAATATCTATCCCAATATACAGTATTTACACTGACTACTACATGTATTTACACTGACATTTAACAATGGGACTCTGGACAGAGTGGCTTTACAAAGAGGAACAGATATATAAATACTAACTCATCCAGGAAAATAAACCTATATATTACAGAAGATAACAATGACGTGAAAATTAAACCTAATGCATTGGTATCTAGCCTACATAATATTACAAGTGGTAGTAGCTACAGTACATGTACATGTACATGTACAGTATATGGACAATTCTGCACAATCAAACGCTTTTGCAATTTTGCAAAAAAGAGCACCCTTCTCTCCGAGAAGCTTTCGCACAATGCAAAATTTTTGTGCTGTGTCAGTTCTAATTCAATTATTTTGCTGCATGAAACTGTCGCGAATCCGAAGCACTCGTGAATTTTTGCAAACATTTCATGCGCATGACAGTGTCTGGTTTCAAAGTAATGTGCTAAGATGCTACATTTGTTGTTAAGTTATTCTTACATGTATGAACTGGAAAGAACATGCACAATTGCAGATTGGGTAGTTGGTTTGTCTTACCTGACTGCTAAGAAAGCAACCAGGGGACCGAAGGCTCTACGTCCTCTCTGAGGGAAATCGTTGTTAATTGATTCAAGACATTAAAATAATAAACCAATAGGCCATTTTCATAACATACATGTATGTAATCAAATCTAATTCACAAGCGTTGTTAAGTGCCTTGATACTAATTATGTCATTCACAGGTCTGTTTAATACAAATAATTGTATTTCAATACCGTAGTCGAATGCAAATTGCATACATTCCGTGTTGTTAGATAGGACAATCCATGTTTATCCTACCTAGCAGCAACTACTATAATGTATGCAATTCACATTCTAACTATCGAAATTCAATTATTTAATGATCATTTGTAACACAGCACTTTCAAAAAATTATCCATTAAATCTAACTATATACCAAAAATGGTCCATTCAGAAGAATTGGAACCCGTAGAGCCTGGGAAACCAAACTAAGCATGTCCTTCAAGGTTGGCTAAAGATGATGCATTTGTTCCATTAAAGAGAGAAGTTTCATTTTCATCCAACAAAACACATTTCACAATGCTAGTTTACAAACAGGACAAGCGGTCTACATGTTATTGCTTGCATGGCTAGATTACCAAGCAAATAAAGCAATCAAGTGAAAAATATATTTCAAAGGTTTCGAGATTCAATTACATCAACGGAAATCGATATCGTTTTCATGGACAAAGCATAGCGCAGTAGACAAAAAATACTTTTGTAAATTACAGAAGTCACATGAATAATTTTAGTGGAAAAATTTGGTTTCACTTTTGATATGATAACACGCACAAGTACAAGAAGAATCTGCAGTCATGTATATGCAATAATTAAATTCCACATTTTTTTCTTCAATTGAGAAATGTGCAGAACTGCAGCCTCAGTTTCAGTTTCGATTTCAAGTATACTGCTATGAAATCCAATACCGAGCTTTGTCCTGGTATGGCTGTAGCAAGTCCTCGACTTAGAACATGTTGAGTTTTGGATATAATACGTGTGCATGGAACAAAAGATTTTGAGCGATCACCGTATCTCACTTAGCAACTGATGAATTGGATACTTGTGTACACAAATATGTACTCGTTTTGATTCGCATGCTATTGATGTACTGAACATAACTGCAGGCAGTGATGAATTGCTTTTTGATGGATGAGATCTCCTTTTGATTTGTTAATGAAAACGTCACATTCCTCAAAGTGATATCTATTCATTCTATTGTTGTACCACAGCTCTTTTTTTCCCAGAGCTGAATGTAAATATATTTTTAGTTTTCCAGGGATAAATTTCCTACAAATATTTATCTTGCTCATTGCAGGGACATGTACATGGCCCATTTCATGATTAGGGGCCACTTTTCTTTTTCTTTTTCAGTTTTGGATCTGCTACACAAATTGGGTGAGCAGATCTATGAAGTGTTTTGATATGTACACTGTATATATTCGACCACTATGGGGTCTACCTCCCTGGTTAGCATCTCTGCAGTAGGGTGAGATGTGCCAAAATTGGACCTCCTGTAACCTGATATTGACCTGGCAAACATGCCCTTTTCTGTTATCTTTGCCATGCCTAAACAAACCTAGCCATCTTACAGTTTATAATTGAAAAAATATATATTTGTAATGTGCAATACATGCAAGTACATGTTAAATGGATCTGTTTACTACAATACTACAATAGTTTTTAGTTTTTAAAAAAAGAAAAAAGTTTGTCTTGACAACTAAAATATAGTTTTTAGTTTTCAAACACAAGTTTGTCTTGACAACTAAAAAGATTGCCTGGCAATCCCATAGCAACAAATAATGTATGCTATTAAAGTAGAGATGGAGGTGCCATTATTAACAGCAGTTGAATGAGATGGCTGGTAACCAGGGTGAGGGAGAGCAACAATACATATTGAAAAACAGGTTTATATACAAGTATATGGTATGGACAGACATGAGATGATGATGATGATGATGATGATGATGATGATGATTAGGGCTGTGCATAACCATGTAATGAGGTACTCGAGTACACTCCCAGCCTTGCCCGCGAATACTCGAATACTCGGACGCCATGTTTTTTTTTGAATTTTTTTTGAATTTTTTGAATTTTTCATTTTTTTTGTTTGTTTTTGCCAACACCATACTACGAACAGTACGAAGGTTCGTCTCTGAAAACCCCCGCAACTTTACTTCAAGTTGCTGTTGAAAGCGCCTATTTGTGCTTATGAATTTTTGACAAATAATTGAAACAATGTTATTTTTAAAACTAAAGATGACAGGCAAATATTCCTCCGAGTCCAAACCTGGAGATTTGGTCCCAGTTTCTGAGTGGTGAGTTGACAGTGACACCTGTGTATGATTGAGCTGGGAAACATTTTTACCCACGGGACCATGCTGGTGCTCTTCTGGCATGGGTGACTGTCGGCCTGGACAGTGCCAGGTGAACGGGGAAAAAAAAAAATGGCAGCCGAGTATTCGAGCAGAAATCGAGTAGCTGTCAAGTATTCGAGTATTCGACTACTCGTCGCAGCCTTAATGATGATGATGATGATGGCTTCTGGTACAGCGTCGGTGTCTGCCTCTGATAGGTGCTCATGGCAATTGCTTTACCATGTACTACCATTATAGTTGTGACGTCATTCAGGGTTGTTTTACAATCAGGGTACACAATAGAAAAAGTCACTTTGATGGCCGTTAAAAAAAAAAAAATGAACAGCCAAGGAATATCTTCCTTGGTCAACTATTTGGCACCGTCAGATCAACCTACAACAGCGAAGAAATTGTTTGAAACAAGCAACTACTTTTCAAAATATATAATTATATGCCATTTTTTTGCATTTTCGCTGTCTCATTTCATTTTTGCAAAGTTTGAACATGTGCATATCTGAAATACATACCCAATAAACATTATCAACTATCAGAATTGACTCTTCCAACGGGTCTATGTAAGATCTGAATTGGGTGTAAGATTTTGGCAAATCTACAAATTTTGACTTTGCACCAAAAATGAGGTGCAAAAGGGGTCAAAAAATGTCCTCTCCGAAACCAGCGTAATAATTTTAAGTAAGACTGCACTCAATGAATTATATTTTCCTCCTTGAAAAGAGTCACTAATATCTTACAAAATTATGATATTAACTTTTCCCACACTTACTCAGTATTTGGTAAATGCGCGTTTCAAATTTGTTTGTCGGGCGGGTCAAAAAGTGTCCTCTCCGAAAAAGTGACATTTTTTATCAGTACTCCTTCAAGAAGAGCCACATTTTGAAACCAACTTATGTTATTAGTAGACCAAACATTGTTTTATCATGTGCAATAGATAATGTTTCTTTAGTTTAATATTCACACTGTTTTTGTAGGTGTCAAACAAAATGTCCTCTCCGACCCATAATCAGTAGATGGATAAATGACTGTAATAACAGTCTACAAGTGCATGGATTTACAAAAACTAGCCCGATTTTGATTTATCATGAGGTGGGTATTACAATCTAACATATTCCTGTTATTTAATGGGAGGTTTTTTAATTCTATCCATTCACAACCTACTTTCACATTCTATAATTCCATGATGTAATGTATATCTGGAAGAATTAAGACTTTCCATCCATTTAAATGCATTTATTGTGTGTGTTTATACCTTTCAACATTATCAGTACTGTTAATCAACTATACAATGATGAAATGATACTATGATTACCATCTACATACATAGTCTCTTTGGTTTCGGAGAGGACAGTAGTTTTTTGACATATTTACATACTTCCATCAAAAGTCTTCATATTCAGGTTAATCACATAGAACAAGTGGGTAATTTGTTGCTGTTATACTATTGGGTATGGGGATGCTTTGTCCTAGTCTTCATATATATTTCTGCAATGACATTTATACAGTGTGTGGCATAAGGCCTTGACACGATTAACCACGATATTTTACTTAATAAACTTTCACAAAAGGGCCATTGACACTTGCAACCAAAAACGCCAAAAGATGCCAAACCAAGGCCTGATCGCGATATTTCAGTGATATTTGCTAGGCAACTACGCCACACCGCCAAGCCAGAAACATTCCAAGCCGGAGTGTAATTTTGTTAAATGTCCGCATGATGTTTGGTGATGTTTGGTAATGTAAACGGTTGCAGGTGAAACACTGAATGTTTGGCACGTGACCTTCAGCACTTCTTGATTGTTACCAATGTAATGGCAGGGCTAGGGTCAAAGGTCGGGAAGACCGCACATGCGCATTACCAACCAAAACATGCCAAAACAACACTGAGCTTTAATTCAGTCGGTGATGTTTCAGCGCAAGTGTAAACGGTAGGGAAAAACATCGCAGTTTTTTAAATGAGGTATTTGACAGTATAAATGCGCCTATTGTGTGCGTGGGATGGCCTTGGAGTGGTTCAGGAGCTATCTTTCGGGTAGAAAGCAGTATGTATTTTTTAATGACAACTCTTCAGCTTTTCGTAATATAAATTGTGGCGTTCAACAAGGTTAAACATATTAGGCCCACTCTTAATTATTTTATATTGACTTTTGTCAATCATCTGATATTTTGTCTTTTGAACTTTTTGCTGACGACACAAAATAATTTTTTCTCACAAAGACTCTCATCGATTAGTTGAAATAATTAATATTGAAATGTGTAATATTTTATTGTGGATTAGAGCGAACAAATTATCTTTGAATCTCCAGAAAACGAAATATATGTTTAGTAAATCTATAGATTCGTTGCCAGCAAACATAGTTTTGGAAAATACCCCATCGGAGTGTGTTTCATTCAATAAATTTTTAGGTATAACGGTTGATAAAAAGCTTTCTTGGAAAAATCACATCAACAACATTTGTAAAATTATTTCCAGAAAATATTGGTATTAGTTACAAAGTAAAGACATATCTTCCTCTTAATTCATTAATAATGCTTTATACGTGTAGTTCTATGATACTCCCACGCTTGAATTATGATCTCTTAGTTTGGGGTAACACACATCAAACATCATTAGATAAAGTGTTTTTATTACAAAAGAAGATTATTTGTATTATTTTTAATTGCCCCTTTCACTCCCAAACAGACTCTTTATTTTTTTAAGTAAGATACTAAAGGTAAAAGACTTATATTTTTTCCAAATAGGTCAATTTATTTATAATTATAAAAATAATATGTTGCCAGAGATTTTTCAAGAAAGGTTTTTTTTTTAATAGCTCAGTTCATAAATACGCAACAGGACACTCAGAAGATTTTCATTGACCTCTCTTGCGGTCCCTCTTAGCTCAAAATACAATTATATATGAAGGTCCAAAGTTATGGAATTCTTTAAGTAATGAAATAAAAAATGCTCCATAGATTAATATTTTTAAGAAAAAAATTGAAATTGTTTTTATTACAATCTTACGAACCTCATTGAATCAGGGAAAAAATTAATATTTATTTTTCGGGGGCTACTTTTCAAGCTTGCCTGCATAAAAATAACACGCTAAAATTTGTTTTGCATTGAACTCTATGCAAATTTACAAGGGCTCTTTTCTGATTTTCGGGGGCTCTTTTGGGCATTTTGGGGGTGAATTCGCCCTGAGCCCCCCGTGTATTTTTTTCACTGCATTGAATTATATCACGCATTTATTTTTGTCCACGTCCTCATGTCAAACAAGGTCATTCTCTACTCGCTGACTCAAAATATAATTTGATATATTATATTGTGCTGTGCCCTCTCATGCATATCGCCTTTCTAATGCGCATTTCTCTTTCCTCATCTTCTTCTCAACCCCACATGCAGCTCATCCTTTTGTATTATTTTCTGTACCCCAATCTCTCAATTCTTTTTTGCAATGTCTACTCTTTGTATTGTGACCGTAAGTGAGGGAGAAGATAATTTCTCTCTGGTGGGAGATTGAAGATCTATATGCAGATCATAAATGGGTTTCTAACAGGGATAAAATATGTTCTAATAAACCTTACATACATGTATACATGTATACATGTATATACAGTTTCATTTATGCCATGAAATAATAACATTTTACATAAGTTGCACACATTTATAAGGAAAGATGGATTACTAGCATAAACCAATCATATGTCAAAAAATAATGTCCTCTCCGAATTTTAGTATAAAGCATGTAAAATCTCCAAAACTCCAAAACTATTCCTAAATACTTGTAACTATAGAATCACATTATTGTCCAGGTACCTTCTGACAATAATTAGTCCAATGTGAATCCAGGTTTTAGTAAGTCTTAAAGTGAGGGAGAAGAAAATATCTCTACGATGGGTGATTGAAGATCTACATGTATATGCAGATCATAAATGTCTGCTAACAGCGATAAAATATGTTCTAATAAACCTTACATATATCCAGTTTCATTTATGCCATGAAATAATGAATCATATTTGTATCGGGCAGTTCCAACTGCATGTCAAAAATAATGTCCTCTCCGAACTACAAAATTGTCCTCTCCGACCAGTTTTTTGACGCCACATATCTCAAGAACCATTTATCCTTTTATTCTGGAAGTTGATATGCAAAAGCACCCTTACCATGTGTAGCTATGCAGTACAGAATATAGAGTCAAACTGCTCTGTGTTTTTTTTTATCAGTAACTTCATGCTGTCAGTCCATCATATTGTGGTATGAACAGATGCAAAACTGAATTTTACATGAATAAAACCATTTTGCACTTGAAAAATTAGTTGTATTCTGATTTCATATCATCAAGTTATCAAACTATGTCATTCACATTCACCCAAAGAAACAATAAATATTTTCTTTCTGCATAATATCATCAGGTGACACTTGACCCTATTTTTTTCATTAAGGACATGTTTCATGCTTGAAAAAAAAGAGTTTGACACTTGTAGCCCTGAAATTTTACAGACTTTACCAGTAACATGTATACAACACACAAACAAAAATTCAGAATAATCAAAGGAACTTTTTTTTTCACCCCAAGTGAGACAAAGTGTGTACCCTGATTGTAAAACAACCCTTCAGCTAAACCTGCGCCCCGCCTAAAGCATTCCTTTCTATTGTTTGGGAACAGAACTGCTCTACAATAAGGTGACCTCTTCTATAAATAACCCTTTCTCAACAATCATTACACAAATTGTGGTTTGGCTCAATAACTTCAAATTGGCAAACAAATTATTTTTCTTTTATTGCGTTATTTTTAAATATATATAAACCAGATGCACGATAAGAAACTAGAAAGGGCAAAAATGTCTGCACACGCTTCATCTATTTTAGTTGCATGACCATATTTGATGTTAGGAATTTTAAAAAGGAAATTAATCTTTCTAATCTTGAAATTGGCAACATGTTGACAGGTCCCAAATTATTGTGTTTCAATTTTTTTTAATTACCCCTTTTTCAACTTTCAACTAAGTTTCTACCCATGTATTTGTTTCAGAGAGATGACATTTTATTACAATTAAGCAATAATAGAAAATGTATTTGTTGTCAATTGAAAAACAATGTGTAATCAATTTTGCCCTTTAAATAAATACTGTCCTGAAGGGAATACTACATGTATATCCATTGGGAACTGGCAATTAATTCAAATGCTTCTAAAATAAATCAAATACAATGCATGAATAAAGATTCCATTAATATAGAATTTGATAGAAGTTGATCACACAGGCATTACCTGGCTAATGGCTTTTCACTTTGGATGCATGATTAACTAAACACATAAAGCCTCGGTCACAAATGCAATTACGAACTGCTACGAACGCCGTACGAACAATTTTCAGACAATGGAAATTCGGGAAGACAATGGAAAAACAACCCGCTACGAGCTGGAGGGATGGCGTGAGACTCCTTCCAAATGTGGGAGGATTGACAGCCCTGTTTAAGACACCACCAGGTCATGCGGTGCATTTTAAGACCAATAGATTTTCATTTCTTTCTCCCAAATTAATTCTCATATTATGATTGTGATACTCAGAAATGAGTTCACGATACACGGAAATGATAATTATTGAAAAGTACATAATTGGTAGTCGTTGTGGCTTTACGCAAATTTTGCAACTCACAAATTTTTCCTTGAGCCCTTGATCAGTAAATATATCCTTGAGGCTTGACCTTACACAAAAAATATATATATTATATTGGCTTATAAATACAATAGGCCTAGCTAGTGTTAATTAAGATTGTCTTCATTCCTAGCAGATCTAGATCTCAACAGGAAATTCAAAGATTGTTTGCAGTGTCACTGCCCATCAGACTTGGACCTAAAATTTCCAAACTTGCTCATAAATAATCTGTTCCTAGAAAAGGGAAAGAAAAGAGGAAAGACGGATTGAGGACGGCAAACAAACAAGAGACTCCAAAAATCTACCCCAGAATCCTCTCACCGGCACCAGAGTTGCCTAGGCCAATGATGGCCGAGAAGATTGCGCAACGCACCGCGCCGATCTGGCAGGAAGGTGCAAATTGCGGTGAGGGATTTGGTTTGGACCAGTGGATCTGAGATTAAGCTATCAAAAAAGGAAAAGGAAAAGGAAGAAAGGAAAGAAGAAAAAAAAAGGAAAAAAATCAAAAACTAGAGATTTATGAAGAGGACGAAATTACAAATAGATCTAGTAAACGAAAATGAAAGAAAAAAAGTGAATCAAGTTGGACTTGGGGACCTAACAAAATTAAAAAGAAATTGCAAGTGTGCCCATACTCTGGCGCCAGCAGACTACGCAGCTATAGCTAGCCGTGACCTCCACTTCTCGGCCGCCATACTTACACACTGTTAGAAAAGGGATTGCATTGTCCTGAAAAAACACATAAAATTCGACAAAATGAGCTTCAATGTTAACCTTGGAAGGCTTGGACTAGTTATTCTGCATCAAGAAGGTATTTTTGGTCATTTTTATAATTAAGGCTAGTCTATAATAGTAGACTTGACCTAATCCTTTTTACTATTTAATTTGGTCTAGGCCTACATCATTACATAATAATAGTAATACTAGATTCTAGGCCTAATACATGAATTATCATTCATTATAAGGCTGTGCATAACCGTGTAATGAGGTACTCGAGTACACTCCTGTACAGTCTTGCCCGCGAATACTCGAATACTCGGACGCCATGTTTTTTATTTTTTTATTTTTTTATTTTTTTATTTATTTTTTAATTTTTTTATTATATTTAAAAATAAAACTTAATACCTAGCTAGCCTTTATTTTGGTGATTTTACTCACACAAATAAGCCTGAGTCGGTACAGTCCCGACTGTTTTTTTGAAGCCGCTGCTCCGATAAAAATAATACAAATAGATCTAGTCTAGAATCTATCAGCGTGTTTCCACAGAAAAAAGTATGTCACCGAAGAAAAGGATTATGTCGGAATGCGGACTTTGGACTTGCATACGCGCCCCTGTCAATCACCGAAGAAAAGGATTATGTCGCAAGGCGGACTTTGGACTTGCATGCGCGCCCCTGTCAATCACCGAAGAAAAGGATTATGTCGCAATGCGGACTTTGGACTTGCATACGCACCCCTGTCAATCACCGAAGAAAAGGATTATGTCGCAATGCGGGCTTTGGACTCTAGCAGCCATTGTTTCCGAAGAAAATGATTATGTCGCAATGCGGACTTTGGACTAGGGCCAGACATTGTCACTGAAGAAAAGGATTATGTCGCAATGCGGCCTTTGGACTCGCGCAGACATTGTTACCGAAGGGAATTATGTCAGCGCTTTGGAGGCCTAGCTACCTTGCTCAGAAAAGATCTCCTGCGTAATAAATCGACACTTTTTATTAAATCTCTTCCCTTCAAATTAGGAAGGTAGGTTAGCTTTAAAATTTAAATAGTATTATTTATTCGCATTATCTTTAGACACAGAGATGGTTGTAAAACCACTGAAAAATAGCAAAAAAAAATGGCGGCCGAATATTCGAGTATGAGAAATCGTACTCGAGTTGTACTGTAGCTGTCAACAGTGCGAGTATTCGAGTATTCGACTACTCGTCGCAGCCCTAATTCATTATATACCTCACTTAAGAAATCCAGCTATCTGATTGGTCGAAATTGCAGTCGTTGTTTTAACCATTCCCGTAAATAAACGAAAAATGCCAAAGCCATGTAATAGTTCTAGGGTAAAATCCCGGTAAAATCCCGGCAAAATTCCAGTTACCGGGAAATTAGTTCAGTCTTGCTGAAATACCCATTGGTTTACGTGTTAAAAACTGGTTTGTTCGAGCACGGACACCTTAAGTGTGCGAAGAATTGGTCGCTAGCTTATTTTACCAATTTTTAATACAGCGTAGCGCAGACGACCGTATGGCAATCTCGATCGTACTGAATTCCAAACAAGGCAAAAATAGCTGAAGAAACTCTCCCAAGATTTCAACTTCTTGATGATGATCAAATGCAAGACTTGATTAATTCTGCTGACAGCAAGAACACCAATGTAAGGTCTAATATGATTGTCAAATCCAGTCAGTGGAGTCCCACACATTAATTGTTGTGTACTAGAGGGGTCTAGAGATCTACTGTCATTGTACCGAGTAGACTACTTTACTTGGATGTAGAGACGTAAAGCTTGTAGCTTATTTGCCTCTCGTCACGTTGGGTAGTCTCTGAATCTGATAGGGTGAAAACTTGAGTGGATGCATGGGTTTTTCAGTGCCTCTCAACAACAGATTTGAATATATTAACACTAGACCTGTGTAGTGGCAGAAACTGCGTCCTCTGGTAACGCATTCAAATTATTTATGCTTCTGACTGACTAGATTCTATGTGTATTTAGTATTTATTTCTGCTCTTCCTGTTCTACCAGTTGATTGGTAATAGGGTGTCTGATCGCGCACCCGATGTTGTGTGCTAAAATTCTTCCCATAGAGATTGCACGCATCCCTATGCGGTCTACGTGCATTGCGCGACCAGGCAAAATTGGTCAAAGTTTTTTTTTTTTTATCGAACTTCAAACCTTTATTCTTTGTGATCCTGAAGGCGATACTCAATAAATGAGGTGTCATATGAAAGAGCAGGGGAATTCCTATATTTCCAAAGGGGCGTCATCTCGAAATTCTAAAAAAATCTTGGTCAAAACAGCGATTTAAACATTGTGCCCTGGCTAACTTTGAGGTTTGCCACTTTTTAGATATGACGCCCCGATCGATAAGTAGTCCCAGTCCTAAGGAATATATCCCTACGCTTATTTTTTCGCTAGCCCCCAGGGATCACAAAGAATTACAGTTTGAATATACCCTTCCCCCCATTTTTCGGATCAGCTAAGTAGGCAGGCGTGAGCTCCATGCCGGCCGAACCCATGGTGATAGCGTAAAATCTGAACATGAATATGCATCGGACCGAGTGTGTACAAACCCGGAAGTGGGTGCCCATTGAAGACAATGGATTGCCGATCGCGTATGCATTTAAGTAACACGCGTACGCTTGCACGCGTATGTGTACGCTTGCATATTGCGCAATTCAGCTGTTTTTCTAAATTTAGCAAAACAACATAACTCTGCGTGTATGCTTTTTCGTCGATTCTTACAAAAAATGGATGAATATTGTAGGGAGTTGAAGGGGCTGTAACTTTTGATAGAAACATCGCTGAGTCTTGAAATTTGAAATGTATTATTCTGAGTGAATAATTTTTCAATTATCAAACCATAATGGTGAAAACGATCAAAAAGGCAAAATTGAAAAATCGTTCAGACACCCTATTGGTAAGCTATTTTTCGGCATATAAGTATTAATGACTGCTTTAATATTCGAGAAATAGTTGTTTTTATATGCTGAAGGTTACAATTGGGCCACGGCACGCCTCGGGCAATAGCACAATTGTAACCTTCCCTTGAGCGTATAAAAACAACTATTTCTCTCAAAGCAGTCATTAATACTAGTCTAGACCTAGGCCTATACTAATTTAGTCATTTTATTTTTAGAATGTAGGCCTAGACTAGATCTACTTCTGGAAGTTTTTACTAATCTGGCCAGAATCTGTAGAATTACCTAAAACATATTTATATTTTAATTAAAATTACATGAAACACATAACCTATTTCACAATACCATCGCTGCAACTCCTTTGCTGCAACTCCTTTGCTTTGAATTTTGAAATGCATGAAAGTTTGGTCTAGATTTCTAATATTTTAAATACAATTTTATTCCACCACCTCGCACTGTACTCGCGTAATCGTGACGTGGTAGCGCGTGTAGCTAGCCTACATGTACACTGTAGTCCTCCAGCTAAGGCCGCGCGTGCCATACGGTTTTCTAAGCGGGCCAACCATTCCAAAATACCTTGCTTGATATACGCTCCCGAACACCGAATTAGAGTTCCATTCGGTCCCCTTCTGTAAATCCCCGCCGGAATAGACCCTCCGCCAGCTCCAATCTCCTCTTGAGTATGCATCGTCTCCCTTGGAATAATTTTGCCATATTTTTACCAGGATTTCTCGTTAAATGCGACAGATTTGTTCAGCGTCATTTTCAATCAAATGCATATGGCGGCGGCGCTAATGCGCTCGAAAAACGGTACATTGCGTACGTACGCGATCGAAACTGCATGACGATAGGGGAATCCCCGTTACGTGAGCGACACGACATCAATGGTCATCAAGCAACCAGATTAAAAAAATTATCATAACCCGACGATATGACCCGAACTAGGGACAGCGGTCCTACAAACTCGCAGTCGGTTTTTTTTTCTACTACTTCATCAGCCCCTTCGTATATTACCCTTTGACCTCTAGCCACTTCGCAACACATGCCCAGCCTCCCCATTTCTTCCTTCAATCAATAATTCTTCTATGCCTTCTATTTTTTCTCTCCCTAATTCGTGCTCATTTAATTTCCTGCTTCGACCAAATTTCTCTACTGACGTTGATAATCATGATATGCATATTTTAGTAGATGTTGGCAATAATAATGTAGCTAATTAAAAAAAAAATCAATTCCTCTCCTGTACTATTTTCAGATTTTTTAGAGCAACGTGCCTTCATCTCCCTCCTCTTCTTTTTATGATAATAATAATGATGACAATAAATAATGATAAATAATAATCAATATGTAAAAAAAAAAAAAAAATGTAATGATAGTAATAAAAACAATAATAATAATAAAAGTATATATATCTATACATGTATGTGTATATGTATATGTATATCAATTTTGTTGGTAAGCTGATACTATGTATTAAAGTTTATCAAACAGTTGTTTGATATATTTTCTTGATAGTGGTAAGACTACAATATAAGGTATCTAAACAAAATAATGAAAAACAAATATTGGTGATGTAAATAAAATGTGTAGCCTTGAAAGAAAGTGCCATAGAAAGCGACAGAGGGAAAGAGAGTGTCATAAAAAGCGACAGAGGGAAAGAGATAAGGATATTAAAGATTAGAAAGACAGACATACAGACTATTACCAAACAAAAATAATCCAGACGTAGTACTGCAATGAAGTTGGTCCACATTTTGCTGGTGTCCACAGTCACAAAGCTCTCAATAATAGGGACTTTTAGATTTGCACGTCGGCGTAGTGGACTGCAACGTGTGCCATTCTTTCAAGGCACTGGCCCGTGCCCGGCAGTGCCTTAAAAGGACGTCACATTACCTTAAAAGGATGTCACCGTGGCAGTCCACATTCTCGTCGTGTAAAATCTAAAAGTCCCTGTTGTGGTGATTGAGTGAACATGCACGTTCACTGGGCATGTTCACACAGCATCCCTCACGCCGTTTTCAATTCTAATCACTTTATTTCTCAAGCCACGTACATTGTATAGACATGAACTAAATCAGCTCATAATAGTGACATATTATAAATCAACTGATTAATAAAAGAGAGAGAGAGAGAGAGAGAGAGAAGACAGCTCATACAAAGCCAGATAATTGAGAGAAAAACTATACAGGTGATTAAATAGTAACTCTACAAAACAACATCCGTCCCAAACGCTTAAAAAATAAACTACATGTCTAATGTATTATAAAGAGAATATACAGTAAACTCTGCATAAGTCGAATCTGTAGGGACCACAAAAAATGGATCGACTTACGAATTGTAAATAACACATGTTTTGCTTAGTTTGGTCAAGAAAATTGATTCGACTTAGGAAAAAATTCAACTTGTGCAACTTCAAGTTATGCAGAGTCAACTGTAATTACATGTATACATGGAGCTACAGCCTACAGATACATCGATGGTATTAAAGCCCCTCTAAAGTGTTGGGAGCCCCAAATTCTCCAAAAATTTGATGGCAAAGTTTCACTTAAATTGTATAATGTGAATGAGGATGTCATTTAAGACACACTTCTGCAAAGATTCCCCCCCCCAAAAAAAAAAATGTGTTTGAATACAAATATTGATAAAAGAATACATAATTTGGGTTTTCTGTTGTACACAGAAAACCTCCCTTTTGTATTCTTTCATCAATATTCACTTCAAACACATTTGTTTTGAAAATCCTCGCAGAAATGTGTCTTAAATGACATCCTCTTTCACATTATGATACAATTTAAGTGAAATTTTGCCATCAAATTTTGGGGCTCCCAACACTTTAAAGGTAAAGACCAGTTTTGGAAACGCCCCTCTCTCAAAAAAATGAAATGGAAGCTCTCATTACCAATCATGTGAAAGAATATGTTTTGACTAATACGTGATGATACAAATTTTGCCGGAAACCGCCTTCTAATTGATATATTTGGTAAATTATTATATCTATTGGGACCAAATAGATATCGCGACGTGGTCGCGTAGTCCCATATACATCTTTATGTGTACAGTGCTTGTAACTTTACCAAGACAGGGCCAAATTTCTTATCATTTTGATGATTCTAGAACCTTGCAGTACACACCAATACTTATATGCTAGATGATCAACCCTTTCTGATCGATTCCACAACGTTTCTTTCACCATGCAATCGCATGACCAAAACTGGTCTTTATCTTTAAGAGGAGCTTTAAGTTAAGTTACACATTGTCTTTTTACAAAAGATAAATAAGTTTATGTGTTAAAACCCTGTCTATTCTTAAAAAATAAAGTCTCTTTGGATATTTTACCTTGCATTATGAAAAGAAAAAAGTCTTCACAGAAATATAAAAACCCTGAAAATTGAGCAATTTTAACACCTTATTACACATTACTAGGATTAGGTTTTCCTGCTAATTAAATTTTAAGTACTTTGTAAAAGAAAGTAGACACTTCTACAAATCAGAAAACTTGATATTTCACACTTAAAAATAAAAACATAAGTACGGCAATCACATGTATTAATAGGTAATGAGCAAGTCCATGGTGTTTTGTTACACAGAACACTACATAAAGACGGTTTAAAGAAGAGAAGTGGTCTATAAACCACAGACTGAGAAACCACTTTCAAGGAAAAACAAAACATGTACACAAAATTATAGACAGTTGGTCTTTCTATACAGGTGGTGGCAGGTTTGACTGTACAATATGTAGTCTAGTATCCATATCAAATACCCACAACAGTGTTCTACAGTCAAACCTGTCTAATAAGGCCACCCAGGAGAAACACAACAGACAATACAGGTGACCAGAGCTGCCAACCTCCAGAAGAACAGAAAATCAGTAATCACAAGGCTCAAAATCAGTAATTTGGGAATAAATCAGTAATTTCCTATGTGGCGCTATGAATCTAAAAAAACAGCACGCCAACACTGCGCGGACGCATGCGCGCATGATTATCTGAAGTTTTTTGTGATTTTACTCACACAAAGTTGCTAAATATTGATTTTCAGGTCATCACAACACATCAGTTTTCCATGAAAAATTGGCTTCTATTAAGAGAATACTTGATACTTTTCCGTCTTTCTCAGCGAGTGTTGGATGGCCGCCATACTGCACAGCACTCGCTAGTATAAATCATATTTAAGAAGGAAAAAAAAAAAAAAAAATTCCGTACCAATATCGGGAAATCCGTACTAGTTGGCAGCTCTGGGTGACCACTTTAGACAGGTGGCCTCTATATAGAGGTGGCCATTACGACAGGTTACACTGTATTTATATAATGATGGCGCTAGTTCAATATAAGGAAATATTGGAAAATAGGAAATGAAAACAGCATTGTTTGCATATAGAGTTCAATATTCCCTGTTTATTCAAAATTATGACATCCACTATTATTGTTATTATTCTAAAGTAAAATATTCCATGTTTTTTTTAGATTATTCATCACATTCTTTCACAATGCACTCTGTACAATTTTATTTCAAGTATTTGGTGTATTAAACCCCTTACTTTCATGTTCTACATAACCTCATATAAATTGAACATGTAAAATCAATTTTAAAGAAAAACAGAAGTGAAATGGTAGACTCAAAAGGGGCAAGACTAGAAGAAAGAAAAGAATCACTGGGACAAATCACCAAACTACAGGTATCATTTGCAAAAATGTAAATAGCAAGAGAAAAGTAACGAGAAATTTAATTCGTCATTGAGGACGAATTAGGTGGTCTGTCGTGTAATCTGAATAACTGATCTTGTAAAGAATCGTCTCAGCTACAACATATCGAAAGTTGAAATAAAATCGATCAATATTTACAAAGATACAATCAATTTTCCATTAATATGCTGACGTCATAATATGAAAATTTGTTTTTTGAGTTCCAAAGCCGTTATGATGATGTCACGATATATTTAATGGCCGAATGAGACATGAAATCATATCTACAATTCATACTCAATCCAAATATGTGAAGAAAAATAGGGGTCAACGGGCATCCTAAAGAGCTATAATGGCTTTTGTATAGGCATGTTTTTGCCCATATCTGTTATGTATTACAAGAGCTCGCACGCACGGACATTTATCTGGAACGGACGCTCATTCCGTTATTAAGGGTCATAAAGAGGTAAACATGGTATCAAATTGTTCGGAAAAAATGGGCAATACTATAATAGACAAACAAGTGAAACGCTCTCGGCGGTCTCGCCTGCATTACGCAATTCGGCATTACGCAATTCGATATGATGAAAAGTTGAGGTTGGGACATTATTTTTATAGGCGGGTGGCCCATTTGCAGACCCCCGAAAATGAAATCCTCTGAATATAATAAGCATTTTGAAGTGAATATTGATTACGAATCATCAGAATAATTATTTACTGTATCATAAGAATACAATATAATGAGATTTAGTGTATGGGTAAGACTACAAATGTTTCAATGCTTGTCAGTAATTTACAAATAAAGTTATCTAATAAACTTTTAAAAAAAAGAGGATTTTTCAGCACTTTGTGTAAAAACAATTGGAAGGTAGAACCCAT
Source organism: Mesocentrotus franciscanus (assembly GCA_037976565.1). Lineage (NCBI taxonomy): Eukaryota > Metazoa > Echinodermata > Echinoidea > Camarodonta > Strongylocentrotidae > Mesocentrotus > Mesocentrotus franciscanus. Next base: position 35,147,497 of record CP137667.1, on the reverse strand, counting down.
CTACATCACATCACGTCTCATTAGCATAATGAGAACATTATTATGAGATATACTCCAATATATATTATCCAAACATCAATATTGTCACCTAGCTGTAACTGATCATGTACATACTAGGCCTGGGATCGAATACTAAAATTACTATTAGAATATTCATGGGAAAGTACTCGAATGATTCGAATATTTACTTTCATGAAATATGAAAAATAACAACAATTTATTTATTAATTCTCATATTAAATTTTGATAACATAATCCAAGTCTACTGACCTAAAATGACCTTTGACCTTGACTTTGTGACCTGGAATTTGTGTCACATGACTAGTGATACTTGATAGCCCTTGGGTACAAGTTTCATGGAATTTGAACAAACACTTTTGAAATTATGCTAAAATTTCAAAATCTTGATGTTGATGCCACAACAAAGTCTAAGTTTCCAGACCTGAAATGACATTTGACCTTTACTTTGTCACCTAAAAGACTAATAACATGATTGGTGATACTTGATAACCCTTATGTTCAAGTTACATGGAATAGGAATGTATACTTTCAAAATTATGATAACAATTAAAAAATCTTAGCCTGATGCCACAACATAGTTAAGTTTGTTGACCTGAAATGACCTTTGACCTTGACCTAGTGGGCTGAAATTCTACTCACATGATTGGGGATACTTGATAACCCTTTAGTCTAAGTTTCATTGAATAAGAACTTATACTTTCAAAATTATATTACAAATTCAAAAACTTAACCTCAGGTTAAGTTTTTGATGATGATGCCACAACATAGTCTAAGTTTGTTGACCTGAAATGACCTTTGACCTTGACTTTGTGACCTGAAATTCTACTCACATGATTGGGGATACTTGATAACCCTTAAGTCTAAGTTTCATTGAATAAGAACTTATACTTTCAAAATTATATTACAAATTCAAAAACTTAACCTCAGGTTAAGTTTTTGATGATGATGCCACAACATAGTCTAAGTTTGTTGACCTGAAATGACCTTTGACCTTGACTTTGTGACTTTGTTTTGATGTTGACGCCCGTCGCCGCCGCCGTCACCGGAAAAGCGGCGCCTATGTCTCGCTTTTTGCTACGCAGGCGAGACAAAAATGGCGATTCTATGGTGCGTACGGCCATGATGAACGAAAACGCGCGCGCAAGGTGTGCGTACGCAAAATTTTCGAAATGTTTGAAATGGCCTAAAACGTACTCTAATTTGATCAAAAAGTGATTTTTAGCATTTTTTTTTTGCGCGCACCGACGCGCAGACGTACGCGTACGCACGCGTTCATTGACCTGAAGTTGACCGGACGGATATTGACCTTAATCGTGATAAATATGAATGAGAAATGATTTTTGGTTATGAAGATATGATCATCAGTAGATTTTTAGAGTACTTCACAAAATGGCGCCTGGATGACGTCACAATGTTTTGATGAATTTGAAAATGTTCCTGTCACGTCTCATGACGATGACCTATGAGTGTCTCAAATTTGAAAGAAATCTGACGGTTAGATTTTGAGTAATCGTGTGCACAAAAAAGTGTACCAAAAAAATTTCGAGTGTTTGAACAAATTCAATTAGAATACGAGAAATTTAATTCGTCATTGAGGACGAATTAGGTGGTCTGTCTTTAAATCTGGTGGACGCTGATCTTGTTAAGGATTGTCACAGCTACATCATATCGAAATTTGGAAGAAAATCGATCAATATTTACAGAGATACAATCCATTTTCCATAAATTTGCTGACGTCATAATATGCAAAATTCGTTTTTTGAGTTGCCATTATGATGATGTCACAATGTACTTAATGGTCAACTGAGACATGAAATCACATCTACAATTCATACTCTTTTTAAATATGAAAAGAAATTTAGGGGTCAACCGACTTCCTAAAGAGCTATAATGGATTTTGTATGGGCATGTTTTTGCCCATATCTGTTATGTATTACAAGAGCTCGCACGTACGGACATTATCTGGAACGGACGCTCATTCCGTTATTAATGGTCGTAAAGAGATAAACGTGGTACCAAATTGTTCGGAAAAAAATGGGGAATATCATGCCAACGAAAAAAAGAGGATTTATGTTGCGTTCGGCCATGACGAACAAAAACGCGCGCGCATTTGTGTGTGAGCGTTTTTGTGTGAAATGCTTAAAATTGGCTGAAACGTACTCTAATTTGAATAAAAGTGATTTTGAGCATTTTGAAATTTTGCGCGCACTGACGCGCGGACGACGCTGCGCGCGTTTATTGACATGAAAATGACCGGACGGATATTGAAATTGATATTGATAAATATGAATGAGAAATGATTTTCCGTTATGAAGATATGATCATGAGTTGATTTTAAAGTGTTAAACTGTTAAAGCCCCACTGCACTACTTGTAGCTACTTGCTCCCCGCTCTATATAGAAAACAATGCATAAGCGGTGCCCGTTGGTCCCCCATGATCCTCTTTTTCTTATGTTAATTGAGAGCTGAGTTGATGAGATAACCACCTGTCAGTGACCACGCTGGGTGGTCTAATCCCTGGCCAAACTAGTGCAGACGGGCTTTCAAGCATTAGTACATCATGTATGCAAATACATTGTACACGAAAGGCACAAAGAAAATTGCTACATCTTACATGCTGCCAACATTTATTTATTTATTTATTTATTTATTTTGGTTTATTTACCCAGGGTAGCCCCATCAGAGCTTGAATGAGACAAACTACAAAGGAAAATTACAATTTTGATCTAAATTTTGTTTACTTTTTGTTATTTCTGGTAACGTATTTGCCAGACTTGTCAAAAATTTGGTTTGACAATCCCTGACCCTACTCCAGATTCAAAATGGTATTGGCACGGCTGCCGCCAACAACCTCACATTAAACCAGAGGCAAAATATCTTGCTGCATATTTCCTTTTATTCTTTTATTTTGGACATATGTCTGCACATATTTACAAACAGGTTTAATCCTTAGTCAGCATAAAAACTCTGACTGAAATTTTAAGAAACCTTTTTTTTCCTCATGCTTTTAAGAATTTGTTTGTGGCCTGACTTTCGCTTGGTGTGACGCCCCTCATGGTCTAGCACCTCCCCAGACTACACTGGACATGAAATCCGGAGCAAACTTACGAGCTCTGTTGAACGTCATGGTGAGTTTCTTGACGTAGATGGAACCTCCGGCTCTCCTGACCCCTCCGTTGTCGCGCCAAGATTTAATCATCGTGAAATAGGCATCTTGAAGACGGGGAAATCGTTGCCGAAAGTTCTGGAGCTCCTTGGAATTGTACCCGAGGTCGTTGCCGACGTACGACCAATCGGCTTCTGTGTAGAACATGGCTTTGGTCCAGATTTCGCTCTCCGTCATTTGGTCCGTCAGCCTGTCGGTCTCCTGAGAGCCATCAGGCTTTGGACTAAAGAAATCAATATCAACAAGTTTTCTCATGTTAAAGATAACAATATTGATAACAAAAACAATAATATTGATAATAATAATGAAAAATAGTAATTATAATAATGATTAAAAAAACAATAACAACAAGATAAACAAACAAAAAAATTTACCCAGCAGAAGCCTCATCAGCATCAATGCTGTTCTTCTTGAAGGCGGCCCTTCTGCTAATATTACCCCCAAAACTGCCAGTCTAAATGAGGCTCCACTACTTACGCTCTGGACACGGATGCTGATGAAATCCTTGTCACATTTTGCAAAGGGCCAGGATTGAGCTCCACATCGCCACAAAGGATGAGGAGGATGGGCAGTGTGAACAGTTGCATGACCTCCATGCTGCTTTCACATGTAGAGAGACAGGTGTGTTCCCCCAGCAGCCTCCTCAGAGCTGATTGATCTGAATGATGATGAATGTGCATTGGTGGCAATGATGAGAGATTAAAAGAAAGAAAGAAGAGAGAAGAATTTCCTTAGACATACCAGTTTTTAATACCAGGCATTATGAAAAGATCTAATCATAAACAGGAGGCACATGTGCACAGTTCAATTTTGTGCCCTTGGTCGCCTGTCAAACTGTTCGCTAAATTCAACAAACTTCGTGCATTCGCCTGTTATCCATTGACAATTTGATACTTATTTTACAATAATTAATAGCTATAAGGCCAAGTAAAAAAAAGTAGGATCCTGGACTAAATCAATGAGTTTGAAGTGGTGACCGATTGCACCCTCCGTAAATAATCCAAAAGCCCATTGCGTACCATGAATTTTGCTTTTCCCCATCTTCAATGGGAAAATTATGGTAGGGGGTGTTGGATATTGCACTAATTAACCAATCAGAACTGATTTATGATAGTTTGTGCTTGTTATACTTTGTGTGATTGACCTATAGTTTTGTTTTATTTACATACAGCCAATTAGAGCCGATTGATGGTAATGATTAATGAATATTCATATAACTATCATGAATTGACCTCATTTGCATACACGCAAGGTAAAAAGATTAAACCAATAGTGTGCACATTGCATGCAATTAATGTGCGATCCAATACGCGCCCAGTCGTTGAGAGGTCAGAAAAATGAATATTTATGAAGTGATCACGCGTTGACCTTATGCGAACTCATACTCTTATGACAGTTAGCCAATCAGCATCGCGGATTACAAGGTAGTTGCATGCACATACTATTGTGTGTACACCTATGGGGTGGGCAAAGTGGCTTTGCCTAGCTAGTCTAGATTGGCAAGGGTCATGAATATCGACAAGGTACATACGGCGAAGTTATGCAAATTTCCTTGAAATTTCTCATGAATATGCATAAAGATCTGTTGCAACTACCTAGGTAGGTTTTTTTGTGAATGAACAACGTGATTGACAGTGAAACACCCCGCCCAAGTTGGCCATCTGGATGGAATTTTTAAAATTTTAATGCAATTGTTTCTCAGGTCAAGATAGACCCGTTTCAGTTTACCTATCAGGCTAACAAAGGTGTAGATGATGCAATCATGACCCTCTGGCATAAGTCAAGCATTAGACAAGCCAAAAACCTATGCACAAATATTGTTTGCTGACTTTTCTTCAGCTTTTAATACCATTGATCCTTTGTGTTTGAAACAGAAACTTCAGGTCTTGGGGGTCCATCCAAGTTTATGCTCATGGGTTCTGAATTTTCTAGTGAATAGGGAACAGAGGGTCAAAGTTAATAATTCGCAGTCTGATCTGATTAGTGATTACAATAAAGATAGTCGTCCCTCAAGGATGTGTACTGTCTCCTTTTTTGTTCAGTGTTTATCCTAGTGATTGTAAGATGGAAAATGAATCCTGTACTATTATAAAATATGCAGATGATGCAGTAGTCATGGGTCATACATGTCAGAATGATGAAAAACCCTACAGAGATGAAGTAACTAAGTTTGTAAATTGGTGTCAAGGAAACAATCTGGTCTTGAATAATAGGAAAAACAAAGGAAATGATCATAGATTTCAGAAGGCAGAACAATGACATCATTCCCTTACCTGTACATGATGAGAATGTTGATATTGTCACCGAATACAAATACTTGGGTGTTCAAATTGATAGTAGTATGTCATGGGACATGCATGTTAAGAAAACATACTCAAAGGCAAACCAGAGGTTGTATTTTCTCAGGAAAATGAATATGTTTGGTGTGAGTAAAGATATCATGAAGCTTTTTTATAGCTCAGTCATTCAATCTGTGATTACATACTGCTGTGTTGTTTGGTTTAATTCTCTGAGAGTTCAGGATAGAACAAAGCTGGAAAGGGTTATTAAAGCAGCAAAGAAAATAATAGGCAGAGATGTTGAATGTCCGGCAGACATACAGTAGTTGATGAGCGTATTCTGACACATTTTCAGAAACTTGTTAAAGATTCTTCACATCCTCTTAACCAAGTAGTGATCTTTAATGAGTCTGGTAGGGCACGTCAGATACGTGTAAGAACAGAAAGATTTCGTAGAACTTTCATACCTTGTGCAATACAACTATTCAACAGTACACAGCGACGCAAACCATTTTAGCTCGGGATCCTCGACAGGCGCGTGCCGGGTTGTTGAACGTGTTTCCAAGTTAACAATGGTTGGCATGGTAGCCACCTGGCATGCGCCCGCCGACATTTCCATGCATTTCAACATCAACTTGTGTTTTCTCATGCCCATTAATCATGACTTTGTGGTGATTTCTTATTTTAGTAATTTCTTGTAATTGGTCTTAAATGAATCAGCCCTCAATTGTTAGCTCGGGATCCTTAACGGGCGCGTGCAGGGTTGTTGAATGTGTTTCCAAGTTAAAAATGGTTGGCATGGTGGCCACCTGGCATGCGCCCGCTGACATTTCCATGACACTTCCATGCATTCAACATGCACTTGGGTCTTGGGAGTTGGTCATTTGTAACTACCTTGTGTACTTTTCCTCCAAGCAGCAGCAGTGCAGCTGCCCTCCCTATACCTTTTTAAACCTTTTTTTTATATGCTATGTACTTTCTCCCTCTTCCTTCTCTCCTGACTCTCTATTATCTTCATCTAATTCATTCCATTTCTCTCCCTAGTCTCTCTGTCTCTTCGTACTTGTTTGAAGGAGAGTGAAGCCGGGGGTCGGTTTATTCTTCTCTATTTCTTCTTCCCTTCACCCTTATATGTTCTATGTAATTTGTATTATATATGTATGTAATTTATATTCATTTATTCATACTTTTTATGCATTTGATATTTTTGATATTAATGTACTTATTTTATAAATTTTGTATAAGTTGTGTAATTTTATGTATCGGTGATATGATTCACCTGGATGGAAAGTTTCTTCTTTTTGGGGAAGAAGAAAATAAATAATATTTTTTAATTTAAATTTAAATTTTTTAAATATTCCACCGTGCATCAATGTAAAAATATGTGTTGTGTTAGGGCTAATTGCCCTAGAAAGTGTTGTGTCAGCTAATTTTCAACTCGAAAGGTACCTATGTAAAATTTTCACAATAGTAGACAAATTTGGCATCTACAGCAAGTCTAAAACCTAAATTTTCATTAAAACCAGGTTTTTTCTGTACAGAAAGTGAGTTCGGGAGATATGGTTTCGTAAAATGGAGAGTGTGTGTAAAAGCATATACCTGATTGTGCGCCGTGTCGCCCTTGTGGTGCGTTTTGAATACGTTAGGCCTCTATGGAAGATGTCACTCAATTTATTGTAATGTCCCTTTCAATGTAAATTACACTGGTTCTTCTTTTTATTTCTTTGTGAAAATTGTGATTAAGTGTAAAATTTTGATTCACTAGTGAATTTTGAAGGTAATTTGGTTGAGCCTTCCCTCAATCTTTGCGTAATGTCAGTTAGAAACAACTAGGACAAAATGTAAAGTGAGTAACCGTAGTGTGAGTAACCAACATTCTTGTCATTTCTGAAAAAGTGGTATTTCTCCTTACCACACTTCTTTCAAAAAGGTACAGCAATTTTAGTAAAGCCTCATTTGTGGACATTTTTCAATAAAGGTCTCTCTTCAAATTATGCATGTCCTTTTCATGTAACGTGAGTAACCAGCACGTTTCATTGGTTTTATTACAGAATGCAGACAGCCTTTTCAAAAAAAATTATTGGGTGAAAAAGAGGGTTAAAGCCCCACTTGTAGCTACTTGCTCCCTCTATATAGAAAACAATGCCTAAGCGGTGCCCATTGGTCCCCAATGATCCTCTTTTTCTTATGTTAATTGAGAGCCGAGTTGATTAGATAACCACCTGTCAGTGACCACGCTAGGTGGTCTAATCCCTCCTGGCCAAACTAGTGCAGACGGGCTTTAAGATGTATACTTTGTTTCACGAAAACTTGCTTAGGTCATACCAATTATAAGTAAATGAGAGCTCAAGTAAGTCAATGTCCCTCCAAATGTAACGTTAGTAACCGTGGAATTGCTGTTAACCATTATATAGAGTGATTTCAAGTTGGGTGTTTATGGCTGGTGTTAGTGTTTAATAAACACTAACACCAGCCCTAAACACCAAGATGAAAATCAGCTGGTGTTAAGGCTTTGACCTCTGAATATCGTCAACTTCCGGTAGCTAGTGTTATCGACTTTGCAAAATTGTCGTCTGCTGAACCGACCTTTGTGGCTGGTGTTAATATTTTACGTACAAATGTCCTATTCACTAACACTAGCCCCTAGGGGTTAAGCAAATCTTGATTTCCAGTTCGGTGTTAGTGTTAAGCTATCGATATTGATATCGGTATCGGGCTCTTAAAGATAAAGGCCAGTTCTGGTCATGCGATTGCATTGTGAAAGAAACATTGTGGAATCGATCAGAAAAGGTTGATCATCTAGCATATAAGTATTGGTGTGTACTAGCTGCACGGTTCTGGAATCATCAAAATGATAAGAAATTTGGCCCAGTCTTGGTAAAGTTACAAGCACTGTACACAGAAAGATGTACATGTATATGGGACTACGGGACCATGTGCACGATATCTATTTGGTCCCAATAGATATAATAATTTACCAAATATATCAATTAGTAGGCGGTTTCCCGGCAAAATTTGTATCATCACGTATTAGTCAAAACATATTCTTTCACATGATTGGTAATGAGAGCTTCCATTTCATTTTGAGAGAGGGGCGTTTCCAAAACTGGCCTTTCCCTTTAATTTCATCAGCAAATTTTAAGCTCGATTTAAGAGCTCTTGACTGCTCTAAACACTAACACTAACACTAACACCCAACTTGAAATCATTCATTGCATATTGTCATTGTAAAGTGTTTTATAAAGGTTGAATAAAGATTTGAATTTGAATTTTTGAATTTGAAGGTTAGGAAGACATGAATAATGTGTGCATACATGAATAAATGTAATTGCTATAAAAAATGAATCACAAAGTAAACGTGATAATCCCCACATTTCATATCAATGGATAACCCTAACCCTAACCTTAAGGGCCTAACCCTAACACTAACCCTATAACCCTAACCCTAAGGGCATAACCCTAACCCTAACCCGAGCCCTAACCCTAACCCTCACTTGTACAAAAGATATATAAATTGAATTATAATAGTAATACAGATAACCTCGCGTGAGTCAATCTTCTCGGGACCGAGTGAAATGCATTGACTTACATTATAGTCGACTTGTGCATAAGTTGTAGAAAAATCGACTTACACATATACGTACATGTATTGTCCTAAGCCTAACATAACTGGCAACACTGCGCCGGACGCGACTTTTTAAAACCTAGACCAGCCATTCAAGGGCTGCATTTGAATACTTGAATATTTGCGTTGGTACAGTGTGGTGGAGATCAAAAGTAAATCGGCCAGATTCTGGACTAATCGGTATGTCGCAATGATTATGGACTAGCTTCGACCTGGGTATAGTCATTTGTTTACCAAACTTTACGGTAAGCCTCCCGATTTTCTTGCGATTTCTTTTATTCTTTGACTTCTCCTCCCGGAGATTTTTAATAATTCTTCTTTTCAACCTCCCTTACAACCTTCTTCTGTAAGTTTCTTTTAATTCAATCTTCTAATCTATGATCATTTCTTCACTCTCTTCCAACTTCGTCCTTCCTGATTATGTTTCTCTTTCTCTCTGTCACTCTCTCCCATATTCAGTAGGGGCGCTGGTCTGAGAATAAGGATCATCCACATAAATGAGGAGCGTCTTCATAAAGGCGGACAGATGTGTCCGCAAAAATAAGGATCGTCTGCATTTTCGCAGACGTTTCTCATTTCCGATCGGCGCGTTGGCGATGCGAAAAACGGATTCCGTGATGATTTTCATGATGCATTAATTGCATTTTACATTGACTTTGTACAGAGACTTTCACGTTACGAGCGATAAATCCTCGGGAAGACGCACAACCCATAAATGTAGAAGGTGAACTGGGGGTATTTTATTACGTAGAATCCTTTTTTCGCATCGCCAGGGCGCGCTTTGGGAACCCAAAACCCGCAGAGCGCCGATGAAAAAAAAAAAACGTCCTTGAATATGTGGACGATCCTTATATTCTAGGACGCAATTTGTCCGCGAGGATATCCTTGTTTATGCGGACAGTCCTCATTCTCGGACCAGCGCCCCTACTGATATTCGTCCTTTCTGATTATGTTTCTCTTTCTCTCTGTCACTCTCTTCCGTATACGTTCTTTCTGATTATGATTGTGTTGATCGTTTTATCATTTTCTTATGCACCAACACGAGCACATTCATCGAACTGGCAAGCAAATTCATTTCACATCTTACTTCTTACTTCTCTGGTCACAAATACTGACGGACGGGACCGCAATAAATGGTACGTACATCTACTACTACATTGCACATTGGCGACCAACGGACATAAATGAAATACATCAATCTATCACTCAGTATCATCTAGTAGTAGACCCTACTACTAGTTGTCTAGACCTACTTGTAGTTGTAGTAGGCCTAGTACTAGTAGTAGTAGGTCTAGGCTAGTTCGTTTTGATGGGGTATTCTAAACAATCTAAAGACTAAAGTTAAGGGTATGGGTGCCAATTAAGGCTAGATCATCTTTATAATATTTCATATTAGCCCTAGTTAGTTACTTAACTTAACTTTAAAGTTTAAGGGCCTAGATCTAGGGCTAGGCCCTAAGCGGCTTAAAGTTAAAGCGGCTTAGCCTAAGGGCAAGGCTATTCCCATGCATTTTTAAGTGCGACTCGGCAGCAAATTACATTTATTTACAGATTGCATTTACACATTATTATTAGGGCCTAGACGTCTACTCTAGGCCTAGATTCTACAGCTAAAAGTAAAAGTAAAACATCAGCCTAGGCTAATAAAAGATTAGAAATTAAGAACGTATACGGTATGTGATTTAGTTCCTCACCAAAAATCTACTGTTCTTCTTTCCCGAGCTGAAGTTTTGCAATGAACATCAAAACAATACAACTTACAAGATCATTCATACAGGCGGTGCTTCAAATTCTGGATCGAGAGAAGTCTAGCCTCGAGTTAAATGGACGCATGTTGTTCTTGTTCGCATGGATAATGACGGCGACATACCATGACATGCATTAACCGAGAGAGGGCGCTAGACTACACCGAAACCCAGAGCGAAACCTAGTGTCCCTTTATATTAAAAGCGACACTACCGAAACCAACCCAAAGTCAAAGAGCTTCGATAATATACAAAGAAAATTGATCATAGTTCATAGTTCATAGTTCATTGTATTTCTTCTTTCACAAACATTTGTACATAGGATTTCAAAAAAGTAACAAGAACAGCAGATTATCAATATAACAAACATAATTTGAAGTGCAATATTAATATTCAACATACAACTCTTGTCATTATGAAGAAATTCTATATGTTACTTATGTAAGATCATGTTCTGTACTACATGAAAGAAAGAGGAGACCTTATAGAAGCTGGGCTTGTTAGAGCAAGGTCCCCAAACAGAATATAATACCTGAATGCTTCAATTACTTTGAAGAAAACAAAATTAAAAACGAAACTACCTTATAAGACTATAAACATTACACATATGGGAAATATATTCACAAAAGAAATAGATTGATGTAGGCATATATATGAAAAGGAGAAAATGGGATCATGAAACATAGGATGTCCTCCGAAGGGATACCCCCCCCAAAAAAAAAAAAATTGTGCTCACCACCCCCCCACTGAGCGAAAAATCGACCTGCACGATTTTCAAATTTTCGGGTGCAAAAAAAAAAAAAAAAAAAAAATTGTGCTCACTGCCCCCTCCCCACTGAGCGAAAAATCGGCCAGCACGATTTTCAAATTTTCGCACGAAGTGGGCCTTTTAGGCCCCTCCCTTGCCGCCGGCTGGATCCGCCCCTGGGGGGGGGGGCACCAAGAAAAAAGGGCACCTAAAAAGGGAAATCTCAAAGCGAAAATATAATTTTTTTAGACATTGGTATATACCCCTACATTGTGATTACATTATTAGGGATGATTACAATATTTGGTGTGATGGTCTGAAAATTTATTAGCGAGCGAGGAAAAAGTTTAAGATTTGTGAGGTCGCGGTGCGAAAAATTACATCTTATAAAGAGGAAAAAACCCAATCCCGATGGGGTTATATAAGCACATTCTCAAAACGTCAGACTGAAAAGACCTTTGATAAGTAACATAAGTATATCATCTGTAGATGCGTGCGAGCGTAGCGAGCAAGCTCTGGAGAAAATTGCTCTTAGTTGCTTGAAATTAGGGGCGCGTTTAATAATGAGAGGAAAAGGGGACACTTGTCAGAAAAGGAGCATGTGTCAAATTACAAAGAGTTATTATCCAGGGGCGGATCCAGCCGGCGGCAAGGGAGGGGGCCTAAAAAGGGGCCCACTTCATACGAAAATTTGGAAATCGTGCCGGTCGATTTTTCAAAGGGTAATTTTTTTCACCGCCACCCCCCCTTGGGCGCTAGGGGAGGGGGCCCATCTTCTTTTTTTATCAAAAAAAGGCTGTTTTTACCTGTTTTTTTTTCCTAGGGGAGGGGGCCCGGGCCCCCCTGGATCCGCCACTGTTATTATCAGAGGTGAAAATGGGGCACTTCTTACACCCTCAAAAAGAGGCACTCACTAGGGATGAAAAAAGTCAGTCATGAGAATAGGAAATGGGCATTTGTCGACGGAAAAGGGGCCCCCATCAGATTTTGATAGGGGCTTTTATAAGAGGTGAAAAAAAGGCATTTATGAAAAGGGGATAGGTCCCTTATTAGAAAGGAAAAGGGGCACGTATCATTGTTAAAAGGGAAATTATCAGAGGTGAAAAGAGGCACTTATCGCACCTGAAAAGAGTCACTTGTTGCCACTGAAAAGGGGCAATGACCAGATATGAAAAGGGGCACTTTTGTGAATGAAAAATGGGCACTTATAATAAAGGAAATGTGCATTAGTTGAAAGAAAATGGGCACCGATCAGATTTTAAAGGGGCATTTATCGGAGGTGAAGGGGCACTTATCTGAAGTGAAAAGGAGTACCTTTTCGTACCTGAAAAGGGTCTTTTACCAGAGAAGGGGCACTTATTAGAAAGGAAAAGGGGCACCGATGTGAAAATATAAGGTGCGCTTATCCGAGTTAAAATAGGGGTAGGTATTAAAAGGGGAAGGGGCACTCCTTACAAAGGAAAAGGGGCACTTGTTGAAAGTAAAAGAGGCACCTCTCAAATTTGAATAGGGCAATTATCAGAGGTGAAGGGGGCACTTATCAAAAGTGAAAAGAGGCACTTCTCGTACCTGAAAAGGGACACTTACTAGAGATTAAAAAGGGCACTTATGAGAATGGAAAATGGACACTTATTGCAAAGGAAAATGGGAACTTGTCGAAGGAAAAGGGGCACGTGTCCAAATAAAAGGGGCACTTATCAGAGTTGAAAAGGGGGAAGTGGCACTTTTTCAAATTAATAGGGGCACTTGTCAAAGTAAAAGGGGCACTATTCCTTTATGTTACTGAAAGGGGCACTTCTTACAAAGTTAAAGGGGCACTTTTCCTATGTAATAAGGGGCACTTTTCGGGTGCTTGAAAAAGTGGGGGCACTGTGTCCCCTGCCCCACCCCCGGAGGGCCGCCTCTGCACAAAGCCCCCAAAAGACCAAGCACCAAATGAGATCATTTCAAGATCAATATACACCGAGAGACGGATACTGAGAGATTCGATCATACTATTATTACTATATACAAAATTAATTCACCCTCCAAACATAACTTGACTTGATATCTGGCAAAGAGAATAATTGAAACTTATAGGCCTTTTTATAAATAGGATCGCAAAGACTTTCGAAAATCGACTTCATGCAATACCATTGCATAAAGTCGATTCATTATGAGTAGCCTATATTGTGCGTCCAACAAGAATGGCATATTTTATAATCCGAACAAATGATGCAATATTATTTATAAATTAGCGCCTAATTTTCATGAGATACAAAGTAGATCTACATAAAACATAAATACTTACAAGCAAACAAAGAAAGAAAACAATATCCTACGAATAAACTTTAATACATAAATAACAAACGATAGGATATTATACAAATTGATTTCTTCAAAGTACTTTTCCACCTAAGAGTACCGGTATATATAGGAAGACTATTTTGAGTTGGATGTAAAAATCCGGCGCGGCCGAATGATCTTAATATACAATGACGTCATCTTTCAGGTCAGTGCATGTTGCGGGAAAAACAAAGGCTGCATCATTTTTCGAAGTGAATTACCAATAAGGTCTAGATTTCTTCAATTCTTGTTCCAAATAGGCATCGTCGTTACCTTCGCCAGTATTTTACCGAGGAATCTTTCAGCTAGATAGACTGTAAAAATGACGATTGTTCAAGTGAAGCATGTTGTATCTTGCAGCAGCGAGGACACGGTAAGTTCCAGCGAAACTTCAATCGGTTTTCTGCCAGAGCTGTCGGCTTGGTAATCCTTGTGTACACGCGTAGAGTCTTATGTTGAAACTCGAACTCCCGATCCCATGAAATATTAAGTTAGTTGCTTTGTTCAGGGAAATAAGTGAACCGTCTGCCTTCGTTGAGGTCCTTACAGGGCATTCTATCTCTCCTAAAAATATTGATGAATTTTCCTAGGCAGTAATATTTATTGGGTGGCTTTGAGTCTGACTTGAGTTGAGTGTATACTGTCATAGACTAGAGTAGAGGAGGGAGTTTTCGGCCACTTAAGGCAAAATCCTATTTTTGGACTCTTTACTTCCTATTTATTATTTTTTTTGTTCAAATCATGAAGCCAATACTATTATTATCCAAACAAAAAAAGAATCCCAGAAAAAAATCATGAATTACCATGGCAATATTGATTTTCATTTTCACTGTTTCGGCGGTAGTTTTGGGCCTAGTGAGGCAGTTTTCGGCCGCATGTACAAAGTCAATAGGGAGCGCGCGCCGTGCGTTCGCCCGCTGATCTATAGCGCCAGAGCACGTTATCCCCTGCATGGCGAAAACTACACCTGCGGGTGCCGTGATCAGAAATTGGAATCTAAACTATACAGAGATACGGCGCTATAGTATCCGACTGATAGGATAACATACATGCGGTGAGAAACATTTGAGCTTGCGATGATCAAAAATCTGACTCTAAATCTGAAAAATACTTGAAATACAGCTCATTTTATGGGACCCATATTCCTTACAGACACGCGTAAGATATTCCATTTTCAGATTCGGGTAGCGGGACCGCCGATTACATCGCTAAAATGTGATATTTAAGGATACATTTTCCATTGCAAATGTGGTTCTCCAGTGACTCTGCCATGTTATTGTATGTGTGTGATATGTGATATGCTGTTATGCAATGTATTTTAAAGGATTTTACCATGCATCGAACGGACCGGCCGAAAACTGCCTCCGGCCGAAAACTGCCTCCTCTACTCTAGTCATAGTTCATACTGAACCGAGCTGAGTGAGTGATACAAGAATCATTGCTCGAGCTAAGTACAGTAGACTTATATATAGTATAGTATACAAATAATGAATGCTTATGAATATGAGTTCAATAGTGCGAATATTTTCATGAGTTGACAGATTAACGTTCTATTCAACGAGCCGTCAGCCGAGTTGAACAGAATTAACGACAACGTTAATCTTTCAACGAATGAAAATATTTTGCACTATTGAACGAATGAAAAACATTCATTATATGTTTTATACAACATCTTTCAACAAATTATGCTTTGCTCCTTATATTAAAGATAAATTAAAGTTGGAGTCAGGCCTTCTCATTGCATTCAGATTGCCTTCGCGTCAGATGCGCGCAGCTATACAGTACATGCAGGGCAGAGAGGTACGCAGTCTGCATATAACCAAAAATGCACGCTCGTTGAATAGTATTACGGCGAATAGTACCAAAAATGCATGTCCGTGCAATAGTATATCCATTGAATATCATGTGACCTACAATCCTCCAATCAAATGACAAGGATTTACTTAGGTGTTGTATAATAGGGTCTATAGTATAAGTGATATGATTATGAGTTATGACTATGAAGTATGAGTATGACATTGACAATATTGGACGAGTCAAAATTTGACTTACCTCGATAGATATTGTAAAATGTAATTTGTATCGACAGTTGAAGTTCCCGGATGATAGAGCAATACGAAAAAAAAATTGATCTGTCATCCGGGTACTGCGCTAAAGATATTGAATAAACTGATTTATTGTACCACTTGGAAGCCTTATAATAATGTTATATAGATAATAATTATCTTTATCCTGTTTATTTGATCACAGTTGCACAAGGCAGACAATCTCTTGAAGGGAGACTCCTACAAGAAATGGACAGGAGGATCGGAAGGTGAGAAGCAGGTCTCAGTCATCCTGCAGCTTGAAAAAGCTTCCAACATTCACTCTATCGACGCCGGCAATGAATCATCTGCGTTTGTGGAGATCCTGGGTGGGCATTCTAGCTCGGACTCAGATTTTCAGGTAGGCTGCACGGCAAGACTAAAAATACACGGGGGCGATGGGCGATTTGCCCCCGTGAGCTACGTAATCGCCTCCGTCAGATTGCTCACGGGGGCGATTGCAAAATTAAAAAACGCCCCGTGGAATTATTAAAAAAAGATTATCTTTTCTGTTATAACTTAATTTCACACATTATTGAGTTTCAACTTTCAAACCTTTAACCAATGAAATGGAACTATGAGTATGGAAGTTAGATTAGCGTGCAGGATTTCTCGCTCGAACTTTTTGGTGTCTAGAGGCCGCCATATTGTAAACAAATGAACGCGTATTCGCAGCAAGATTGCACTATATCTCCCATCTGCACATCTCTATGAGTATTACCGATACAAACAACGGAAGCTTGCAGTGCAGTGCGGCAGTCAGCAGCGCAGGTAGTATACCGGTGTGCACGCTGCCGCCCCATATCTGCTGGAGCTAGAGGCGATCGCGCAAGGACCGAAATGTGGAGATGTTTTTCGTTGTGAAAAGCGTGAATCCTCTGAAGTCTGGTGATTCCAAAAGACCAGCAAATAATGAACCTCGACCAGTTAATCAACCGAAAGCTAAAATTAGTAAAAGGAAACCTGTAGGCAAGGAGGCCACTGTACGGGCTTGGACAAGACATGTCGTACAGAGGGAGGAGATCTGACCATTAGCTGCATGTAACTTGTAAAGTTGTAAGAGGGGAATAATGCTGACTTATATAAGTAAATGATAATGATGAAATAACAAAGAATTTAGGAGTATCATGGGTACCAATTCAATGGAAATTGGTATAAAACAAGAGCCCCCGTCAGTACTTAAAGAGCCCCCGTGAAAAGGCTCACGGGGGCTCTTTTTATTTTTGGAAGAGCTCCCGTGGACAAAAAATTAATTTTAGCCCTTCAGCACGGACCCCTCAAAATATACTTAACTTGATTCTTGTTTCTGTTCTCCTCTTTTATATGAGGTTTATTTAGTGAAAGGAAAGATCAAGCAAGGGTGGATCTTGAAAAATGATTACTTGGACATGCAGTAAACATATATTTTAAAGATATGTGATGAATCGCTGAAACAGTGAAAGTGTGTTAAATTTTTTACTTAAAAACTCATTTGAAATATTCGCCTGGATCAACTTATCTTAATGTCGATCTGATCTTTATTTCATTAGGCTGGTGGGCACTGTTGGGCACACATGACTGACTTGCTGCAGTATGAACAAACAGGCCTTTAAAAAATCCTGTATTATGCCATTTACCCATGAAAGCTCACTTGTAAAAGAATTATAACAAAAAAGTTCTAAAAAATAAATAATGAGAATTAAACATACAAAGAACCATAGATAGAAGTAGATCTAGAAAGCTTTGATCGCCAATGTATGGAACAGACAAGGCATCTAGCAAAAAAACAAGCATACATCGATACTGTCTTCATGAATCTAAGCTAAAGATGTGTCAGAAATTTCAATGTTTAAAGCCATGATTTTATGATAAATTGTGTAATTATCTGAAAGGAATGCCAGATATCAGCTATATGTGTGATCTGCTAATCTGTCTTCGTTATTTATATTTTTACAATGGCAGGTGATCTTAGTGACATCTTCGTTCATGTCGCCTGTGGAGAGTAGGAACAACACAAATATGAACCGTGTACGGATGTTTGGACCAGAAAGCCTTTCCAAGGCTGTCTCAGAGAAGAAGTTTGATCGCATCAAGATAGTTTGTACACAGCCCTTTAATAAGGTAAATGCCAAGGGGAGTCATGCTGCAAAGTATAATATATCAATATAGTCTCTTGCTCATTATATTTCTAGTTAAAACAATATCAGATACTTCCCCCAAAAATGTTCCTCTGCATCGTTCAATCACTAGTAATAATCAATAGTCATCTTAGATCTTGAGAAACCTTTATTGATGCCCTAGATTATGTAATTTGTACAAAATGGTGCATTTTCACTGATATTAATGTATTATTATCAATTATCAATTTATGTTTCCATTTCATCTATTCTGGTTGTAAAAGAATCTGCAATTGAGCTATCTGGCCGCGAACGATTTCTTATCAATAAACCGTTTTAAATAAATGAATTAAACAAAATTGAAAAGATGCGTCTTGAGCACTCTTTGTCAGTTTTGTGGGAGGAGCAGTACAGATACAATGGGAAGACCATTCTTTATTTTTGTAGCAGCCACTTGAAATTTGTAGGCATTGGACTGCAATGCAAGAACAGTTGAATCCTTACCCTGATTTTTTACATTAGCGGAAGTTTCTCTGTGAAAATAAACATCTACAACAATTAGTGAAAGAAAATATACTGTATAGTAATTCTGCATCAAGTTTGGTGTGTTTTGTATCCTGGCTTATCTCTGTGACAGGGTTGTACATTGTATGCATACTTACATACAGTCAAACCTGCCTTAGTGACCACATGTCTACAAAGACCACATTTCTACAAAGACCACATTTTTTGTTTCCCTTGAAAATGGTTTCTCATTGAAACATGTACTAAAGGAACCTGTCTACAAAGACCACCTGTCTGCAAAGACCACTTTTGTGTTTCCCTTTGGCGGTCGCTATAGACAGGTTTGACTGTATATCCAAATGAAGTTTAATACCGGTCCTTGTTTCATTTGTGACAGCGTTGTAAGTATGGACTGTCTTTCATCAAGCTTCATGGACCACCAGGAGCCAGTGATCAACAAGAAGGCACTACTGGACAGGTTAGTAAATGTCTCTTCCAAAGGCATTATAGCCCTGAGAAGGGCTGATCACCTTCCCTAAGAGCTCTAGAGATCTTAACATCTTGATCAGTGTTCTCTGGTTGTCTTCAGAATCTTAGTCATGACTACAACATACTGATCAAAACGTCAAGAACCAAATAGCTGGTAGCGGAGGTCATCATCCCCTTTTTAGGGCTCTTATTTCTTTGAAAGAGTTACATGGTGTAACCCAGAAACTGACCTATAATTCACTTTCTCCGCCATGAAAAGTATTGCTGATATTTTATTCATTTTAATAACCATTTTAACCATTAAGGCTCGTTCAGATATGATGCGGAAGCCGGCTGCAAGAAAGCCGCAGCATTATTTTTCACGTGTTAATGAATGGCAACTGCGCGCATCAAAGGTTCTGCGCGTATTCACTGAGCTGTGTGTTTTAAAGGCATCGTTTAACAATGTTAAATCTGAGATACACGGCCCTACGTGTTATCAGTGTCTGTGATATGGTGTGATATTGAAGCCCTAAAAAAATTGCGCTTCAAAATGATCAAGAAGTGCCTCAAAAAAGTAAAAAATCTTTGAGTGACCGGTTTTACCATACTCGTTTTCCCCAGTATAGACTGTAGTGTTATGAAAACCGTTAGGAAACGCAAAATTTGGTTTCGATTTCCAATCATAAATATCTTGATAATCAGACAGGCGATCGGCTTGTAAAAGTCATGGGGTTCCTGACTGACCTAAAGGTTTATAATTATCATTGCAGCATGAGCTAAATCCATGATTTTGTTTCAGAATCTAAGACAAAGTTACCGGATCCCTTTAAGGCTCGTTCAGATATGATGCGGAAGCCGGCCGCAAGAAAGCCGCAGCATTATTTTTCACGTGTTAATGAATGGCACTGCACGCAACAAAGGTTCTGCGCGTATTCACTGAGCTGTGTGTTTTAAGATACAGAAATATGATGCGTATATGACACTTCACGTCATCTTAAAGATATACAAAACGCAGCGGTTTTGCAGTGTCATATGCAAATGGGGCCATGTGGTGCTACCAAGTTTACCAAAATGTTATTTCAGAGGCAGAGGGGTGTTAACTCTGTGTTAAAGTATATGAGTCAATGCCCTTCTTGCACCGTACATACCGAGGATATGTTGTAACTAACCTTCCATGAGACAAGTTGTACTCGTGTTGTATCTCTCCCTCTTTAATCTTAATAGAAGAAGAACCACATTAATATGTTCATATTAGGTGGGAAAATTGATTTGATTTTTTTTAACCAGCATATCTAGAAATAAAATTCCTCTACCAGAAATCAAGACAAGTGTCATTGTGCCAAGATGTCCATGTATATTAATAATTTTCTGAATGTGATTTCTTCCCAAGCCAACTCTGGGTAAGTTCCGACTGAAAGAAGAGAGCAAGTCGTCTCTATCTGTCGGAAGTTTCTTCAAGGGCAGAGACACTGAAGCTACGCAGAAACCTCTCACAGGTAATCATTCAAATCATTGTTAGATTTTCAAGGAAAAGATCCAAATAATATATATATATTTTTTTAATTTAGTGAAATATGGCCTTACCGTATCTCAGGGAATGGTTATGAGGGCTGGACCTATTTTCCAAGATGGACTCTAAGGTTTCTTTGTCTTTGACTATTTCTACCATTGTTATGTATCTGAAAAATCCAACCTTAGGTTTTGGGTGCAATAACTAACACAAAAATAATAATTTTGTTTCAACTTTCAAGTCCCCATGGTTATTATTGGCACTTAGTGCATTGGCAAAAACTCAGTGCAGGTTATATTTATTTTGTGGTATGTTTTTCTCCCATTTTAGGAAGTTCTCTATAATATGATTTGTACTAAAATGCAAAAGGTAGCCCCAAAAAAAAAAAAAAATTCAGCTTAATTCCCCCCAAAGTTAAAAAAAAAAAAATCAATTCTTATCATAACTTATGCCTGTTGTTGTATTCATCTTGATCAATGATAATTGTTTTTTTTAGGGGCAGCAGCAGTGAGGGCAGCATCCAGCATACCACCATCTCAACAAGCATCATCATCTACATCATCACCTAAACAGGTGCGTCGGTTTTATTTAAGTTGTACAACGCACGCCCAAGTGATAATTGCTCCGCCTACAGTTTCGTGCACCAGCAAAATGACTAACTTCCGTGCTTGCCAGTTTACAATATTACCAAAGATCTTACTCTAATCCTAAACCTTATCTTAAATCCAATCACAACCTTATCAGTCGCCCTATACCTCTCTTTTTCTTCTGTTAATCTTCAAAGGGCTATGCAGCCTATTCCAAAGATCTGTACAGGAAAATTTCCAGTTGTGCATGCAGGCACACTAAACACCAGACTTACACCCTGCTCTTTGCGAGATGTGTGGCATATTAACGTGCATAGGGTGTGACAGGGCCTCCAGTTCTGTCCGAGGAGTGTTTCCCCTGATCCGGAGCCGGCGCGCTTACACACAACGCAGCGAATCATTTTGCATTTTTGTGTGGTCCGATTGCGCCACACCGCCTCCTCATCTCTGATGGAGTAAAGCCCAAACAATTTTGCCAGAGTAAATTTTGGATCACTTCCATTCCAGCTTGTATCAAACTATTAAACACATGTTGAAAGACTGTCACACGTATATCAGTTTTTAATGTCATGATTAAGGAATTAACCAAAAAAGACGGAATATCAATCAAACATTTGGAAGTCTTTTCTTTTAAGGATACAAACTTTATTTACAGATCATTGAACTCCTTTCTAAGTATTCAAACTTCAGAAAACAAAGACGATTTTGATGCTGGTATGTATTAAAGGATTTTGTTCTCAAAAATGTTTATTCCAAAAATTCATTTTGTATACACAGTTGATATGTGATTTAAATGTTTACTCCGCCAGCCTTCCCAGTCTTCAACCAAGAGACGTTTATCTGATGCTGATAAAAGGGAAGGAGAGAACAGTCACAAGAAACCAGCTGTAGAACCTAAGAGAGAAGAACCACGAAGGAAAGAATCGGTCCCAAAGAAAACACAAGGTGATTAGAGAGTCAATTGACAGCGATGTTCCCTCCAAGCTTTATTCTACTTTTTTAAAAATTCTGCATGGGGGCTCTTTTGCTTTTGCTACTGAAGGAGTAAACTTTTTCTTGCAGTGATTTTTATATTTATTCAACTTTGTATACACAAGACCTGCTTTTTTTTGCTTCCCAGGGCTATATCATTATTTTCAATATTGTCCTTTTCCAAAGTATTTATCTTTCCTAAACATATGATCCAGCCATCTGAACTTTTTTTTTTTGATCGGGTCAGGCCTGATAATTTCTTAATTTAAATCGGTTTCGTCAATTATTATTTTTTCCTGATTTTTTTTGGATATTTTGTTGTTGTTGATTTAAAAAAAAAAAAAAAAAAGTAATAATATGCCTTTCTTGTATAGGGCAAATAGGGCATAAGCTAAGAAAGATAACCAACAGTCTTTTTCAAGACTAACAACAGTCCTTTTCAGGACTACACACACTAAAGAAAGAAAGATTACCGACAGTCCTTTTCAGGACTCCCCAATCCTCCCCCTCTCTCACATGGTGGAACCGCAAGCCTACTGTATAGCAAATGTAATGTTTTGAATCCATAATGATTACAGAGTCGAAATCCAAGCCTCAGCCTGCTACCGGAGAAGCCTTCGGGAAGCTGATGAAGAAGGTGGTCTTCGTGATGAGTGGTTTCCAGCATCCTTCGAGGGGCGAGCTGAGAAAAAAGGCCACGGAGATGGGAGCGAAGTATCAGGGAGACTGGGGTCCGGGTGCTACACATCTCATGTACGTAAACCCTTCCTGCACCATTACATCAGGCTTTTTCCAGATTTCAGACCTCGTCACTTTTTAGGCTTTTGGGGGGCTTTTGTGGGACACAATATATGGGAATCCAATATTTGTGGGCCACTGTTCAGGTAAAACCTTCTGGTATCCCTGTTACTAGTAGGTCTTGGGATGAGGGTCATTGTGAACTATCTAGAATCAAATCTTGAATTCAAGTTCATTGTTGCATAGTTTAGTAAGGTTTTAAAGCCCCTCTGCACTAGTTTGGCCAGGAGGGATTAGACCTCCCAGCATGGTCACTGACAGGTGGTTGTCTCATCAACTCAGCTCTCACTTAAAGGGCCCATGACATCGAAATACAAGTGTATTCCTGTTGATGTGCAGTCCTGCACACATCTCATATTTTGATATGTAAACTTCTGAATTTGTTTTTATAGATTTTAAAATATTTTTTGAAATATTCGTTTTTCAAACTTGCTAAGCTCCACCCCAAAACCTCCAGATCTCATTCCCTTGTGACATCATCTGTCAGTCATCAATGAGCTAACTTGAGAAAGTGGCATGTAACTTTGCCAAAGTTGACCACCTGTTACAATACCACAAACAATAGCAACATATAAGTTGCTATGTCAGACATGTCAGACTAAACTAATATTCTAGAATAGACAATGGTATGTAATTTCCCCCAGCTTATCACGTGTTCATAATAGAATTGCATGCTTCCATACATATGAACAATACATCATCATTGCCTTTGTCTTCCTGGTGATGCTACAGCATGTCTGACATAGCAACTTGTATGTTGCTATTGTATTACGTATTGTAACAGGTGGTCGACTTCTGCAAACTTACATGCCACTTTCTCAAGTTAGCTCATTGATGACTGACAGATGATGTCACAAGGGGAATGAGATCTGGAGGTTTTTGGGTGGAGCTTAGCAAGTTTGAAAAACAAATATTTCAAAAAATATTTAAAAATCTATGAAACAAATTCAGAAGTTTACATATCAAAATATGAGATGTATGTAGGACTGCACACCAACAGGAATACACTTGTATTTCAATGTCATGGGCCCTTTAACATAAGTAAAAGAGGGTCTTTGGGGACCAACGGGCACCGCTTAGGCATTGTTTTCTATATAGAGGGAGCAAGTAGCTACAAGTAGTGCAGTGGAACCATGTACGCTGGGAATTAACTTTAACATTCTTGTACCTGTTTGTCCTGTAGGAAGAAGAAAAAAAGTTCTTAGTCTAAGGACCTTTTCATTCAGTATTGGGCTGGATTATCTCCCCATAGTATGGAAGGGGTTTAACAAAAAAACTTGCCTAGGATTCATGTAGAGCGTTTTGAGATAGTCAAGACAGCAATTAGTTGCAGGAGTCAGTCAATGCTCCAGAACATTTATGCAAAATAATTTATCAGATTTCATGGATTCTAGTTGATGAAAAGCAAGACGGAGAAAGTTGATCTAAAGGTGACATCATTGTGGGAAGATGGCTTTTCAGTTTCACCAATGCCTTTTTTGTAATTTTCATATTCATTTATTTATTTCCTCTTGAAGATAGAAACAATATATAATCTTCTAAATACAGACATATATACATGTATATATAAAATGGGAGGATCATCAAAAGCACATAAGTGGCTTGTTAAAAATGATCCTCACAAAATATACTTAGATAACAATAACTATGGTACATAATTTACATACAAATTAAAATTACCCCCCAAAAGATAGAAGGGAAGATAAAAAGAAATAGAGAAAAGCAACTAATTATTGACACTCTACAAATTCCTGGATTTGATTTGATTAGATCCATAATCTATATCATCTTCTATTTCAACAACACTATAGGAGTTACATTTATTGCACATGGTTATGAATGCATGTAATTTTCAGTTTATGTTGCACAAGTTGTGCCATTGAGCATGTAGATAGATATTTTCATGCCTTTATTTTTCTTAACTTTCATTCGATTTGTAGCTGTGCTTTTGCAAACACACCCAAGTACAACCAGGTGAAGGGTGAAGGAAAGATTGTGAAGAAGGAGTGGATCACAGAGAGCTACAGGAAGCGCACCCTGTTACCATGGAGACGGTAAGCTCAATGTGTCTGGATTTATCAGTAATTGGGGAAAATTGAGTCTTGTTTAAACATGTATTTTTTGTTTATTTGTTTATATGAATTTCCATACAAAGCATACATTACATGATATGAAAATGAAAGAAGCATATTCTTACATCAAAAATTGTAATTACAATGGGT
Source organism: Mesocentrotus franciscanus (assembly GCA_037976565.1). Taxonomy (NCBI): domain Eukaryota; kingdom Metazoa; phylum Echinodermata; class Echinoidea; order Camarodonta; family Strongylocentrotidae; genus Mesocentrotus; species Mesocentrotus franciscanus. Next base: position 35,122,344 of record CP137667.1, on the reverse strand, counting down.
AAACAAATATTTCATAATTCATTTTTTATGATTATAAACCCCTAAAAACCCTTTAAAGCCTTTTCTAGTGTAAAGTCCGCTTAATAAAGCTCTTGTGGTAGGTCAATTTTACGTGCTTGTTTGAACCAGCATTGTAGTACTGTATATTGCTAAAGCATCTGGTGAGAGCCTGAAAGGTATTAGCTCTGTAGCAAAATGTGTGTCCACTCTTATGGCTTCAAACAGATGAAAACTTCTGTGTTTAAACAGTCTTTCAGTTATCGCCTTTTCCTTAGCCTTCCCATTTTTTAGAGAACTGTTATTTTTTTCTTTCACCAAAAGATGGGAAGTTTCACATTATATTGTCAAGTTTCTTCACATTTCCGTTGCCATAGATACAAGTTATCAAGTGGACGGGATAGTTCCAGTGATGAGAGTGAATCAGAAGAAGAGGAGGAGGAGGAGGAGGAGGAAACAGCAGTGACTCCCGTCAAACCTTCATCATCAAAGAGTCCTCAACCAAAGACACCAACTCCAAAGGTACCGGTAATTTATTTCTTCTTTCATCTTTCAGTTTCCATCTTTTATCTTTCCTTCTTTCATTCATTGCATTTCATGTATTAATTTTCATATTACAATTATACTTTAGTTTTCCATTGTCACCTGTCAATAGAATGTTGTATTAAATGGTGATTGTGTGACACCTCTGAATCTGTTTACACTCTGAAAATGGTTTGTTTTCTCTTTCTTGTATCATTGTCTTTCATTTGTGCCTCTCTGATTGCATTAGAATTTAAAACTGCACCTGATTCTTTCTACATCTACCTCTAAGCACTCAGGAATATATTAGCTGTGATGTTATGCATATATGGAAATGTAGTTCAATATTAGTATTATTATAATTGTTCTCTCTTCCTCTTTCTTATGGGCTTTCCCTCTCCTTTCTGTCTATTTCTCTGACTGTCTTACTCTCTTTTCTTTCTCTCTCTTTCTTTTCCCCCGTTTCCATTGCTCTGCTTTCTCTCTTGGTCTTTGTATAGCTTTCTCTGTCACTCTCTAGGCCTGTCTTTATCAGACCGAAGTTGCAAAATAACCTGCTATTTCAACTGGCCTGATCTCAAATTAGCCAGCTAATTTGTGTCTTCATCAGCCCGCAGTTGCAATTAGGGGGCTATTTGATCATGAAAATATCCAGAGAAAATCTTGGTCTTGTTTCGAAAATAGCCTGCTATTAAACAAATAGTGGGCTAATTTGTGCTAGTTTGTGATGAGTGTATCGGTATGGTGAAGACGCAATTTGAGCTTCAGGAAAATATCCTGAGTCTGAAAATAGCAGGTTATTTTGCAACTTCAGTTTGATGAAAACAGGCCTTCTGTGTCTCTCTCTGTCTATCCTCTTCTCTCTCTCTCTCTCTCTCCCAATCTCTCATGGAATGTTTAGTGACCACCTGTCTACAAAGACCACATTTTTTGTTTCTCAATGAAACATGTACTAAAGGAACCTGTCTACAAAGTCCACTTGTCTGCAAAGACCACTTTTTGTGTTTCCCTTGGGCAGTCGCTATAGACAGGTTTCACTGTATCTATCTTATCTTTTGATAGAAGACAGCTGTGGAGGATGAGTATGGCGGATCTACTGATGAGGAGGGAAGCAATACCGAGCCCATGTCACAAGGGTCGTCTGGTGATGATACTGAGGATGAAATCAGAAAGTATGTCATTCTTCTTTCTATTTTTATCTAAAAATCAATAAAGAAATGCCAGTGCCTACATATAATCACTTCATCTGTGCCACTAAATTTGTGAAAATGTTGTATTTGTACATTCCAGCTACAATTGCTCTGCTTTCAATACCCTGCATTAACCAAATTCCCAATTTAAACCCGGGACCAGACAGTATACCTAGCCCTAACCCTAAACTTAAACTTAAACCCAATAACAACTCTAACTCAAACCCTGTATTTCTAACGAATACAGCCCAGAGCAACTATTCCTTGAGCATATGTAGCAGCAACTGTACATTCACAAGATAGTTTTAGTCTTTTTTTCCCCCTCAATTTTGTAACGGATGATATCAGCGATTGGAATTGTAAACGATCTTTGTGATCATTTGTGCCCCCCCCCCCACCCCCATTTGCCACTGATGCAGTTAGTGCATGAATATGGAATACATGTATGCGATGAGATATTTCTACCATAGTTATTTAATTCTCATCATTGTAGAGCTCAAGCAAAACCAAAGGCTCAAACCAAAACACAATCACCAAAGGGAGGAAGCCCAGACAAGAAAGGTAAAAGTTCAAGCCCTGGAGAGTATCCTGATCTACCCGATTTCTTCAGCAAAAAGCGATTCTTCCTGTTTGGCGAGTTTGATAAAGAGGAAAGGAGGCAGGTCAACAGGTTCATCATTGCATTCAATGGGTAAGAATACATTCGTCATGATTGCATTTAATGGGTAATTTCATGAGTTCATAATTGTATTCAATGGGTAACAATTCATTCATCATTACATTCATCATTGCATTCAGTGGGTAAGAATATGTTCATCATTGCATTCAGTGGGTAAGAATACATTCATCATTACATTCAAAGGGTAAGAATACGTTCATCATTACATTCAATGGATAAGAATACATTCATCATTGCATTCAGTGGGTAAGAATACATTCGTCATTGCATTCAAAGGGTAAGAATACATTCACCATTACATTCAAAGGGTAAGAATACGTTCATCATTGCATTCAGTGGGTAAGAATACATTCATCGTTGCATTCAAAGGGTAAGAATACATTCATTATTGTATTCATTTGTTTAAAAGTAGGCTCATTATTGCAAGCAATGGGTAGGAATAGGTTCATCATTGCATTTAATAAGTAACAATTGGTTCATCATTGCATGCAAAGGGTCTAAAGTGTTTGCTGTTTCTACTTACTGAGGCTCGAATAACGAATCGGTTAATAGCAACTTTGGTGATGTAATTGTCTCTCTCATCTAGCTATGGAGCAGTTAGTGCCTAGATAGGATGTACAGACATGGGTCGCCCGGTTGTGCATCAACTTGTCTTCTTTGGAAGTTCCGTAAAATATAGAACATCAACTTTAATTTAGAATTCTGTACATGTAGCTAAGCTATCCTTGCACAATTTACATTCCGATTAATTTTCTTTTTCTTTCAGCCTAATCAAGAACTACATGGATGAGAGCGTCAACTACGTCATCACCAACTCAAGCTGGGATAGCAACTTTGAAGAGGTAAGAAATGGAACTCAGATACCTTCTTGTCTTTCTACCTCACAATAGAATTTTGCTTTGAAAAAATTCTTTCTTAGCTTGTGTATCATAATATGTGACAAGTCATAACGTTTCGCATGATGCATCATATAACCATCTATTATTTCTTTCTTTCCTTTTGTAGGCTTTGTCGGAAAACTCATCCCTTACATTTGTAAAACCGCGATGGCTGTTTGCCTGCAATGAGAAACTCAAGATGGTCCCTTACCAGCCTTATATTGTGGTACCTGCCAACTGAGCTTCTAAGATGATCCCTTACACTCCTGACATTGCCAACTGAACCTTTGACCTATTGCATAGTGACCCCAAATAACTTGGACTGCAGTCTGGGGAAGATGAAAGATGTGTGTTGTATCAAACCCTAATCTTATTCAACAGGTTAAGATGGCCCCTTGTCAGTTCAAACAAGAATTAAAGGCAGGGTATTTTACCAACATTGCTACCACTGCTGTAATGTATTTTCTGTCGCTCATTGGTTCGGTGATTGTGTACATAGAGACAAATGTGATGGTTACATCCTGATGTGAAGGGCATGTTTTACCACATGGTCCATCAATAAGTGTGTGGGTAATTCATGATTGCACGTCAATACACTACACTTCTCGCAAAGAGTAGGGTGTAAACCTGGTGTTAAGTGTACCTGAATACAAAGCTGGTATTCTTTCTACAGATCTGTGTGATTGGCTGCATTAACAGAAGAAGATGCAATGTCAACGTCTCCAAATCCTCTTGAATCATTCTCTTCTGCACGTGATCTAAGGGTTTGTGAATCAAATTCCAAAGGCTTGTTGAGATATGACACAGCAAAACCGCAGCGTTTCTTAAAATGATGACGTAAAGTGTATTACGCTTCACATTACTGTATCCTATAACACAGAGCTCAGTGAATACGTGCAAGACCTTTGTTGCGCCCAGTTGCCTTTCATTGACACATTAAACAATTGTGGCGGCTTACAGTTAATGCACCATATCTGAACAAGCCTTTAGAGAATTTCCTTGGTTCCAGGAAATTTCCTTTCAAGTGGAAACACTGTATTGATATTCATTCAAGGAGATGTGTGTGATTCTGTTAATTGGTATTTCATGTACACAGACTTTGAATAATGCTAGTTATATAGAATTCATGTTAATTCTGAAAAAAAAATTCTCATCGCCATCAATCTACCTGGACATACTAGTAACGATTCTAATGAATATTCTCATAGTGTGAGTAAATGTGACCGAATCTTAGAGGTCCAGGGGGGTGTTTCACAAAGACTAAGATCGACTTTAAGTTGGACTTAAGTATAACAGGCCGTTCGTGCCATTGTTTGCTCTCGCCATTATGATCTTTAGATGATATTTTTTCCTTCAATAATGAATTATCAAAAAATGTAAGTTTTGTAGATTTTTTACCATGATTTGTACGTCTCTTGAGAGACCAATGCCAGTAAATGATGAGAGCAAACAATGGCATGAACGGCCTGCTATACTTAAGTCCAACTTAAAGTCGATCTTAGTCTTTGTGAAACACCCCCCAGATATTTGATACCTTGACCACGCAGTTCTAATTGAGCCACTTGAATTGTGTTAAAAATGAGCTTTCTTGCCTTTTAACTCAAAGATTCTAACAAATTTGTCAACAGTTGACAGAATATCTTGACAATCAGTCATATGCAACCTTAATTTGATTCTTGATTGTACAGCTTTCGGACTGAATGGTGTAATACTCTAAAACAGGAAACTTAACGTGAATGAAAATTCTTTAAATTTTGCAAGTGATCCAGGGCCCTGTGTCATAAACCTTGTTATCAACAACAAATGCTTAATCGCTATGACAAATTTGCTCTTAGCCAATCAAATATATATATCTTATATAGCGCACATGTCCGTCACGTCACGACGCTCCTGGCGCTGCCCCGATTATTACCCTGGTTTTAGCAAGGCATCCATTATGGCGCTTTAGCATTTCAAGGAATTAATGCCACAATTTCAATAGCTTATACCAGTTATTGTAACTTATTATTGATAACAAGTTTTCTGAAACAGGGCCCAGATTTGCAAAACAATTCATGTGATATAATTGAATTATGGATATCATATCACCACTTTGTTGCAGTTCACAAAAGCTTCTTGCCACAAAAAGGGTAAGAACAATTATACAAGAATAAAATGCATTGAATGCATTATTTGTGCCTTCATGTTATTGCCATCCAATGGAAAATGTTTAATGTTACGCTTTGAAATTCTCCCTGGAAGCCAGTGTTCAAGCCCATTTTTCATGAATATAGCTGTACAGTTTCCTTCATTTTTCTATTTCGTTTTCTTTTAATACACATCAGTGGCAGGTTTCTAGAGCAGTTATGTAGATATACGTTGGTATCCATTCAAAATGGATGTATACTTACTTGGGTATACTTGGGTGTAGAGACTGGAAGCTTAGCTTATTTGTCCCTCTTTACTGTTCCATCCCGTCTCAAGTATGGTTCAAACTTAATTGGATTGTTTCTCCAATACCTTTCTAGGAATGACTTGAATTGGTTAATGGTGGCAGCATTGAATTCTTCCTTAGGCAGGGCATTCCAATTATTACACTCCTTATTGAGAAACTATACTGCCTAAGTCATGTATTGAAACGTTGTTTAACTTTCTTGAAATTATGGCCTCTTGTTGAACATTGAGCCAGTGGCTAGTTGGAGAATTTTAAGGGATTTACTCTGTCAAAGCCTCTCAGGATTTTGAATATGTGTCTTGTTCAATTTTTTCCGTCTTTGTGACATTTCATTATGAATGTGTAACATACATGTATTTCTGATATTTTGTATCACTTTGCTACCAATGTAAATAAAATTTACATGTACAATAAAAGACATTAGAACATGATTTTTTGCTGTTTATTCTCAACAAGTGTTCAATTTTGTTAATGACCAAATCATATTGGGATAGGGCATTTCAAAAGATATATCACCAGAACTTTGGAATAAACTTCCACAAAATCTAAGGAATATCACTCATTTTGGATCAATTTAAATCCAAGCTGAAAACACAATTGTTCTTGAATTTGTAATCTAAGTTTTTGTGACATTAATGCAGTGATGTTCTTTGACACATAGAGATCACGTTGGTATTATACATTTACTAAGCAATGTACTACACATATGATAATTAAAAAAAAAAAAATTCTTTCATTGATAGTCATATTACAGAAATACACCATCAACTTTGCATATAAAGTCGTTGGAACTAATTAAGACAGATTATGATACTAAAAAATGAAGCAGAAAACAGGAAAAAGAGGGAGAGAGAGAAAGAGAGAGGGGGTGGGGTGGAGGAAGCGAGAAAGAGGAAGAGAGAGAGAGAGGGGGCCGGGGGGGGGGGATAGGGATAGGAAGACAACGGGGAAGGAGCAGAGCAAGGGAAATATGAATGACAGAAGACAGAAGGGGAGGGGAGAAGAGAGAGAGAGTTCGAACGGAGAATTCTGGGCCGAGAAAAAAAGAAATTAAAGAAAGAGGTAGAGAAGGAGAGAGAGAGAGAGAGGGAGAGGTGGGGAGAGGGGGGTGTCTTGGATAGAGGAAAGACGAACATTTAAGAAAAAGGTCGAGCGCCACTTACGTTTAAATTTGAGCTAGTGCATTCAATTGGACTACTTCTAGCGACCACAACTCAGCGACCACTCGTGTGCACCGAACCGTGACCGCATGATAACAATAGAATTGTTTGCTATGGTGTCTTCAAACCGGTATACAGAAAAGGAAGTCCTAAGAGGTACTCATCAGATGGAAAAGGACCAACCGGTTTCCACTGGCAACAAGTTAATTGAACCTGAACATTGGTACACACCAGGGGCAGATCCAGCCGGTGGCAAGGGAGGGGGCCTAAAAAGGGGCCCACTTCGTGCGAAAATTTGAAAATCGTGCCGGTCGATTTTTCGCTCAGTGGGGAGGGTAGTGAGAATTTTTCCTCCGGGAAGGGTAATTTTTCCACCCCACCCTCTTGGGCGCTAGGGGTAGTGAGCACATTTTTCTTTTTGGGGCACCCGAAAAAAAATTTCCCTACGGGAAGGGTGATTTTTTTTCCACCGCCATCCCCTGGGCGCCAGGAGGGGGCCCATCTTCCTTTTTTCAAAAAAGGGTGTTTTTACCTGTTTTTTTGCTAGGGAGGCCCGGGCCCCGGGCCCCTGGATCCGCCACTGCCTGCATGAGAACCTCGCAGCAAAGCGCGGTAATAAGACAGGCCCACAATTATTTAGACGTGGCCTGATTAGGACTTGAGAGGTTTACAAACAAAATAATATATTGAATGCATGTAAACAACTTTAAATAAGGGTACACTGTGTCATTTGATGATCTGGATCATTAATGGCAAAATTACCGCTTTCTAAATAAGGAAAACTTGATGAAATTTCATTTAGATCTGAAGTTTTTTTTTTTTATCTTGATAAGTTTTATTGGTCAATAAACAGAATGATTTACAAAGTATGCGTTACATTTTTTTGCAGAAAAATAAATGAGTAATCATATTGTTTTACACTTACAAACATAGCATGATACTTCCGCATACCCCGGCCCGCCGCACCCCGGCCGCACAGACGATACGACCATCAGACCGACACTAAATGGAAAGAGCGAGATTAAGAAGTAAAGCACATGAATAGCCCCCCGTCGGTCCGCAGTCGGCTCGGCTGCACCGCCGGGGCATAACGCTCGATATAATCTGACCTTTTCTATTATACATGTATAATAGAACATAATACATCAAATACACCACAACATGAAAATAAAATTTCGTATCAAAAACAAACAAATCTATCCCTTGAAACGTTTTGTACATATATCCGATCCGAAGAGTGACGGATTTTAATCCCGATTACTTTCTTTCAGGCAAAAACATTTTATTTGGAATTGCTGAACCAAAAAGTCAAGCCACCTTAGCTTTTGATTTTCTTACTTTACTCGGTAAACAGTTCATTTTACGTTGTAAATATCAAGAGATTACGCCTAGTTTGAAACAATTTAATAATTATATTTTGTCTTATAAATCCACGGAAGAAGATATTGCAAAAAAGAAAAACAAATTTGAGAAGCATATGGCAAAGTGGCACAACATCAGCAAGTATTTCTGCGTTGCGTAATGATAAAAGATCTGAAGTTATTAGTCAACAGAACATCCAAGGTATTTACGAGTACGTTTAATTTAAATACATGTAACAATGTGAACCTAGTAAAAATCATATATCTTATACGAAAGTGGTCATAGACATTTTTGTGATCTTGAAAAAGAGGGTAGCTCTCAATTTGTTTTTTAAATACTGGCCTTTATTCTTTTAAAATCTTTTTTAAAGTAAATTTTATTTGGTACTTAGATGTACATTGTTATTTTACCAACACTGTGTTTTGCCTTTTAAATTGACAGATCCGATAGAACCAAATGCAGGTATTATCAGTCTTGTCGGTGATAGGAAGCAGAAACACTGATAACTGACCAAGTGGAAATATTTAAAAAGAAAAGGGGGTTGCACGAATGTCTACATCTAAATCTGGACTCACATAGTCATGGGAAATGAAAATGAGACATGAAAAATTTGAGAATCCTCGCGTTTCTTAGGAATGTGATATATGTAAAGTTACTACAAAATGAACGCTCATATCCCTTCCACCAAGCCAAGTGGAAGCTCTTGGGGAGAGGGGGGAGGGGTACCAGCATATATAATAATAATAATAATTATAATAATAATAATACTAATAATATGGGATATTTATATAGCGCACATATCCACCTTGCAAGGTGCTCTAGGCACTCCAATATTACCCGGCTATGCTAGCCTGCCCGTTTCGGCGCTCACAGCATTCAAGGAATTCCTTTCTACCGGTACACATATAACACCTAGGTGGAGAGTGACAAATGTAAATTAATGTCTTGTCACATTAGTGCCGCGGCGGGGCTCGAACCGCGGACCCTGTAATCCACAGTCCGACGACTTATCCACTAGACCGCAACTTCCATCATTCTTGATCTGCCACTGCCCAATTCATTGGTCTAGCCCCATATTGCCCCCTTGCATTTATCATAAAAATCAGGGGCGGCGGAGCGTCTTTCAAAGTGTGTGTGTGTGTGTGTGGGGGGGGGGGTTGCACCAACAAACAATGAAATCATCCCTGATGATCTAATCACAATGTAGAGGTATAAGGGCCTACCAATGTATCAACATGATATATTTTCGCTTTGAGGTTTCCCTTTGTAGGTGCCCCCTTTTTTTGGGGTCCCCAGGCGCGGATCCAGGGGCCAGGGGCTTTGCCCCCGCCAAAAAGAGAGAGAGAAGGAAAATAGGGGAAAGGGAAAGAGGAGATAAAGGGAAAGAAAGAAGAGGAAGCAGAAAAGAAAAGGGGGAAAGTAGGAGATTAGGGGGGGGGCGAAAGAGTCTTGCCTCCCAGGCTGTTGCATCCCCAGCAAAAAAAAAAAGAGAAGGAAGGAAAGGGAAAGAAAAAAGGAAAAGAGGAGATAAAGGGAAGGAAATAAAGAGGAAGAAGGAAAGAAAAGAAGGGGGATATCAGTTGTAATTTTCCCGCCAACAAGTTGTGGATCGGGGGGGGGGGCAAAAGCCCTTGCCTCCCCCCCCCAAAAAAAAAAATGGGGGGAAGGGAAAGGGAAAGAGGACAGCTAAAAGGGAACAAAACAGAGGAAGAAGAAATGAAAAGGATGAAAAGAAGGGGAGATCAGTTGCTATAAATCCGGCCAACAACGTGTGGATCGGGGGACCGAAAGGTCCTTGCCCCCCCCCCCATCAAACTTAAAAGAGAGAGAAGGAAGGGAAGGGAAAGGGAAGGGGAGAAAAAGGGAAAGGGAAAAAAAGAGGAAAAAGAAAGGTGGGGGAGATCAGTTGCGATTTCCCCCGTCAACAAGGTGTGGATCTGGGCGGGGCGAAAGGTCCATGCCTCCCTCCCCTCGCCCCCCCACCCCCCCGGTAAAAAAAAAGAGAGAAGGGAGGGAAGGGACAGGGAAAGAGGGGAGAAAGGGAAAGAAAGATAGAAAGGAGAAAAGAAGAAAAGAAAAGGGGGAAATATGGAAAGATCAGTTGCGATTTGTATCGCTTCTTCTATCATCATTGTTCAACTATCAGTGTACAAATGTACTATGTACTAATATGAATATAAACTCATAACAGCAACAAAACAAAATGCAGAAGAAAACTATTTTGCAGGCAGAAAGAAACGCAAGTAAGTGTATCATTAGATATTATTCATACTGTTTTGTTACATCTTGTGAAATAGTATGCATTTAAGCTTTCGGAACTTTTTTGTGTATTTGTAAGAAATAAAGCGTTTGGAACTTATAATGCGCATGATGCAACTTCCCGATGACGCAATCTGACCGTAATTAAATGCCTAACCCCCCTACGAAATCCTGGAATCCGCGCCTGGGTGTCCCCCCCCCCCCAATTCGAAAGACGCTCCGCCGCCCCTGATATGATAAATGCAAGGGGGATGCGAACCAGATAAAACAAACAATGATTACATGAACTTACTCTCTTGTACATTTAGTTGTGAAATCAAATTTCAATTAATTTCCTTCCTTTTTCTTCACGTTCCTGTACCTCTTCGAAGAGTCCTAAATGTTGACCCATCTACATTCAACACTGCCTTTTGTAAATTCAGGGGGAAAGGAATTAAGATGGTTTTTGTAAATTGCAATTGTAAATAATTATAATAGATATTTGGCAACATATTATTTTGCCATCATAAGGTAACACAAACACAAATAATGATTAAAAAACTAAATGCATTAGAGAAAGAACTTAAGCAGAAGAATGTATTTGTTTTTAAACAAAATTGAAAGGGGTAGCTGAAACGTACCTGTAAGACCACCAAGTTGGTGATATGTGCCACCCTGTATAAATATCAGGAGGAAAAAAAATATTCCCTCTTCCAGTACTGTGGAATCTATAACCTAATACTTAATAAAAAAATAAGACAAATTACCTGATATTTCATTTAGGCTAATTTCAAGCTTGCTAGCAATCTCTTGACATATGTGTCTTTCCTAATCTTCGCCTTAATAATAAATCCTGGATTGCCGATATGTCGCCCTGATCCATTCCTTTATGTTGCTAAAAAATCATGAAAAAATTCATGAAAGCTTCGACGGATATCGACGGTTTTTTTTGCTGAGAATAATGTTTGGCTCCATTGTGTATGGGAAGTTAGACAAATGCCAGTTTTATAAAAGAATTCCCCATACCAGACGGTTATTTCTTTCTATGTCGATACTATAGCTTTAAACAGTTCAGTATGGATGCATGATTAGAAGGGGGAATCCGGGTTTGTCTAATGGCAAATTAGTACAACATTCCGAGTCGACAGATTGTACAAATTTACGAAATAGGGGAAATACATACAGGTCTATTGTGTAGTGTGATTATCTGACGATTTATAGAGATATCAAAAAAAGAAATAGTTATTAGACATTGTTCACTTTCTTCTTCTAGCTGTTTCCTCTAACACTGATTTTTTTTCTTGTTGCAGGTTTATTGTTGTTTGAGCATCAAAATAAAACAATAGGTGATCACGTCGTATGGGGCACATTTTACTGCTCATGTGCACCCATGCAAAAGCACAATAGTCCAATTTCATATAACCAAATACGCTATTAATGAACAGCTGAAGACGATAGTTTGAGGCAATTCCAGCTTACCAAATGTTTATTATACAAATCAGCTAACAGAGGGTGCGAGGTTCGCTGGCATTCCAACATTATATTAGCATACCAATAGATTGTAGCACGGTAGGCACAATAGCACGTCAATTGTCGACAGTATATTTTTGGCGCCCGTTGCAATTAAAACGCCTTTGCTTTGGGTGAATGCACTGAAAATCTCAAATGTGATTCGTTCGTCTGCTCAAACCACGTGATGTATTTCCATTGACCATGCATTCAAAGAAACCGCGCGCGCGAATCGATTTTAGGTTTCGTGTAATGAAATCTGCCATTCTCTGCTAGATTCTGTCCTAGACAAGTCGTTTTGAGATATTTGCTTAGCTTTTGCTTCGTTCGTGAATTCGTCGTCGTCGTCTTGCTTAGAGTTATTTCACTTGTGTTATAATGCCTAAGCGTAAGCAGCCTAACCAGCACAGTTGGAACTGTGTGGAGTTTACCCAGGAGGGTAAGCGTTGTGGGAGAAAGATACCCCTGGACGTAGGAGGAGATGAAGAGTGCTGGCAACACCGACAGTATGTACAAAGTTATATTCTAAATGAATTTACCAACCATCAATTAATTATACATACACGCAGTATATATTGACCCTTCAGTGAAAGGCGTTGTGGCGTGCGCCTGTAATCCAGCTAACAGTGGAAGTTACAAACTGATTCAGCCGAGGACGCAGGTTCGAAACTGAATCGCGTCTTTCGGATGGTGACGTTAAAGGTCGGTCCCCAGACGTAAATAATCATATCTGATTGATACACGTCTGTAAAAAACCCAATCACACACACGGGGTTTGTTTAGGGTTATTCTTTGTAATTACCCTATCAAATGTGTAACCGAAATTGCAACGTGTGCACTTTATTCGCATTCTATAGCATTTGTGCTTTCTTAGCAGTCAGGTAAAATAACCATCACAACCAACAACCAACCATTATTATTATTGGCAATTAATCTAGTAGTAGTAATATGTCCTCGTTTTATTTTCCTGTATTACAGACAGCCAGCCGAGGTCCAGTGCTCTGCACATATTGGGCTTCATGGGAATGGCAGACGTTGCAGCCGGCGTGGACGTCACTCGCTAGACGAAAACGCCGTTGAACTCTACTGCACGCAACACGGTATGTATTTATTCAAAGTAAACCTCTCAAATTACTGTTACTATTTTATTTTTAAAAGGCGCGTCTTGTGGACCATAGACCTATACATTGTATTTGCATGTATTATACATGTATTTGCAGGCCGGGCCATTGGCGGATATGCCGCATTGACATTGGTAAAAATAGTAAGAATAGAATCGTAAATACTGATTCATGACGAAAATATTTTGAGACTAATTACACTGCCCCCTCCCAGTGTTATTTAGGGTACGCGCATGTATGTTCGCTCCCTTCAAAAGCACCCGCTATACTATCTCCGCCTTTCCCCGGTGTGTGAAATTTAAACATTATCAGTGTCCTAATATTCAAATTATGCAAGGAAACCCGTTTACTTGCTAGACTTCACTGTCAGACACTATTGAGTGACTGACTGGCCTTTTCATCTTTGGTAATAACATACATAAATGAGCTGTAAAGGGTACATGAGCATTTGTCTACATTAATAACCCACTTCTTGTAATGGCCAAAATTAAACTGATTGAATCTTTGGGCAGCATAAAACGTACGACCATTCGGTGCAATGGTCTGAAAAATCATACTATTACTTACTGGCTCTATAGCTCCTAAGTCGATTCGACAACTAATGGTCGTTATTTTCCCACTTAAAGATATTTTCAAGCCCCCCTCCTTTTTTTAGGGAAGTTCTAAATTAGTATTGTCTTTCAAATGACGTTGGAATTTAACCTTTCATTTTTGGCCTGCAAATGGGACATAGTACCTTTAAAATGTAAGGATGTGGGATCATTGAAAGTGTACGTTGGTGCTGTGACAGGGGGTATATACTATATTACAGCAGGAAGATGTCATCTTCCTGATTACAGTATCAAAGTAGAATCGTGTATTTGAATGTGATCTGTGAAATGCCATGAACCACGTCCCCATTTATGTTTTTTGTTTTTTGTTTATACAGTCAACAAGTTGCATCGCGAGAACGGTCGTGCGGAGGTCGTTTCTGCTAATCGACAACAGCAGGATGAACAGCGTAGGAGGGCGGAGGAGCGTGAGCAACTCCACCCGAGACGAAGGTCACCGCGTCTGGTAGAGCGAGAGATCGCAGCTGCCGCCGCTGTTCAACTCGCCGCAGAGAGGGAGCAACGTCGTGCCGCCAATCGGGCAAACCAGAACCTGCGGAGGTCGGCCCGGATTGCCGCGAGGCGAGGCAATGTGTGATTATAGCCTGGAGTAAGTAAATTTATTTTTAATATGCTTGCCTATTTTTAGTATTCTAACAATATCCCCCCCACAACGAAAAATGAATAAATAAATAGAGACGAGCATGCAAGGTAGTCAAAATATGATTATGTACCGAACACAAATTTTTGACTTTGAAGATTAGCTAATGTGCCAAAACTTTAATAACATAGCAGCAACTTTTAATCATCAGTTGAAGCAAAATGAACAGAGATGCATCCAAGGCTTCTTTCAGCATCAATAAAAGGGCCTAAATAGTAAGACTTGTTGTTTGTCACAATGATATAGGGGTTCTCAAAATCAATTTATCTGGATGCATTATCTGTTTTATAGTACATTAAAACAAAAGTATGAAATAGAAACATCTTGCTCGTAATGAAATTAAAGGGGAAGTCCACCTTGATATTAAGTTTTTTTTTAGAAGCAGAACATGAGAGAAACAGTTTAGTGAAATTAATAAACCGATTAAAATAAGAAAGTTATGAATTTTTAAAGGTGCAATCAAATGTTTCAATCAAATATCCACCGTATATAATCATTGCAAGTATGGTTTTATGCAACCCCTGTATGAAACGTATCTATTCCGTCATCGATATCTAAGAAAATGAAAATTTATGAAATTGTCTGTACAGAGCAAATTGGAGATGAGCTCGCGTGATGTCACATTTGTTTCACCTGTGACAGCTTCAAAAATTCATAACTTTCATATCTTTATTTTTATGCTTTTATTACAACCAACTTAATATAAGGGTTGACTTCCCCTTTAAAGTAGTCACCTGAAGAGTCAAAAGTGTTTTGAATTGATGCAAAATCCATATCATTGCGAAGGGGAAGTCTTACTGATCAAATATAACAACTTCCTTCTTCAAAATATGTTTGCAGCCCGCAGTAATCTCTCCATCCCATTTATAATTTGTCCATAATTATCAGTTGTGAATTTTCTTCGGGTGAACGATTTTTTAACTCACTTTTTTCTCCTTTCCTACAGACTGATTCGCAGAAGCAGCAGGGGGGAGACCGAGGGGGTATACTGGGTCGAACACTGCTGAGGTTCTCGGGACGTAAACGCCTTGCTATAGGAGTAGTAGGGAGGAAGCCGAGACGGGTAGTGCATGGTCACTCAAAACCAGGCCCGCTGCACTATCGTGGTCAAGAAAGACTGGGTGTGGTCAGTGGAGCCAGACGCCGGAGGCCATTCCTTTTCTTTGACCGCCTGTAGATTATTTCCAAGAAGGTATGTGTATGTTCATTATTTGGCTTCATATGTTTGAAATAGTATCGGATCTTTATAACATTATAGCAGTACATGCCAAAACATGGCGAGTCCTCATCATTTTGGAGTGTATACCACTTCTATGTATCCTCTACGTGGAAAATTTTATATGCAGTAAAATGTAGGGCTGAAACATACTCGGAAATAAATCTATTTTAAACTGAATGTATAAACTAAAATTGTATAATTTGTGCTTATTTTTACGATTTTATCTGCCCCATCATAATTCCTTCGAGATACCTAATACAACATTTTCTTAACCTCTTTATTCCACAGATCAGGCCTCGCCGTGGGACACGCACACACGTCGTAAGTATGCAGGTATTTCAATGTCTACCTTGTGATAATATGTTCCTACTCACCAGATCAGTTTACCCCATACCTCATAATAGGAGGCATGTATACCTCTGAGGTTTGACATGTTGATTACTAAATTGAGAACTTGTGAATATTTGGCCGGAAATCTTTTAAATATACATTATATTGTTATAACAAAGGTTTCAGAAGTTGTCTTCTTTTGTAAGTTTAGTTATGGGGTTTTGCAATCATCCATCTCATAAAAACAGTTGTACTGATATTTCAATGTGTATCTTGTTGTAAGAGCTAGACTTGGCAGGAGTTTTCCAATTACCCAGTTTGTAATTAGCACCAAATATCCACTGAATATATATCTGAACATGGAGAGGCCTAATGGGATTCTAGAACTGGAGGGGTCACATGAATGCCATTTATCTCCATTTAGAGATGCAAAACTTTACCTGTGTATCATGATATATCATACTGTGCATAAAATAAAATGAATATTTGAACATGTATCTAGTATTTTTCTAATTTTTGCACATTTTTAAAAACCAAATTTTCAAACTGCAATTACAAAGTGGCCTATTATAGGATGTGTACTGATAAAGGTACTTGTAGACAGATTGTACTTTCATGTGGAATGCACGAAAGAATAAGAATAGAAGATTCCAACAATTAATGATGAACTTTCAAAAATGGTTGCAAACTAATATGATGAAATACATTTTAAAAATACGAAATTTAAAAGAGAAGTAAAATGAAAAAAATAAAATGGAAAAAACGATTTAATTGAATAGAATACATTCTTTTTATGAAAAGGGTTAAAAAATAAAGACAAAAAATGTATGTATGTTCCCTTCAAATTCGACGTGTTACTAAGGGAAAACAGTAAAACCATTAATCGTTTAGCATTAGCGATCATAAAATTCTTGGTAAAGTTTTCCAGTCCCTTAAAGAAATACCGGTAACTCAAATCTCAGCTTCTCCGATTTGCAATTACTTTTATTCAATCCTATTTTCTTATACATTATATCCATGTTATGCATATGTAGGTTCTACTCATGTAAAGTAAATCCCATTCTGTTTCGGATTGTTCTCAATCCTATCTTTTTAAAGGGGTGCATATTCCTGACATTTTACCAATTCAAAGAAGAACCAAAAAAAAAAAAAAAATCGCATTTGAAGAAAAAAAATTAAGTCACCTCACACTTTTATGTGGCCGGGGTCAAATGATTCGTCCATTTAAAGGTGAGTATGAGATAGTATTTTAATTCACTTCATTATTCAGTTACCATAGGACATATTAGGCATGATATCAGACAAAAATATATCGTGTTCACTATTTTCAGGTATACGGCCCCTGTAAATCCCATGTGTGTAAAATGTATACATTTCCCCCCTTTTTTTCCTTCTCTAATCTTTCCAGTTTGTATCTTCAATCATATATAATTGCTTTTATTGTGGGTTGTTTTTATTTTTCTTTAAGTACGATAGGACTCCGTTTACTACATATCTTTAAAATATAATATATGTAATATATAGCTTGTTCTGCTTTTCTTCTCAAGTCTCCACTAATACAAATTAATGTTTTGATACGGTATGCCGTACTTCAAATTTGTAACAAAAATACCCCATGCACACCCTATCACTTTCCACATGACCTATCAAATTCCGACTTGCATGTTTGAATATTCGATTCAAAGCTAGACAACCTCCCTCCCCTGTCCTCTCCTATTGCTATATCAACCCCTCCATAACTCTTTGTAGAAAATAGACAAATTGGTGTTGCACTGTATGTAACGTCTAAAGAAATTTGTTTGCCCTCTTTCAGTCTATAAGTATTATCTAACAA
The DNA here is from genome assembly GCA_037976565.1 of Mesocentrotus franciscanus. Taxonomy (NCBI): domain Eukaryota; kingdom Metazoa; phylum Echinodermata; class Echinoidea; order Camarodonta; family Strongylocentrotidae; genus Mesocentrotus; species Mesocentrotus franciscanus. The sequence continues at coordinate 35,104,620 of CP137667.1, read as the reverse complement.
TTCTCAGTATTGTTTAGCAGCTGTTTATCTTGTCCGATGCTCTCTCTGATTTACCCTTCTCTCCATTGCAGCCGGGATGTTTCTCCATATTGTAGAATTCTCTGGTAGCTCTTTACATCCTCTAAAAGTATTGAATCTTTATTTAAATAGGGGAATATCGTATGTCATTCACGGTTCGAGGCTTTCAGTAACACCATGTGTTTTTAACTATTTAAACATATTTGTGGCTTACACCCAGTAAATAAGATCGATTGATTGTTCGATCGATCTTATTTACTGGGTGTAAGCCACAAATATGTTTAAATAATTGAAATTTCTCCCGGAAGCATTACATTTATATATTAAAAAAACAACATGTGTTTTGTACACCAAAATAAGGTCATATGGAAGTAGAAGTGAAAGGGTGATCGAGATTGAGAAGGATGTGAGGAGATCACGAAGGTGAGAGAGTGAAGAGTGTAGTTCTGAAAAGACCGCTTCGAATAAAAACAGTTCCATTCTATCTATCTGTCCTCTTTCTATATTATTTTATCTTTCTATTTGTTTGTATTTTGGTTTATGTCTCCCCTTTTCTCTTTTTTCTTCCTCTAACATGTATATTTTAGTCTTTCTTTTATTCTATTTCCTGTCTCTCACTTCTCTGTCTTCTTAGAACATTATCATTTGTACTCTTTCTTCTTCTTGCACTTTATCATCTTCTCTTCATTATATTTCCCATCCATTTTACCCATCCATAATACCCATCTTTCTCTTACCCACCCTCATCCATCATCCACTTACCCATTCCACTGTCTCATCCTCTTACCTATTCCTCTTCCTCATCCTCTAACCTATCCCTCTTCCTCAGTCCCTTTAATATCCATCCCTCTTCCTCACCCTCTTACCCATTGCCCATTCTCATCATATTACCCATCCCTCTTCCTCATACTCTTACCTATTCCTCTTCATCATCATCTTACCCATTCCTCATCCTCGTACTCTTACCCATTCCTCATTCTCATCATATTACGTATCCCTCTTCCTCAGTCCCATTAATATCCATCCTTCCTCCTCATCCTCTCCCCACCCCTTCATCATCATCTTACCCATTCCTCTTCCTCATCCTCTTACCCATTCCTCATCCTCGTCCACTTACCCATTCCTCATTCTCATCATATTTCCAATCCCTCTTCCTCAGCCCCTTTAATATCCATTCCTCTTCCTCATCTTCTTACTCATCCCTCTTCCTCATCCTCTTACCCATCCCTAATCTTCATCCTCTTACCCACCCCCATGCTCATCCTCTTACCCATCCATCATCCTCATCCTCCTACCAATCCGTCATCATTCTCTTACCCATCCCTCTGACTTCCTCATCCTTCTCCTCATCCCCCATGCTAATCTTCTTACCTGTTCCTCTTCCTCATCTTCTTACCCATCGCTCATCCTCATCCTCTTACTCCTCCCCCTTCCTTGTCCTCTTACCAAACATATTTCATATCTCCTCTCTCTACTTTCTCTTTCTTTCTCTATTTCTTTCTTTTTAAAATATTTTATATCAGATTTGTCATGTTTACTTTAAGTATGATTAACTTTCCCATTTGCTAGTAATGAATTACATTTAGGTGTGCTTCCTTGCCTTGATTAGGTCATATTTTAGGTTCCAATCATAGAGGATTCCTCTTTCTTTTTATCTTTGTTATGACTTGTAGAATCTACTTTGCACTGTGGTACTAAATATTTCATTCATTGCATGAACTTTTAATCTCTCTGGTAACTGTTTGTAGTTGCGAATTTTCATATATACATCTGAATTTTTGATTAATAAGGATATTTTCCTTATTTTCCCTGATATTGCCAGTTTGACTTACTGAATCTAGATGTTATTGTTTCTCTACAATACATTTGATTTGCTTGTTCAAATATTGTACGTCATTTGATACAAAGCAATATTCCTTGTCTTTCTCATCTTGAAAAAAAAATTCTCATCATTTTTATATCAAATCTGACTTTGCTGTTTGAATACTGTTTGTCAGATTCATTTTTGTTGGTATAAAGTCATATTTTATTCTAGCTTCCCTTGTTACTTTCTGCGATTATAACTTCCTGTATATCAGCTCTAAATCAAGACCCGTCATATGTTCCCCCTTTCCCCATTCCTTCCTATCTCTCACACTTTCTTGCTCACTATTTATGATTATGACTTATCGAATCTAGATTTGCTTGCTTAAATAGGATAAATAAAATCATTAGCAAGAATCTTTTTTTGCCTATATCTCTCTATTTATGATTGTAGTTCTCGATTTCCTTCGTTGAACATGGAATACTCTACATCTGATTTAAAACTTGATTAGCTAGTGGGATACTACTGCATATGGCATTAAAAGCAAGATTTGCGATTCCTCGTATTTTTCTTTACATTAATTTTTGTTAAAATCTAGATTTGCTTATTCGAATACTGTACTATAAAACAAAGTGAATGGGAACACTATGGGTGAAATGGAACATGAATTTGATTTTTTTAAAAACAGTTTCCCCCATAAAGGATGCAGACCATTCTATTTCTCTTTTATTTTTCATTCAACATGAAAGGGGTCTGCATTATAAATGGGCTTTGTTTTGTAACTTTTTACTGCAAAAGCGATCTTTAATTTTTTTCCCTTTTCACCCTATTTTCCTTCTCACCATGTTTTAACACTGTCAGATTTTCAAAAATTAAATACAAGGATTCCCTTTTTCTTTCTTTAGATATATATATATATATATGATTGATATAATGCACAAATTATTCCCTTTGTCTGAATGATTCTTATATCATCTGAGTGCCAGAAGGATGTTTACTCTTGTATATATTTACACCTTTCTGGAGTAGAGGATGTATTGATGCGAGATTGTATGTTGAACATTAAATTTCAATTTTTTTGCAAGAATCGTTGTAATCATCAAAGTTATAGAAAAGGAGATTAATAACTTAAAAGGCAATTCAATCTTTATAATGACTTCTTTTGTATAAAGAACAAAAATATAAAAAACGGAATGACATCAGTATGAATTTCAAATTTGTAATTTGATCAGTTGATTGCATTGTAATTATGGACAACTCTCCAATTTGTCATGTACAAATATATTTGCTTTTCTCCTGAGCGCCTTCTCTCATAGGGTACTACGTAAAATGTATTATGGATAGCATATCACTATAGGTCCTCTATAAGAAAAAAATCCCCTGGGTCATACATTTTGAAAAATTTACATTTTATTACCATTGTGTGTTAGACTTAGCTGAATAGTTGTCTGCCACTACATCACAGCGACATTACCGATCAGGCAATTTGAACTTGATTACACCTTTCAAAAAGTCATAACCTTAATGATTGTCCGATTTCGTTCAAAATTTCACCAATCTGCTCCCTTCATTTTTCTGCTTTCTTTAAGAGCAATTTCCTGTGAAGATTATCTTAAGGCTTTTCTTTTCTAGTTGTCGTGGCATTGTAATGTATATTTAAGGTAATTATTGGCTAGGAGAAGGTGTCCTTTGAATGATGAGCCTATGGGGCACTGTCCCTTAAATTGTAGGTGAACGGCACGCTCAGCCAGGTGCTAGTTTTCTTTTATTTTTGAGACATTAAATTGTCTCTTTGGTATCCATGGTATTAGGTGTAGGAAATCACTGGCTGGGAGATGGTGACCTGTGAATGATGAGCCTACGGGGCACTGTCCCTTAAATTGTAGGTGAACAGCACGCCCAGTCAGGTGCTCGTTTTCTTTCTTTAATTTCAAAAAATTAAATGGTATCTTTTTGGTAGTCATGGTATTAGGTGTAGGTAATTACTGGCTGGGAGCTGGTGACCTGTGAATGATGAGCCTACGGGGCACTGTCCCTTAAATTGTAGGTGAACGGCACGCCCAGTCAGGTGCTAGTTTTCTTTCATTTTAAAACAGTAATTTTCTCTTTTTGGTATTCATGGTATTAGGTATAGGTAATAACTGGCTGGGAGATGGTGACCTGTGAATGATGAGCCTACGGGCACTGTCCCTTAAATTGTAGGTGAACGGCACGCCCAGTCAGGTGCTAGTTTTCTTTCATTTCAAAACATTAAATTGTATCTTTTTGGTATTCATGTTATTAGGTGTAGGTAATTACTGGCTGGGAGATGGTGACCTGTGAATGATGAGCCTACGGGGCACTGTCCCTTAAATTGTAGGTGAACGGCACGCCCAGCCAGGTGCTAGTTTTCTTTCATTTTTGAGACATTGAATTGTCTCTTTTTGGTATCCATGATATTAGTTGTAGGTAATAACTGGCTGGGAGATGGTGACCTGTGAATGATGAGCCTACGGGGCACTGTTCCTTAAATTGTAGGTGAACGGCACGCCCAGTCAGGTGCTAGTTTTCTTTCATTTTGAGACATTGAATTGTCTTTTTGGTATCCATGATATTAGTTGTAGGTAATAACTGGCTGGGAGATGGTGACCTGTGAATGATGAGCCTACGGGGCACTGTCCCTTAAATTGTAGGTGAACGGCACGCCCAGTCAGGTGCTAGTTTTCTTTTTTTTTGAGACATTGAATTGTCTTTGTTGGTATCCATGATATTAGTTGTAGGTAATAACTGGCTGGGAGATGGTGACCTGTGAATGATGAGCCTACGGGGCACTGTCCCTTAAATTATAGGTGAACGGCACGCCCAGCCAGGTGCTAGTTTTCTTTCATTTTTGAGACATTGAATTGTCTTTGTTGGTATCCATGATATTAGTTGTAGGTAATAACTGGCTGGGAGATGGTGACCTGTGAATGATGAGCCTACGGGGCACTGTCCCTTAAATTATAGGTGAACGGCACGCCCAGCCAGGTGCTAGTTTTCTTTCATTTTGAGACATTGAATTGTCTTTGTTGGTATCCATGATATTAGTTGTAGGTAATAACTGGCTGGGAGATGGTGACCTGTGAATGATGAGCCTACGGGGCACTGTCCCTTAAATTGTAGGTGAACGGCACGCCCAGTCAGGTGCTAGTTTTCTTTCATTTTTGAGACATTAAATTGTCTTTTTGGTATCATGGTATTAGGTGTAGGTAATAACTGGCTGGGAGATGGTGACCTGTGAATGATGAGCCTACGGGCACTGTCCCTTAAATTGTAGGTGAACGGCACGCCCAGTCAGGTGCTAGTTTTCTTTCATTTTGAGACATTGATTTGTCTTTTTGGTATCCATGGTATTAGTTGTAGGTAATAACTGGCTGGGAGATGGTGACCTGTGAATGATGAGCCTACGGGGCACTGTCCCTTAAATTATAGGTGAACGGCACGCCCAGCCAGGTGCTAGTTTTCTTTCATTTTTGAGACATTGAATTGTCTTTGTTGGTATCCATGATATTAGTTGTAGGTAATAACTGGCTGGGAGATGGTGACCTGTGAATGATGAGCCTACGGGGCACTGTCCCTTAAATTGTAGGTGAACGGCACGCCCAGCCAGGTGCTAGTTTTCTTTCATTTTTGAGACATTGAATTGTCTTTGTTGGTATCCATGATATTAGTTGTAGGTAATAACTGGCTGGGAGATGGTGACCTGTGAATGATGAGCCTACGGGGCACTGTCCCTTAAATTGTAGGTGAACGGCACGCCCAGCCAGGTGCTAGTTTTCTTTCATTTTGAGACATTGAATTGTCTCTTTTTGGTAGTCATGGTATTAGGTGTAGGTAATTACTGGCTGGGAGATGGTGACCTGTGAATGATGAGCCTACGGGGCACTGTCCCTTAAATTGTAGGTGAACGGCACGCCCAGTCAGGTGCTAGTTTTCTTTCTTTAATTTCAAAATTAGATTGTATCTCTTTTTGGTATTCATGGTTTAGGTGTAGGTAATTACTGGCTGGGAGATGGTGACCTGTGAATGATGAGCCTACGGGGCACTGTCCCTTAAATTGTAGGTGAACGGCACGCCCAGCCAGGTGCTAGTTTTCTTTCATTTTTGAGACATTGAATTGTCTTTGTTGGTATCCATGATATTAGTTGTAGGTAATAACTGGCTGGGAGATGGTGACCTGTGAATGATGAGCCTACGGGGCACTGTCCCTTAAATTGTAGGTGAACGGCACGCCCAGTCAGGTGCTAGTTTTCTTTCTTTTTTCAAAACATTAGATTGTATCTCTTTTGGTATTCATGGTATTAGGTATTAGGTGTAGGAAATCACTGGCTGGGAGATGGTGACCTGTGAATGATGATCGAGCCTACGGGGCACTGTCCCTTAATTGTAGGTGAACGGCACGCCCAGCCAGATGCTAGTTTTCTTTATTTTGAGACATTGAATTGTCTCTTTTTGGTATCCATGATATTAGTTGTAGGTAATTACTGGCTGGGAGATGGTGACCTGTGAATGATGAGCCTACGGGGCACTGTCCCTTAAATTGTAGGTGAACGGCACGCCCAGTCAGGTGCTTTTTTTTTCATTTCAAAACATTAAATGGTATCTTTTTGGTATTCATGTTATTAGGTGTAGGTAATAACTGGCTGGGAGATGGTGACCTGTGAATGATGAGCCTACGGGCACTGTCCTTAAATTGTAGGTGAACGGCACGCCCAGTCAGGTGCTAGTTTTCTTTCATTTCAAAACATTAAATGGTATCTTTTTGGTATTCATGGTATTAGGTGTAGGTAATTACTGGCTGGGAGATGGTGACCTGTGAATGATGAGCCTACGGGGCACTGTCCCTTAAATTGTAGGTGAACGGCACGCCCAGTCAGGTGCTAGTTTTCTTTTATTTTTGAGACATTGAATATCCATGATATTGTAGGTAATAACTGGCTGGGAGATGGTGACCTATGAATGATGAGCCTACGGGCACTGTCCCTTAAATTGTAGGTGAACGGCACGCCCAGCCAGGTGCTAGTTTTCTTTCATTTTTGAGACATTGAATTGTCTCTTTTTGGTATCCATGATATTAGTTGTAGGTAATTACTGGCTGGGAGATGGTGACCTGTGAATGATGAGCCTACGGGGCACTGTCCCTTAAATTGTAGGTGAACGGCACGCCCAGTCAGGTGCTTTTTATTTTTTTCATTTCAAAACATTAAATGGTATCTTTTGGGTAGTCATGGTATTAGGTGTAGGTAATTACTGGCTGGGAGATGGTGACCTGTGAATGATGAGCCTACGGGGCACTGTCCCTTAAATTGTAGGTGAACGGCACGCCCAGTCAGGTGCTCGTTGTCTTTCTTTAATTTCAAAACATTAGATTGTATCTTTTTGGTATTCATGGTATTAGGTGTAGGTAATTTCTGGCTGGGAGATGGTGACCTGTGAATGATGAGCCTACGGGGCACTGTCCCTTAAATTGTAGGTGAACGGCACGCCCAGTCAGGTGCTATTGTCTTTCTTTAATTTCAAACATTAGATTGTATCTCTTTGGTATTCATGGTATTAGGTGTAGGTAATTACTGGCTGGGAGATGGTGACCTGTGAATGATGAGCCTACGGGGCACTGTCCCTTAAATTGTAGGTGAACGGCACGCCCAGCCAGGTGCTAGTTTTCTTTCATTTTTGAGACATTGAATTGTCTTTGTTGGTATCCATGATATTAGTTGTAGGTAATAACTGGCTGGGAGATGGTGACCTGTGAATGATGAGCCTACGGGGCACTGTCCCTTAAATTGTAGGTGAACGGCACGCCCAGCCAGGTGCTAGTTTTCTTTCATTTTTGAGACATTGAATTGTCTCTTTTTGGTATCATGGTATTAGGTGTAGGTAATTACTGGCTGGGAGATGGTGACCTGTGAATGATGAGCCTACGGGGCACTGTCCCTTAAATTGTAGGTGAACGGCACGCCCAGTCAGGTGCTATTGTCTTTCTTTAATTTCAAAAAATTAGATTGTATCTCTTTTTGGTATTCATGGTTTAGGGGTAGGTAATTTCTGGCTGGGAGATGGTGACCTGTGAATGATGAGCCTACGGGGCACTGTCCCTTAAATTGTAGGTGAACGGCACGCCCAGCCAGGTGCTAGTTTTCTTTCATTTTTGAGACATTGAATTGTCTTTGTTGGTATCCATGATATTAGTTGTAGGTAATAACTGGCTGGGAGATGGTGACCTGTGAATGATGAGCCTACGGGGCACTGTCCCTTAAATTGTAGGTGAACGGCACGCCCAGTCAGGTGCTAGTTTTCTTTCTTTAATTTCAAAACATTAGATTGTATCTCTCTTTGGTATTCATGGTATTAGGTATTAGGTGTAGGAAATCACTGGCTGGGAGATGGTGACCTGTGAATGATGATCGAGCCTACGGGGCACTGTCCCTTAAATTGTAGGTGAACGGCACGCCCAGCCAGGTGCTAGTTTTCTTTTATTTTGAGACATTGAATTGTCTCTTTTGGTATCCATGATATTAGTTGTAGGTAATTTCTGGCTGGGAGATGGTGACCTGTGAATGATGAGCCTACGGGGCACTGTCCCTTAAATTGTAGGTGAACGGCACGCCCAGTCAGGTGCTTTTTATTTTTCATTTCAAAACATAAAATGGTATCTTTTTGGTAGTCATGGTATTAGGTGTAGGTAATTACTGGCTGGGAGATGGTGACCTGTGAATGATGAGCCTACGGGGCACTGTCCCTTAAATTGTAGGTGAACGGCACGCCCAGTCAGGTGCTGGTTTTCTTTCATTTTAAAACATTAATTGTCTCTTTTGGTATTCATAGTATTAGGTATAGGTAATAACTGGCTGGGAGATGGTGACCTGTGAATGATGAGCCTACGGGGCACTGTCCTTAAATTGTAGGTGAACGGCACGCCCAGTCAGGTTTTAGTTTTTCTTTCATTTCAAAACATTAAATGGTATCTTTTTGGTATTCATAGTATTAGGTGTAGGTAATTACTGGCTGGGAGATGGTGACCTGTGAATGATGAGCCTACGGGGCACTGTCCCTTAAATTGTAGGTGAACGGCACGCCCAGCCAGGTGCTAGTTTTCTTTATTTTGAGACATTGAATATCCATGATATTGTAGGTAATAACTGGCTGGGAGATGGTGACCTGTGAATGATGAGCCTACGGGGCACTGTCCCTTAAATTGTAGGTGAACGGCACGCCCAGCCAGGTGCTAGTTTTCTTTTATTTTTGAGACATTGAATTGTCTCTTTTTGGTATCCATGATATTAGTTGTAGGTAATTACTGGCTGGGAGATGGTGACCTGTGAATGATGAGCCTACGGGGCACTGTCCCTTAAATTGTAGGTGAACGGCACGCCCAGTCAGGTGCTAGTTTTCTTTCATTTTGAGACATTAAATTGTCTCTCTTTGGTTTCCATGATTATTAGGTGTAGGTAATCACTGGCTGGGAGATGGTGACCTGTGAATGATGAGCCTACGGGGCACTGTCCCTTAAATTGTAGGTGAACGGCACGCCCAGTCAGGTGCTAGTTTCTTTTATTTTTGAGACATTAAATTGTCTCTCTTTGGTATTCCATGATTATTAGGTGTAGGTAATCACTGGCTGGGAGATGGTGACCTGTGAATGATGAGCCTACGGGGCACTGTCCCTTAAATTGTAGGTGAACGGCACGCCCAGTCAGGTGCTTTTTTTTTCATTTCAAAACATTAAATTGTATCTTTTGGTAGTCATGGTATTAGGTGTAGGTAATTACTGGCTGGGAGATGGTGACCTGTGAATGATGAGCCTACGGGGCACTGTCCCTTAAATTGTAGGTGAACGGCACGCCCAGTCAGGTGCTAGTTTTCTTTCATTTTAAAACATTAAATTGTATCTTTTTGGTATTCATGGTATTAGGTGTAGGTAATTACTGGCTGGGAGATGGTGACCTGTGAATGATGAGCCTACGGGGCACTGTCCCTTAAATTGTAGGTGAACGGCACACCCAGTCAGGTGCTAGTTTCTTTCATTTTTTTGACATTGAATTGTCTCTTTTTGGTATCCATGATATTAATTGTAGGTAATTACTGGCTGGGAGATGGTGACCTGTGAATGATGAGCCTACGGGGCACTGTCCCTTAAATTGTAGGTGAACGGCACGCCCAGTCAGGTGCTTTTTATTTTTTGCATTTCAAAACATTAAATGGTATCTTTTTGGTATTCATAGTATTAGGTATAGGTAATAACTGGCTGGGAGATGGTGACCTGTAAATGATGAGCTTAAGGGGCAATATCCTTTAAAGTGTAGGTGAACGGCACGCCCAGTCAGGTGCTAGTTTTCTTTCATTTCAAAACATAAATGGTATCTTTTGGTATTCATAGTATAAGGTGTAGGTAATTACTAGCTGGGAGATGGTGACCTGTGAATGATGAGCCTACGGGGCACTGTCCCTTAAATTGTAGGTGAACGGCACGCCCAGTCAGGTGCTAGTTTTCTTTTATTTTTGAGACATTGAATATCCATGATATTGTAGGTAATAACTGGCTGGGAGATGGTGACCTGTGAATGATGAGCCTACGGGGCACTGTCCCTTAAATTGTAGGTGAACGGCACGCCCAGCCAGGTGCTAGTTTTCTTTTATTTTTGAGACATTGAATTGTCTCTTTTTGGTATCCATGATATTAGTTGTAGGTAATTTCTGGCTGGGAGATGGTGACCTGTGAATAATGAGCCTACAGGGCACTGTCCCTTAAATTGTAGGTGAACGGCACGCCCAGTCAGGTGCTAGTTTTCTTTCATTTTGAGACATTAAATTGTCTCTCTTTGGTTTCCATGATTATTAGGTGTAGGTAATCACTGGCTGGGAGATGGTGACCTGTGAATGATGAGCCTACGGGGCACTGTCCCTTAAATTGTAGGTGAACGGCACGCCCAGCCAGGTGCTAGTTTTCTTTCATTTTTGAGACATTGAATTGTCTTTGTTGGTATCCATGATATTAGTTGTAGGTAATAACTGGCTGGGAGATGGTGACCTGTGAATGATGAGCCTACGGGGCACTGTCCCTTAAATTGTAGGTGAACGGCACGCCCAGCCAGGTGCTAGTTTTCTTTCATTTTTGAGACATTGAATTGTCTCTTTTTGGTAGTCATGGTATTAGGTGTAGGTAATTACTGGCTGGGGGATGGTGACCTGTGAATGATGAGCCTACGGGGCACTGTCCCTTAAATTGTAGGTGAACGGCACGCCCAGTCAGCTGCTCATTGTCTTTCTTTAATTTCAAAAAATTAGATTGTATCTCTTTTTGGTATTCATGGTTTAGGGGTAGGTAATTTCTGGCTGGGAGATGGTGACCTGTGAATGATGAGCCTACGGGGCACTGTCCCTTAAATTGTAGGTGAACGGCACGCCCAGCCAGGTGCTAGTTTTCTTTCATTTTTGAGACATTGAATTGTCTTTGTTGGTATCCATGATATTAGTTGTAGGTAATAACTGGCTGGGAGATGGTGACCTGTGAATGATGAGCCTACGGGGCACTGTCCCTTAAATTGTAGGTGAACGGCACGCCCAGTCAGGTGCTAGTTTTCTTTCTTTAATTTCAAAACATTAGATTGTATCTCTTTTGGTATTCATGGTATTAGGTATTAGGTGTAGGAAATCACTGGCTGGGAGATGGTGACCTGTGAATGATGATCGAGCCTACGGGGCACTGTCCCTTAAATTGTAGGTGAACGGCACGCCCAGCCAGGTGCTAGTTTTCTTTTATTTTGAGACATTGAATTGTCTCTTTTGGTATCCATGATATTAGTTGTAGGTAATTTCTGGCTGGGAGATGGTGACCTGTGAATGATGAGCCTACGGGGCACTGTCCCTTAAATTGTAGGTGAACGGCACGCCCAGTCAGGTGCTTTTTATTTTTTGCATTTCAAAACATTAAATGGTATCTTTTTGGTAGTCATGGTATTAGGTGTAGGTAATTACTGGCTGGGAGATGGTGACCTGTGAATGATGAGCCTACGGGGCACTGTCCCTTAAATTGTAGGTGAACGGCACGCCCAGTCAGGTGCTGGTTTTCTTTCATTTTAAAACAGTAATTGTCTCTTTTTGGTATTCATAGTATTAGGTATAGGTAATAACTGGCTGGGAGATGGTGACCTGTGAATGATGAGCCTACGGGGCACTGTCCTTTAAATTGTAGGTGAACGGCACGCCCAGTCAGGTTTTAGTTTTCTTTCATTTCAAAACATTAAATGGTATCTTTTTGGTATTCATAGTATAAGGTGTAGGTAATTACTGGCTGGGAGATGGTGACCTGTGAATGATGAGCCTACGGGGCACTGTCCCTTAAATTGTAGGTGAACGGCACGCCCAGTCAGGTGCTAGTTTTCTTTCTTTAATTTCAAAACATTAGATTGTATCTCTTTTGGTATTCATGGTATTAGGTATTAGGTGTAAATCACTGGCTGGGAGATGGTGACCTGTGAATGATGAGCCTACGGGGCACTGTCCCTTAAATTGTAGGTGAACGGCACGCCCAGCCAGGTGCTAGTTTTCTTTTATTTTGAGACATTGAATTGTCTCTTTTGGTATCCATGATATTAGTTGTAGGTAATTTCTGGCTGGGAGATGGTGACCTGTGAATAATGAGCCTACGGGGCACTGTCCCTTAAATTGTAGGTGAACGGCACGCCCAGTCAGGTGCTTTTTATTTTTTTCATTTAAAAACATTAAATGGTATCTTTTTGGTAGTCATGGTATTAGGTGTAGGTAATTACTGGCTGGGAGATGGTGACCTGTGAATGATGAGCCTACGGGGCACTGTCCCTTAAATTGTAGGTGAACGGCACGCCCAGTCAGGTGCTAGTTTTCTTTCATTTTAAAACATTAATTGTCTCTTTGGTATTCATAGTATTAGGTGTAGGTAATAACTGGCTGGGAGATGGTGACCTGTGAATGATGAGCCTACGGGGCACTGTCCCTTAAATTGTAGGTGAACGGCACGCCCAGTCAGGTGCTAGTTTTCTTTCATTTCAAAACATTAAATTGTATCTTTTTGGTATTCATAGTATTAGGTGTAGGTAATTACTGGCTGGGAGATGGTGACCTGTGAATGATGAGCCTACGGGGCACTGTCCCTTAAATTGTAGGTGAACGGCACGCCCAGTCAGGTGCTGGTTTTCTTTCATTTTTGAGACATTAAATTGTCTCTCTTTGGTTTCCATGATTATTAGGTGTAGGTAATTACTGGCTGGGAGATGGTGACCTGTGAATGATGAGCCTACGGGGCACTGTCCCTTAAATTGTAGGTGAACGGCACGCCCAGTCAGGTGCTAGTTTTCTTTTATTTTTGAGACATTAAATTGTCTCTTTGGTTTCCATGATTATTAGGTGTAGGAAATCACTGGCTGGGAGATGGTGACCTGTGAATGATGAACCTACGGGGCACTGTCCCTTAAATTGTAGGTGAACGGCACGCCCAGTCAGGTGCTTTTTATTTTTTGCATTTCAAAACATTAAATGGTATCTTTTTGGTAGTCATGGTATTAGGTGTAGGTAATTACTGGCTGGGAGATGGTGACCTGTGAATGATGAGCCTACGGGGCACTGTCCCTTAAATTGTAGGTGAACGGCACGCCCAGTCAGGTGCTAGTTTTCTTTCATTTTAAAACAGTAAATGGTATCTTTTTGGTATTCATGTATTAGGTGTAGGTAATTACTGGCTGGGAGATGGTGACCTGTGAATGATGAGCCTACGGGGCACTGTCCCTTAAATTGTAGGTGAACGGCACACCCAGTCAGGTGCTAGTTTCTTTCATTTTTTTGACATTGAATTGTCTCTTTTTGGTATCCATGATATTAATTGTAGGTAATTTCTGGCTGGGAGATGGTGACCTGTGAATAATGAGCCTACGGGCACTGTCCCTTAAATTGTAGGTGAACGGCACGCCCAGTCAGGTGCTTTTTATTTTTTGCATTTCAAAACATTAAATGGTATCTTTTTGGTAGTCATAGTATTAGGTATAGGTAATAACTGGCTGGGAGATGGTGACCTGTAAATGATGAGCTTAAGGGGCAATATCCTTTAAAGTGTAGGTGAACGGCACGCCCAGTCAGGTTTTAGTTTTTCTTTCATTTCAAAACCGTAAATGGTATCTTTTTGGTATTCATAGTATAAGGTGTAGGTAATTACTAGCTGGGAGATGGTGACCTGTGAATGATGAGCCTACGGGGCACTGTCCCTTAAATTGTAGGTGAACGGCACGCCCAGTCAGGTGCTAGTTTTCTTTTATTTTGAGACATTGAATATCCATGATATTGTAGGTAATAACTGGCTGGGAGATGGTGACCTATGAATGATGAGCCTACGGGGCACTGTCCCTTAAATTGTAGGTGAACGGCACGCCCAGCCAGGTGCTAGTTTTCTTTTATTTTGAGACATTGAATTGTCTCTTTTTGGTATCCATGATATTAGTTGTAGGTAATTTCTGGCTGGGAGATGGTGACCTGTGAATAATGAGCCTACAGGGCACTGTCCCTTAAATTGTAGGTGAACGGCACGCCCAGTCAGGTGCTGGTTTTCTTTCATTTTTGAGACATTAAATTGTCTCTCTTTGGTTTCCATGATTATTAGGTGTAGGAAATCACTGGCTGGGAGATGGTGACCTGTGAATGATGAGCCTACGGGGCACTGTCCCTTAAATTGTAGGTGAACGGCACGCCCAGCCAGGTGCTAGTTTTCTTTCATTTTGAGACATTGAATTGTCTTTGTTGGTATCCATGATATTAGTTGTAGGTAATAACTGGCTGGGAGATGGTGACCTGTGAATGATGAGCCTACGGGGCACTGTCCCTTAAATTATAGGTGAACGGCACGCCCAGCCAGGTGCTAGTTTTCTTTCATTTTTGAGACATTGAATTGTCTCTTTTTGGTAGTCATGGTATTAGGTGTAGGTAATTACTGGCTGGGGGATGGTGACCTGTGAATGATGAGCCTACGGGGCACTGTCCCTTAAATTGTAGGTGAACGGCACGCCCAGTCAGCTGCTCATTGTCTTTCTTTAATTTCAAAAAATTAGATTGTATCTCTTTTTGGTATTCATGGTTTAGGGGTAGGTAATTTCTGGCTGGGAGATGGTGACCTGTGAATGATGAGCCTACGGGGCACTGTCCCTTAAATTGTAGGTGAACGGCACGCCCAGCCAGGTGCTAGTTTTCTTTCATTTTTGAGACATTGAATTGTCTTTGTTGGTATCCATGATATTAGTTGTAGGTAATAACTGGCTGGGAGATGGTGACCTGTGAATGATGAGCCTACGGGGCACTGTCCCTTAAATTATAGGTGAACGGCACGCCCAGTCAGGTGCTAGTTTTCTTTCTTTAATTTCAAAACATTAGATTGTATCTCTTTTGGTATTCATGGTATTAGGTATTAGGTGTAGGAAATCACTGGCTGGGAGATGGTGACCTGTGAATGATGATCGAGCCTACGGGGCACTGTCCCTTAAATTGTAGGTGAACGGCACGCCCAGCCAGGTGCTAGTTTTCTTTTATTTTTGAGACATTGAATTGTCTCTTTTTGGTATCCATGATATTAGTTGTAGGTAATTTCTGGCTGGGAGATGGTGACCTGTGAATAATGAGCCTACGGGGCACTGTCCCTTAAATTGTAGGTGAACGGCACGCCCAGTCAGGTGCTTTTTATTTTTTGCATTTCAAAACATTAAATGGTATCTTTTTGGTAGTCATGGTATTAGGTGTTGGTAATTACTGGCTGGGAGATGGTGACCTGTGAATGATGAGCCTACGGGGCACTGTCCCTTAAATTGTAGGTGAACGGCACGCCCAGTCAGGTGCTGGTTTTCTTTCATTTTAAAACAGTAATTGTCTCTTTTTGGTATTCATAGTATTAGGTATAGGTAATAACTGGCTGGGAGATGGTGACCTGTAAATGATGAGCTTAAGGGGCAATATCCTTTAAAGTGTAGGTGAACGGCACGCCCAGTCAGGTTTTAGTTTTTCTTTCATTTCAAAACCGTAAATGGTATCTTTTTGGTATTCATAGTATAAGGTGTAGGTAATTACTAGCTGGGAGATGGTGACCTGTGAATGATGAGCCTACGGGGCACTGTCCCTTAAATTGTAGGTGAACGGCACGCCCAGCCAGGTGCTAGTTTTCTTTTATTTTTGAGACATTGAATATCCATGATATTGTAGGTAATAACTGGCTGGGAGATGGTGACCTATGAATGATGAGCCTACGGGGCACTGTCCCTTAAATTGTAGGTGAACGGCACGCCCAGCCAGGTGCTAGTTTTCTTTTATTTTTGAGACATTGAATTGTCTCTTTTTGGTATCCATGATATTAGTTGTAGGTAATTTCTGGCTGGGAGATGGTGACCTGTGAATAATGAGCCTACGGGGCACTGTCCCTTAAATTGTAGGTGAACGGCACGCCCAGTCAGGTGCTAGTTTTCTTTCATTTTTGAGACATTAAATTGTCTCTCTTTGGTTTCCATGATTATTAGGTGTAGGAAATCACTGGCTGGGAGATGGTGACCTGTGAATGATGAGCCTACGGGGCACTGTCCCTTAAATTGTAGGTGAACGGCACGCCCAGTCAGGTGCTAGTTTTCTTTCATTTTTGAGACATTAAATTGTCTTTTTTGGTTTCCATGATATTAGGTGTAGGTAATAACTGGCTGGGAGATGGTGACCTGTGAATGATGAGCCTACGGGGCACTGTCCCTTAAATTGTAGGTGAACGGCACGCCCAGCCAGGTGCTAGTTTTCTTTCATTTTTGAGACATTGAATTGTCTCTTTTTGGTAGTCATGGTATTTGGTGTAGGTAATTACTGGCTGGGGGATGGTGACCTGTGAATGATGAGCCTACGGGGCACTGTCCCTTAAATTGTAGGTGAACGGCACGCCCAGTCAGCTGCTCATTGTCTTTCTTTAATTTCAAAAAATTAGATTGTATCTCTTTTTGGTATTCATGGTTTAGGGTAGGTAATTTCTGGCTGGGAGATGGTGACCTGTGAATGATGAGCCTACGGGGCACTGTCCCTTAAATTGTAGGTGAACGGCACGCCCAGCCAGGTGCTAGTTTTCTTTCATTTTGAGACATTGAATTGTCTTTGTTGGTATCCATGATATTAGTTGTAGGTAATAACTGGCTGGGAGATGGTGACCTGTGAATGATGAGCCTACGGGGCACTGTCCCTTAAATTGTAGGTGAACGGCACGCCCAGTCAGGTGCTAGTTTTCTTTCTTTAATTTCAAAACATTAGATTGTATCTCTTTTGGTATTCATGGTATTAGGTATTAGGTGTAGGAAATCACTGGCTGGGAGATGGTGACCTGTGAATGATGAGCCTACGGGGCACTGTCCCTTAAATTGTAGGTGAACGGCACGCCCAGCCAGGTGCTAGTTTTCTTTTATTTTTGAGACATTGAATTGTCTCTTTTGGTATCCATGATATTAGTTGTAGGTAATTTCTGGCTGGGAGATGGTGACCTGTGAATAATGAGCCTACGGGGCACTGTCCCTTAAATTGTAGGTGAACGGCACGCCCAGTCAGGTGCTTTTTATTTTTTGCATTTCAAAACATTAAATGGTATCTTTTTGGTATTCATGGTATTAGGTGTAGGTAATTACTGGCTGGGAGATGGTGACCTGTGAATGATGAGCCTACGGGGCACTGTCCCTTAAATTGTAGGTGAACGGCACGCCCAGTCAGGTGCTGGTTTTCTTTCATTTTAAAACAGTAATTGTCTCTTTTTGGTATTCATATATTAGGTGTAGGTAATAACTGGCTGGGAGATGGTGACCTGTGAATGATGAGCCTACGGGGCAATATCCTTTAAATTGTAGGTGAACGGCACGCCCAGTCAGGTTTTAGTTTTTCTTTCATTTCAAAACATTAAATGGTATCTTTTGGTATTCATGGTATTAGGTGTAGGTAATTACTGGCTGGGAGATGGTGACCTGTGAATGATGAGCCTACGGGGCACTGTCCCTTAAATTGTAGGTGAACGGCACGCCCAGCCAGGTGCTAGTTTTCTTTTATTTTTGAGACATTGAATATCCATGATATTGTAGGTAATAACTGGCTGGGAGATGGTGACCTATGAATGATGAGCCTACGGGGCACTGTCCCTTAAATTGTAGGTGAACGGCACGCCCAGTCAGGTGCTAGTTTTCTTTCATTTTGAGACATTGAATTGTCTCTCTTTGGTTTCCATGATATTAGGTGTAGGTAATTACTGGCTGGGAGATGGTGACCTGTGAATGATGAGCCTACGGGGCACTGTCCCTTAAATTGTAGGTGAACGGCACGCCCAGTCAGGTGCTAGTTTTCTTTTTTTTGAGACATTAAATTGTCTCTTTTGGTTTCCATGATATTAGGTGTAGGTAATCACTGGCTGGGAGATGGTGACCTGTGAATGATGAGCCTACGGGGCACTGTCCCTTAAATTGTAGGTGAACGGCACGCCCAGTCAGGTGCTAGTTTTCTTTCATTTCAAAACATTGATTTGTCTTTTTGGTATCCATGGTATTAGTTGTAGGTAATAACTGGCTGGGAGATGGTGACCTGTGAATGATGAGCCTACGGGGCACTGTCCCTTAAATTGTAGGTGAACGGCACGCCCAGCCAGGTGCTAGTTTTCTTTCATTTTTGAGACATTGAATTGTCTCTTTTTGGTATTCATGGTATTAGGTGTAGGTAATTACTGGCTGGGAGATGGTGACCTGTGAATGATGAGCCTACGGGGCACTGTCCCTAAATTGTAGGTGAACGGCACGCCCAGTCAGGTGCTTTTTTTTTCATTTAAAAACATTAAATTGTATCTTTTTGGTAGTCATGGTATTAGGTGTAGGTAATTACTGGCTGGGAGATGGTGACCTGTGAATGATGAGCCTACGGGGCACTGTCCCTTAAATTGTAGGTGAACGGCACGCCCAGCCAGGTGCTAGTTTTCTTTCATTTTTGACATTGAATTGTCTCTTTTTGGTATCCATGATATTAGTGTAGGTAATTTCTGGCTGGGAGATGGTGACCTGTGAATGATGAGCCTACGGGGCACTGTCCCTTAAATTGTAGGTGAACGGCACGCCCAGTCAGGTGCTAGTTTTCTTTCATTTTTTTGACATTGAATTGTCTCTTTTTGGTATCCATGGTATTAGTTGTAGGTAATTACTGGCTGGGAGATGGTGACCTGTGAATGATGAGCCTACGGGGCACTGTCCCTTAAATTGTAGGTGAACGGCACGCCCAGTCAGGTGCTAGTTTTCTTTTATTTTTGAGACATTAAATTGTCTCTCTTTGGTTTCCATGATATTAGGTGTAGGTAATGACTGGCTGGGAGATGGTGACCTGTGAATGATGAGCCTACGGGGCACTGTCCCTTAAATTGTAGGTGAATGGCACGCCCAGTCAGATGCTACTTATTCTTTTATTTCAAAACATTTAATGGTATCTTGTTGGTAGTCATGTTATTAGGTGTAGGTAATTACTGGCTGGGAGATGGTGACCTGTGAATGATGAGCCTACGGGGCACTGTCCCTTAAATTGTAGGTGAACGGCACGCCCAGTCAGGTGCTAGTTTCTTTTATTTTTGAGACATTAAATTGTCTCTTTGGTTTCCATGATATTAGGTGTAGGTAATAACTGGCTGGGAGATGGTGACCTGTGAATGATGAGCCTACGGGGCACTGTCCCTTAAATTGTAGGTGAATGGCACGCCCAGTCAGATGCTACTTATTCTTTTATTTCAAAACATTTAATGGTATCTTGTTGGTAGTCATGTTATTAGGTGTAGGTAATTACTGGCTGGGAGATGGTGACCTGTGAATGATGAGCCTACGGGGCACTGTCCCTTAAATTGTAGGTGAACGGCACGCCCAGTCAGGTGCTAGTTTCTTTTATTTTTGAGACATTAAATTGTCTCTCTTTGGTTTCCATGATTATTAGGTGTAGGAAATCACTGGCTGGGAGATGGTGACCTGTGAATGATGAACCTACGGGGCACTGTCCCTTAAATTGTAGGTGAACGGCACGCCCAGCCAGGTGCTAGTTTTCTTTCATTTTTGAGACATTGATTTGTCTTTGTTGGTATCCATGATATTAGTTGTAGGTAATAACTGGCTGGGAGATGGTGACCTGTGAATGATGAGCCTACGGGGCACTGTCCCTTAAATTGTAGGTGAACGGCACGCCCAGTCAGGTGCTAGTTTTCTTTTATTTTTGAGACATTGAATTGTATCTTTTTGGTAGTCATGGTATTAGGTGTAGGTAATTACTGGCTGGGAGATGGTGACCTGTGAATAATGAGCCTACGGGGCACTGTCCCTTAAATTGTAGGTGAACGGCACGCCCAGTCAGGTGCTTTTTATTTTTTTCATTTAAAAACATTAAATGGTATCTTTTTGGTAGTCATGGTATTAGGTGTAGGTAATTACTGGCTGGGAGATGGTGACCTGTGAATGATGAGCCTACGGGGCACTGTCCCTTAAATTGTAGGTGAACGGCACGCCCAGTCAGGTGCTAGTTTTCTTTCATTTCAAAACAGTTATTGTCTCTTTTTAGTATTCATGGTGTTAGGTATAGGTAATAACTGGCTGGGAGATGGTGACCTGTGAATGATGAGCCTACGGGCACTGTCCCTTAAATTGTAGGTGAACGGCACGCCCAGTCAGGTGCTGGTTTTCTTTCATTTCAAAACATTAAATGGTATCTTTTTGGTATTCATAGTATTAGGTGTAGGTAATTACTGGCTGGGAGATGGTGACCTGTGAATGATGAGCCTACGGGGCACTGTCCCTTAAATTGTAGGTGAACGGCACGCCCAGTCAGGTGCTAGTTTTCTTTTATTTTAAGACATTAATTGTCTCTTTTTGGTATCCATGATATTAGGTGTAGGTAATTACTGGCTGGGAGATGGTGACCTGTGAATGATGAGCCTACGGGGCACTGTCCCTTAAATTGTAGGTGAACGGCACGCCCAGTCAGGTGCTAGTTTTCTTTTATTTAAAAACATTAAATTGTCTCTTTGGTTTCATTATTATTAGGTGTAGGTAATTACTGGCTGGGAGATGGTGACCTGTGAATGATGAGCCTACGGGGCACTGTCCCTTAAATTGTAGGTGAACGGCACGCCCAGTCAGGTGCTAGTTTTCTTTTATTTTTGAGACATTAAATTGTCTCTCTTTGGTTTCCATGATATTAGGTGTAGGTAATTACTGGCTGGGAGATGGTGACCTGTGAATGATGAGCCTACGGGGCACTGTCCCTTAAATTGTAGGTGAACGGCACACCCAGTCAGGTGCTAGTTTCTTTCATTTTTTTGACATTGAATTGTCTCTTTTTGGTATCCATGATATTAGGTGTAGGTAATTACTGGCTGGGAGATGGTGACCTGTGAATGATGAGCCTACGGGGCACTGTCCCTTAAATTGTAGGTGAACGGCACGCCCAGCCAGGTGCTAGTTTTCTTTCATTTTTTTGACATTGAATTGTCTCTTTTTGGTATCCATGATATTAATTGTAGGTAATTTCTGGCTGGGAGATGGTGACCTGTGAATGATGAGCCTACGGGGCACTGTCCCTTAAATTGTAGGTGAACGGCACGCCCAGTCAGGTGCTAGTTTCTTTTATTTTTGAGACATTAAATTGTCTCTCTTTGGTTTCCATGATATTAGGTGTAGGTAATTACTGGCTGGGAGATGGTGACCTGTGAATGATGAGCCTACGGGGCACTGTTCCTTAAATTGTAGGTGAACGGCACGCCCAGCCATGTGCTTGTTTTCTTTCATTTTTGAGACATCAAATTGTATCTGTTTTTGGTTTTCATGGTATTGTGTGCAGGTTTTTTCTGGCCTGGTTCTGTGTTTTTTCTCTATTCGATAGGGCTTCGTATTTGTTTCCCTGGATCTTTATCTTTCTTTCTTGAAACTGTTTTTTCTGGGCTTCCTTTCATCTTTGATATGGTTCCATGAAGTTATTAGAATCTATCCAATTAACTTCATTCTTTTTTGTTCTTTTTAAAATTAAATTAAATTTTTTAAAATTCTGATTTTCTTTCTTCATCATATTCGAAATTCTCCGTTACTGTTACTCTCTATAATCTTACGACCTGTCAAGTCTAGTTGTGCTTGTTATAATACTGCGCCCCAAAATGGGTTGAATAGTAACAATTAATGGAGTGAATATAGTAACATTTTTTTTGAACATAATTATCACTTAGAAATAATGCAAACCGTTTGTTTTTTAATTTTTCTTGTGTTTATAGATTATTACAAAAAATATCCAAAATGACAAGTCTCTGCATTAGAAATTGGATTGGTTGGTCGATTGATTGATTGGGGGGTCCTACTCTATTCCTATTCAGCCATTTGTACAGTATATCAGTTTCACAAGAATTATAATATCCCTTTTAATTCTTGTTTGTAATTTTATACAAACCACTTAATATATGCCAGATTCAAAACAATTATTATCTTTTCCTATTATGTTATTGTTTAATAATTATGACTTTTTACTTTTCACCCAATAATGTTAGACCCATTTCATTACTCATCTTCATTACAGAACTTAAAAGGGTCTGCATAAGTCTTGGCATTTCCGAATGTGTTTTTGTTTACTAAAAGTTAATATTTTTACCATGTTTCTCAATAGAATTTGTCTCAGTTTCACAAGAATTATTTACCATTATTACTTACTTTTTTGTTAAATAATGACTTATACTAGTTTTATTTTGGCAAATCTTTGCAAATGGGAACATTTTTAGACATCACTATTCATATTTTATCCGGGAATGAAGCATACTCTTTTGAATTCCAAAATGAATAGGGTCTCCATTATTCCTGTGAATTTTCTTTAAGAATATCCAATATTTGTTCCTATTCACCTGGCTTTATGTTAGGTCTACATGTATATCAGATTCATAAGAATGATATTCTCTTTCCTGTTTTTAGTTGTAAATGCTGTTAATTATATACTGATGTGCTTATTAAAAAAATTACCAGATTCACTTCCAGAACAATTATTTCCTAAAGCTTAGGACAAGGATTGAAAGCGCATGACAGGAACTGCAGTGCTTTGCTGTAATATTAGGAGTGGGAGTGGGGCTCTCATGGGCTGTCGGTCCTTACTCCATCAGTCTCGTGGGCTGTAGCCTTTTCATTGTATGATATACATTTGCTTTATAAATATTGAATGCTGCGCTGCATAGTGTAGCAGTGATGCAATATTTCCACTTCTAACATAGTCGAAATTATTATAGAAAAGTCAACCTAATGCAATTTCAATGGCCTTGTATGTCACCTTTTGAAATGCGTGAACATTACAATGATAAAATTGTATTACCGGTACGTAATCTGAACATGATTTCTATTGGGCATACAAAAGGGTATTGAAATTGCCCTTGAGTTTGATTTTTAGTGTAGTTGCGATCGTGTTTTCTGAATTTATATACAATGATACTTTTTATAAAGTGAGATTCATCACACGTTTACTGTATTCCATGTCCAAAGAAAAAATGTTTTCTCTCTTCTTCATTAGGCCATACCTTTCATATTCATGACTTGTACGATCTAATTTGCTCATTTCAATAATGTTTATAATTTCCAAAACTTATTCCCATTCTTTCCATGTTACTCTCAGAAAAGTAAAGCCTGGAAAGAATGTTTAAATACTGGACATAAAAGTCAAAATTAGAATTATTCCCCTTTCCTTTTTCCTATTCATTTCTCCCTCCATATCCTCCTGTCTCTCTCTCCCCCTTCTTCTCCTTCTTATTCTTCTCATAACAAGACTTTGCACATCATGATGTGCTTATATTGGTTATATATCAGGTTACAGCAAAATTCTACCAGATAGTGATTTGCTTGTTAAATGCTGTCTATCATATTAATTCACAGCAATTTATATTTCTCCTTTTCTACAACTCGGTTGACTTCTAGATTTGCTTCTTTGAATATATTGTATATCAGGATTAAATAACAATATACATGGCTTTCCCTCTTCTCTTATACTTATAGTTATTACTTATTAAGTATATCGATTTGCTTGTTTGAATATCGTGTATCAACTCCATTACAATGGTTAGTTCTCTCTCTCTATCTCTCTCTCTTTCTTCCTGTGAATGATTATTTTTCATATTTCTCGATTTTGCTTCTTTGAATCAAGATGAATTATCGTTGTTTTCTGTTTGTCACTCTATTTTTTGATAAATGTAGAGATTTGCTTGTTTAAAATATTGTTTATTAGATTCATTTCAGGAAGTACAGTGTATTCCCATTATCTCTCTTATTACCTTGTGTTGTCCTTACTTCTGAAATTGCTTTACTTTTGTGGATATTCCATGTCCGATTTAATTTCAAAAAGTATTCCTATTATCCATGTAAGACATTAATAAGTAGACATAATACAATGTCTAATGTATTAATTATATTGCATTAGTCTTCATGATTTTTAATCTTGATTTACTCATTTTAATATTTTTCTTTATTAGTACTTTCCAGTAGATTCACAGCAAGCTCTATTCTCATGTTCTATTAATTGTACAATTTTTTTGTCTTATTAACCTACTCTTTTCTTTTTTTAACACTGTACAACATATTAAAAGGAACGACCATCTTTCTATTAGTGTTTATACATGTAGTTAAGACTTTTAAATGTAAGATTTCCATGTTTATTCCACATCATATTCAAATCAAAAGATGCCCCCTCTTTTTTCCCTCTCTTACTCTTTGTAATCTATGACTGTTAAATCTAGAAATTATATTTTAATACTTTCCTATAGATTCCATCACAATTATGCCAAGATTGTTTCTTCTATTTCTTTGTAACTGTAACTTATCAAATTTAGAGTTGCTCAAAAAATGTTTATAAATTTTCATTCAGTTAATACATATTTTCTTTATATTGGGGACGTATGTATTGATCGTAGATACTCAATCCAATATATCTGGAAAACTTTTGATGCAGTATAACCTTTACAATGACATACATACAAATGTATCTTATATAGTGCAAAACCAATCTATTACGTAAAGCGCTTCACGAAATCAGTAATCAAATACAGCTTTATGCTAGAACAACCTGCACATTCCTATCGAAAGAAGTACCATTTTGTCCACAATACTCGTTGCATTGGTAATGACATTAGAGGAGAACTCCTGCCATAATCACCATCGTAAGATAATGTCTAGCTCTGACTTGATTGTGCATTTCAGCCACATGGCTGTGGCATTATTGTTTAATAAACTGTTTTGAAATAAATAATTAATGAATTAGTGTAAATAAATCATTAAATTATTTAAACGAGATTGATGTGGTTGTTTTGTACGTGCAATATTTTTTCCATGATCACCTCGATAATTCAAGGTAAACGAAGCCAAAATGGCTTATGTTTCCCAATTATTCTTTAAGTTCTATAGTGTCATATTTTTATTGTATGGTAATTAGTATCAAAGCCATTAATATCATTTAACAGTATTTATTACTATTTTAGCAGAAATACAAAACTCTAGAAATAGATTTTCATATTTATCAATTGTTTTTCATTTTAGACTATGACTATGACTATGCAAAGTACATTGAAATGTGTAATTTTCTATATTATGTTCAAATTTGTTTATTGTCCGAATTGTCTTTTTTGATTTGTTTTGTTTTGTTAGCATCCCGCTTGCATTGTTTAAACAGAAAATTCCAGATGGAGGAATTTAGAGAGAAAAAAAAATACAAATTTGAGATCTAATTCCATCTCGCGCCCGAAAATGGAATTTAGTCTCGGTCACCTGTTGCTTATCAGTCTCTGCACAACAATATGGAATTATACATGATAAAGAACTGTTTGTTAAATTGCACCAAAAAAGCAAAAAACAAAAAATGGCTCTTAATATTCCTTTGGTTCAGCAGGTAAAGTTTTCACATGCAGACGTGCATATGTAAACTTATCTTGAATATGCAATAGGGTTTATGAACCCAGACGTGGATGAGTAAACTCTTTTTGCATCAGCAACTTTGTTTTCATTTCCAGACGTGAAAGTGTTAATTAAGTTGAGTAATAAATTAATAAAATTGTGCATCATTGTTCCATGCTTTAATTCCTATTATTGTGAGAGCACTAGAAAAATTACTACTTGATATATTCCTGGCATCCAAAGTTTATTTGTACCTTGCAAGTGGGAAATTTTCATATCCTGATACAATTCAGAAATATAGAAATATAACAAGACATTGTTTAATTATTACCAATTGGTAAATCATATATTAAAGTATTTCTGTGAAAATCTTCTTTTTTTGCTCTTGTACAAACATGGTTGTACTTGCATATTGTATTACTATTGATATTTTGATAATTTATAGTATGAACCGAGTTTGAGCACTATATACTTTGTTATCATATTTTATCAAACTTTCTGTTCTGCACTGGTTATCATACTAGTTATCATGCTTTACTTTTTATCATAATGTAGATTTGATATGAAAAAAGACGATTACTGTGTTGGGAAACAGACATATATCAATGCTAATGGATTTGATTGTGAAATGATATAAAGGCAACGCGAGTTTGCTGTTTAAATATTCATGCATTTATATTATTAAAAAAGGGATGATTGCAATACCTGATATTGTGTTAACGACACTTCTAATTTGCCATAGATATTTTTCAAATTCTTATATCGCATATAATTATATATTAGTTAGTAACGGTCATACTCTAATATAATTTGATTTTAGATCCCCCATACTCTCCTGTTAACATATCCAGGAGCCCTCATTTTGATAAGGGTGGAGGCTGTAGTCCTCCTGAAGCCTGGCATAAGCTTGATTATTAGCTTGGTTCCATGAATGTACCATATTCATGGGTGCATACGTGTGTACAACTGGTGAGTTAGGAACTGTCACAAGTGTAGCTATACCGCAAATTGCATTCATTCTTTTAACCATGTCATAAAATTTTACGTTCCCACTAAGCAGTATTATCTGCTTCGTCTTGTTTGTACAGGGATATGTCCCTTTGTATGTGTATCAGGCAAGGTGCCTGTTCATGTAAATAGCAATTTTTGAGAATGTTCTGAAAACAAATCTTTACACTATTTAGATGTTCAAATGGCCTCGTAAAATGGTGGTCATCAGATGGTATGATGCTATAGTGCCTATACATCTGCGATGTCTGTAAGTACTTTAAAGATATATGATATATGGGAAACGTGGTTACACGGTTAAAAGAATGTATGACTGGTATAGTGCCATCCACTGTATATTTATAGGAGCGTGTATAGCTTTATTGGTAGACAGTTTCCTACCATACAACATTGTTTGTTATATTGGAAATCAATTTTCCACTATTACAACATACTTTTATGTTCAAGGTTCGATTAAGAGATATTAGCAGAATATGTGAGAGAGGGAAATAGGAAGAATTCATAGTGTGTTTCCTCCAATTGTCTTATATGTTTGTATCACGTCAATGCATCCCTCTCTCTCTTTACTTGACATTTAACTGATGCTTTTTACATTTTGTAGGACATACCAACTTGGTTCAGCCAGGCAAGTATGTAGCATGTTCTTCTGAACCTCCCCCCCCCCCAACTGTTTTTTTAAAATGGTTTTAGGATAGACATATCCTTATCGTTTTCATACAGTGGATGGTTTAGCATTGAAATATCTGCACTTTTTTATCATTTTTGTTTTAACTACAGGTGGCAAGTAAGGTATACTGGGATTCTCTTTTGGAACTCTATAGTGCCTTCGCCCTTAGAGGGCTGGGGCGTTTGGTCATAACAAAAATATATATTTTTAATTGAAGGGGGTGAGCATGGGAGGATGCAGCCCTCCTAGTTGAGCTAAACAAAAGGAATTAGAGGACAGTGGTAGGGAATACCCCAAGCCTGAGCCAATGGATGATTAAAAAAAGGCAAAATGTGTCATAATTTTACCCCTCCCTGTATAACCATCCTTAAACACAACAGATTGGGAGGAGCATTAATCAATTGCTCCTCTCATTATCTGTTGTAAGCTAGAAGGGGAGGGGAAACACATAACATCATCTTCAAATGTGGTTCTCCCTGCATACCCCTGCATACATATGCATGTATACAGTGACAGGGAGGAGCCTAGCTAGTGGCATATATAAGCAGTGCTCCTACATTGATGGGCTCCTCCCATTATTATACTATGGGGAGGGGCAATAAAGTACCTCATCCCAAATATACCACCTTCGACTCATATGGGAGGGGCGAAGAATCACATGAGGAATATCATTACCTTCCCCCATCATATACCCCCTTCTAATCTTATCAATAGTTAAATCCTCATCCTATCAAAGTCGGTTGATGATACAAGAATTAGATTTTGAGTTCCACAATCTTAAGGATCATTTCCAATTGGTACTAGGATGATGTTTATTTTATTGGGCATAATGAAGTTCATTTTGTCCAACATTCATCCAATATCTGTACTATTGCATGATAGTGTAGTTATTTATCAAGGTATACTCTACTTGCCACCTGTAACCATGGTAACTAAACTTGCTGTGTTATGTAGGTCCCACATGACAGGTATGATGGCAAGAGGAGACATTTATGAAATGTCTTCATGACATCTCCAGTCACGTCGATGTGGGTAGGGGCGTCAATCCATCATTGGGGAAAACATTGCATTATTATGTTCTATATACAGCCACTTCTGAAATTAGTTGCTACCCTTAGGATTGACCCCCCATGGGTGATATCATTTTGTGTGTCTCAGTTTGTGTCTCAATACAATACTCATAACTGTGATTTATTGTAGCATATATACTATTTACTGAGACTATCTGTGAACAATGTAAATGTCATTGAAACTCCAGAAAATGCAAATGTGATTTATGCATAATTAGTAGAATATTTTGTTATTTTCAACTGACATATTGCAATAGTGTAACAATTTGTATAACTCTTATGATTGAATTACTAGAAACTGCTTTGTCATTATTATACACTTGTGATGTAATACATAAAGTACTGCTGAAAGATAAAATGAAATTCTGATATGTTTTCTACTGTCAGTGTTTTTATTTCCAATAAAGAGAGCTTTTCAAATTTTTTAAAGATATTTATAATGAGTGCGAGTATGTGTTTGTGTATGGGTTAGTCCTTCTTCTGCTACCTTCCTACATCTCGTACCCTTTTCCCACTACAGTCATACTTCCATTCAACTATCGTTCTATCTACAACCATCCTGCTTCTACTACCACCCTAACTCTTATACCACCCTACCTCTCCTAATTCAACTACCACCCTGGATCTACCACTTTACCTCTAATTCAACCCTACCTCTACTATCACCCTACTTCTAATACCAACCTACATCCTCAACCTACCTCTACTAGCATTCTACCTTTTTTACCACCCTACTTCTGCCACCAAACTACCTCTACTACCATCCTACATCTTCGACCACCCTACCTCTACTACCTTCCCATCTCTACTACCTTCTTATCTCTACTACCTTCCTATTTCTACTACCACCCTACCTCTAATACCATCCTGCCCCCACACCGACCCGCCTCCACAACCATCCGCCTCGATACCTCCACCACCACCCCACCTCCATCACAGACCTTCCCTCTAGTACGGTATGGCCTCTAGAACCATATTGCCTCTAGTACTTCTATTACGATTTTCCACTACCACCACCCTTCCCTGCTACCACCCTATCTCTACTTCCATCCTGGATCTACTACTATTTTTATCTCTAAATCGATCCATTCTCTACTACCACCCTACCCGTTCTTCCATCATACCTTTACTACCATCCTACCCGTTCTTCCATCCTACCTCTACTACCATCCTACCTCCACTACCACCCTACCTCTACCACCAACCTACCTCTATCACCACCCTTCCTCTACCAGCATCCATCCTATACTATCATCCAACCTCTACTACCTCTCTTACTTCTACTACCACTTTAGCTCTACTTCCAGCCTGCTTCTACTACCATCCTACCTCTTCTATGAACTTACGTCTACAAGCACCCTACCCGTTCTTCCATCCTACCTCTACTACCACTCTAAATCCTATACAATTCTGAACATCCTACCTATACTGCTACTCTAAACGTTCTTTCATCCTACCTCTACTACCATCCTACCCGTTCTACCATCTTACCTCTACTACCATCCTACGTCTACCCCCACCCTACTCGTTCCTTAATTCTGCCTCTACTACCATCCTACGTCTACTACTATCGTCCCTCTGCCACCATCTTACCTCTGCCACCATCCTACATTTGCCACTATCCTACCTACTTTAACCCTACCTCTACTACCATCCTACCTTTACTACCACCACCCTAGCTCTACCACCTTCTTACCTCTACAATCTATCTTCTACTACCATCCTACTTTTACTACCACCCTACGTCTACTCCCATCCTACCTCTATTGCCATCCTACCTCTACCACCACCCTACCTCTACCACCAAACTACCTCTTCCACCATTCTTCCTCTACTACCAACGTCTACTACCACCCTAACCCATTCTTCTATCCTACCTCTACTGCAATCCTACGTCTACCCCCACCCTACCCATTCTTCCATCCTACCTCTACTAACACCACCTTACCCGTTCTTCCATCCTACCTCTACTACCATCCTAAGTCTACCCCCATCCTACGTATATCCCCACCCTACCCGTTCTTCCATCTTACCTCTAAATGCCATATACGTCTACTACCACCCTACCTGTTCTTCAATCCTACCTCTACTACAACCCTATCCGTTCTTCCATCCTACCTTAACTACCATTCTACGTCTACTGCCACCATACCCGTTCTTTCATACTACCTCTACTACCATCCTACATCTAGTACCACCTACCCGTTCTTCCACCCTACTTCTGCTACCATCGTTAGTCTACTTCCACCTTACCCATTCTTCCATCCTACCTCTACTAACACCACCTTACCCGTTCTTCCATCCTACCTCTACTACCATCCTAAGTCTACCCCCATCCTACGTCTATCCCCACCTTACCCGTTCTACCCCCTACCCATTCTTCCATCCTACCTCTACTTCAACCCTACCAGTTCTTCCATCCTACCTTAACTACCATTCTACGTCTACTACCACCATACCCGTTCTTCAATCCTACCTCTACTACAACCCTACCCGTTAATCTTCCATTCTACCTTAACTACCATCCTACCCGTTCTTCCATCCTACCTCTACTACCATCCTACCCGGCCGTTCTTCCATCCTACCTCTACTACCATCCTACCCGTTCTTCCATCCTACCTCTACTAACACCACCTTACCTGTTCTTCCATCCTACCTCTACAAACCATCCTACGTCCACCCTACCCGTTCTTCCATCCTACCTCTACTACCATTCTACGTCTACTACCACCCTACCCGATCTTCCATCCTACCTCTACTACCATCCTGCGTCTATTACCACCCTACCCGTTCTTCCATCCTTCCTCTACTAACACCACCTTACCTGTTCTTCCATCCTACCTCTACATACCATCCTACGTCCATCCCACCCGCATCCTACATGTACCACCATCATACGTCTACTACAACCCTATCCGTTCTTCCATCCTACCTTAACTACCATTCTACGTCTACTACCACCATACCCATTCTTCCATCCTACCTCTAGTACCATCCTACGTCTACCACCCTACCCATTCTTCCATCCTACCTCTACTAACACCACCTTACCTGTTCTTCCATCCTACCTCTAAATACCATCCTACGTCCACCCCACCCTACCTGTTTTTCCATCCTACCTCTACTACTATCCTACGTCTATCGTTATCCTACGTCTACCCTCATCGTACGTCTACCCCACCCTACCCATTCTTCCATCCTACGGCCACCACCACCCTAGCTCTACCACCTTCTTACCTCTACAATCTATCTTCTACTAGCATCTTTTACTACCACCCTACTTCTACTCCCAACCTTTCCACCATTCTTCCTCTACTACCAACGTCTACTACCACCCTAACCCATTCTTCTATCCTACCTCTACTGCAATCCTACGTCTACCCCCACCCTACCCATTCTTCCATCCTACCTCTACTAACACCACCTTACCCGTTCTTCCATCCTACCTCTACTACCATCCTCAGTCTACCCCCATCCTACGTCTATCCCCACCCTACCCGTTCTTCCATCTTACCTCTAAATGCCATACTACGTCTACTACCACCCTACCTGTTCTTCAATCCGACCTCTACTACAACCCTATCCGTTCTTCCATCCTACCTTAACTACCATTCTACGTCTACTGCCACCATACCCATTCTTCCATCCTACCTCTAGTACCATCCTACGTCTACCCCCTACCCGTTCTTTCATACTACTTCTACTACCATCCTACATCTAGTACCAATACCCGTTCTTCCACCCTACTTCTGCTACCATCGTTAGTCTACTTCAACCTTACCCATTCTTCCATCCTACCTCTACTAACACCACCTTACCCGTTCTTCCATCCTACCTCTACTACCATCCTAAGTCTACCCCCATCCTACGTCTATCCCCACCTTACCCGTTCTACCCCTACCCATTCTTCCATTCTACCTCTACTTCAACCCTACCCGTTCTTCCATCCTACCTTAACTACCATCCTACGTCTACTACCACCCTACCCGTTCTTCCATCCTACCTTAACTACCATTCTACCTCTACTAACACCACCTTACCTGTTCTTCCATCCTACCTCTAAATACCATCCTACGTCCACCCCACCCTACCTGTTCTTCCATCCTACCTCTACTACCATCCTACGTCTATCGTTATCCTACGTCTACCCTCATCGTACGTCTACCCCCACCCTACGTATTCTTCCATCCTACGGCCACAACCACCCTAGCTCTACTCCCATCCTACTTCTATTGCCATCCTACCTCTACCACCACCCTACCTCTACCACCAAACTACCTCTTCCACCATTCTTTCTCTACTACCAACGTCTACTACCACCCTAACCCATTCTTCTATCCTACCTCTACTGCAATCCTACGTCTACCCCCACCCTACCCATTCTTCCATCCTACCTCTACTAACACCACCTTACCCGTTCTTCCATCCTACCTCTACTACCATCCTAAGTCTACCCCCATCCTACGTCTATCCCCAGGGGCGGATCCAGCCGGCGGCAAGGGAGGGGGCCTAAAAAGGGGCCCACTTCGTGCGAAAATTTGAAAATCGTGCCGGTCGATTTTCGCTCAGTGGGGCCATTATTTAGTTAAAATGTCATACGATAGTTTTAAAAGCCGTCAAAATAGTTTAAAACGCATTTTGTCCAATTATTTTCTGTATAGTGCGGATGAGCCCCGTAAATGCCGGTTTCAGCTCTAAATTCAATCTAAAACAGTATGACCCAAACAACTTGCTTCGGTATGTGACATATATGAGAGTAAAGAATAACATCTTAGCGTTAAATTGGTGTCGGCCATTATTTAGTTAAAATGTCATACGATAGTTTTAAAAGCCATCAAAATAGAAAATGATTTTTGTCCAATTATTTTCTGTATAGTGCGGATAAACCCCGTATTTCCCGGTTTCAGCTCTAAATTCAATCTAAAACAGTATGACCCAAACAACTTGCTTCGGTATGTGACATATATGAGAGTAAAGAATAACATCTTAGCGTTAAATTGGTGTCGGCCATTATTTAATTAAAATGTCATACGATAGTTTTAAAAGCCATCAAAATAGAAAATGATTTTTGTCCAATTATTTTCTGTATAGTGCGGATAAACCCCGTATTTCCCGGTTTCAGCTCTTAATTCATTCTAAAACAGTATGACCCAAATAACTTGCTTCGGTATGTGACATATATGAGAGTAAAGAATAACATCTCACCTTTATATTGGTGTAGGCCATTATTTAGTTAAAATGTTATACGGTAGATTTAAAAGCCGTCAAAGTATAAAACGCATTTGTCCAATTATTTTCTATACAGTGCGGATAAACCCCGTATTTCCCGGTTTCAGCTCTAAATTCAATCTGAAACAGTAAGACCCAAATAACTTGCTTCGGTATGTGACATATATGAGAGTAAAGTATAACGTCTCACCTTTAAATTTGTGTAGGCCATTATTCAGTTAAAATGTCATACGATAGTTTTAAAAGCCATCAAAGTAGAAAATGATTTTTGTCCAATTATTTTCTGTATAGTGCGGATAGACCCGTATTTGCCTGTTTGAGCTCTAAATTCAATCTGAAACAGTAAGACCCAAACAACTTGCTTCGGTATGTGACATTATATGAGAGTAAAGAGTAAGATCTCAGCTTTAAATTGGTGCCAATCATCATTCATTTAAAGTGTCATACAATAGTTTTAAAAGCCATCAAAATAGAAAAATGATTTTTGTCCAATTATTTTCTGTATAGTGCGGATAAACCCAGTACATGCCGGTTTCAGCTCTAAATTCAATCTGAAACAGTAAGACCCAGACAAGTTGCTTCGGTATGTGACACATATGAGAGTAAAGAATAAGATCTCACCTTTCAAATGGTGGCAATCATTATTCAGTTGAAATGTCATACGATAGTTTTTAAAACATCCAAATCTATTCTCTTACTTCTTTTGACGTTACTGTCAGCCGACACGTGCAAAATTTTCTTTTTCAAACTAAAGTATTTAGTATTTTGTTTAGTTCAATCTCAATTCATTTATTTATCAATTGTCTTAACATGCTAAAAGTTACGTACATCTATTTGTTTGATAAACTAAACTCCGTAGAATTGCGTGTTCCTAACTGGGGATGTATCATAATCTCAACTTGAAATTGAAATTAGACGTTTTCAACGCTTGAAATGTACCAGTTTATAAGGTATTTGTTCTGCTATAATTACGCCACGTTTTATTTTTACATTCTAGACTCTTGTACAAGCTTTTATCTAATTTATCTTCTCTTTATCACCCATGTTACACATTCATTTTTCGTTTTTCTTTTTGAAGACACCATAGCGCGAATTCTATTGTTTTCCTGGTTATTGGTCGCCAAAAGTAGCCCAATAGAAGAAGATTCAAGGAGCGCCTTGGCTTGCACAGAAGAAATACGACTTTGATTATTATTTGTTTTTAGTTTCTTACAGTAATTCATCTTATTTGTATGAAATATGAGTTGGTGATTCAGTCAGAATGGCAGGGAATCAAGATGATCTTTTTAGATGGAAGCGATTAACGTCGAAGAATAAGCCAACGGCCACGGTTACCAAGGTAAACTATCCGTTCTTTGAAATGACCCGTCCTTCACTGTTGTCCCATGTGCTTATAATTGTGCTGGCTAAGCCCACCTGAAGAGCGAGCTAAAGTTTATAAACGTCATTTGTTGTGTTGTTCTGGGTTATTGAGTGCTGTCGCGAGAGCCAATTACATCAGTAGACGCGACGGGTTTTGTTTTCCTGGTGTCAAAAGTAGGATTTTGATGTGAATGCAAGTTAAGACCTTAGTTTCCCGTTTCCCGTTTTCTGGGCTGATGACGATCGAGGCTCATGCCCATGCATTGTCTGTCGTGGCATCATGCTAATTCAACATGATTATGAATATGATGATTGTTGATACATAATTTTACATTTATTAAATATATATCAATCCTGAGAGTGAGACTTGACATTGACAATACACCCTTTCACGGCTAAGATTAAGGCCGCCATTTTAATTTGCGAGTAAACATTGCGTAATCAATTTTTTTCAGATGCATATGCGCTTGTAATGTATTGTTGTGTCACTGCGCTATGCGCTCACATAATATTGACATGGGCGCCATTTTAAATTACGAGTAAACAACTTTGTTTACTCGTACTTTAAAATGGCGCATGCGCACTCTTTTAACACTACAGTGAAACGGTGTATTCACAATCACATTCTGGATTTTTCACTTGACGTTTATTGAAATTACTGACTGTAGTTCAAACAAAGATTCCTTCATACATTCTTTCTTTCTGAAAACACTTCAAGTTACAGACTGGAACTCTTTACGACTTTAGAGTCTTCAGTTACCACCATCCATAGTTATAATATTAGTTAACTAGATCTAGATCTACAACAGAAAACCCAAATTATGTATTTTTTAATCAATATTTGTCTTCAAACACATCTTTGGAGAAGTGTGTCTTATCTTAAATGACATCCTCCTTCACATTATGATACAATTTAAGGGAAACTTTGCCATCAAATTTTTGGCGAATTTGGGGCTCCCAAGTCCCAACACTCTTAAGAGGGACTTTAACATTCAAGATCCCGACGTACTAAAGGCTCATGTGCAATATTTTTCTGAAGCATTATGTTATTATTTTATGCCCACATCCAATCCGACCGGTTTTACTCCACCAGAAGTGTCGAGCTGTATATTATTTCAGATACAGATTAAGAAATGTTAATGTTGTATCACTTTTCTTACCCTTGATTGGTAATGCCTCATAATTTTTGTCTACCGGTACATTGTTTTGATTCTTGTATGATTAATAATAATAATAATATTCCGCTTTTATATAGCGCTTAATACATAGGCTATACGATATCTCTATTAAAGCGCTTTACAGATACTATTACAGTATTACTTTTACTGAGCAGGCAAGGCACATGGTTCCAATTTTCCTCATAATTCATAATTGTGATAATGGCCCTTTACAAAAAAAAGGATGTGTAATTGATGTAGAAGGATGTAGAATGTTTAGATGTCTGACTTTATTTTTTAGATCACTGTCTCTTTTCCTGTTTTGTACTTATTTATTTTTTATGTTCATTCTCTCCTACAGAAGTCCTCCAAACCTACTGATAATATTCAAGATTGGATCAAGGTAATTTACTTGTACCATTCCATCAAATATGTACATATTGGTTACTTAATTTAAAGTATTTACCTCCAAGTAAACAATCTCTTACATAAATGAAATTCATTACAGTGACTAAGCTTGTTGATTATTGATTTACAGTATTGCTTGTCATTGGTTAGTATAAGAATTGTGTGTGTGTGTGTGTAATTGGGTTTTTGCAGACGTGTATCAATCAGATATGATTATTTACGTCTGGGAATCGACCTTTAACGTCACCATCCGAAAGACGTTTATTGTACCATTGTACCATTTAACCTCTATTTCAGTCTGTTGATTTTACTTTTTTAATTCATTTGTTTATTTTTCAGAATTTTTCCTATGTATGTTTGACATGGATATTTTTATTATTTGTTTCACTCACATACAAATAAAAGTGCTCATACATGGTTTGCGAAGAAGAAAACATTCAAAACATTGTTCTATTGGTAATGATAATAAACATTCATATTTATCTCTGTTTTAGAAAGTTGAAGAAGCGTCCAATCAAGCAGCAGCTGTGACCTTTGGCCTTCCAAGCAGAGGTCAAAGGTCAAATGGATACAGTACAGTGGAGGCCACTCTTGATGCAGTACATGATCATGATGAGGCATATAACGAAGGTATGTTTATGATATATTTATCTTGGTGGGCTTGGGTAACAAGGCTAGATATACCAAATCTAGTATCTAGGGCCCTGTTTCATCAAACTTGTTATGATTAGCAAGTTACAATAACTGTTATAAGCTACTGAAATCGTGGCATCTGATTGGCTGAGAGCTAATTTGTCATAGGATTTTATCATTTGTTATTGATAACAAGCTTTATGAAACGGGGCCCTGATTGACCAATAATGAATAGAATCTTGGCCGTCCGGATGTAATGAAGTCTTTTGTGTCGTCTATTATCTTGAGTCGATTGTGTACTGGGATTTAGTCATAAAATAGAAACGTTCAGGTATGGAACACTACTCATGTTGTGGATGGTTAGCAGAGGTGAACCGCTTCTCCTAAATTACTCATTAGCTGACATGCTACGGGCTTGAAACAGTTGGTACTTGTTTCCATGGCAGTGGGTGTAGCACAGCCTCGGCAGGTCTGTTATTAAAACTGATTACTGAGGAGGCGTGATGGCTCAGCGGTAGACCAGTGGTCTTGTAATGGTGAGGTCCCGGGTTTGAAACCAAGGCTTTAATCCTCATTACCAAGTCCCTAGGAGGAGACTTAAAGCATTTGGTCCTCTGGTTGCTTAATTAAGCATATAACATGCTTTCTTATACCATTCAGGTAAAGCAGTCCTCAAACATCATCACATAAATGTTGACAAACTTTAAATCTACTCATAGTACGGTTTCTATGGACATTGTGGTGTAGAACCTCAAAAGATAAACTACAATTTAGAGGAAAAGCTCCCTATCATCAAAGATATGAAAACAAGATAAAAGCAAAGTGCAAAATATCAATGTCGATTGGAAAGAATGACTTTTCTTAGACCAAATTTCACTGTTGGTCATGGAATGCATGGAAAACAACATCTTCAAAAAGTATAAAGGATGAATATTGAATAACGATTTAACAATGATCTAGATAAAATGGAAAATTTAATCTGAAAGTTTTCTTTTCCATGTAGCACAAGATCTTCTCTCTCAATGGATGGCTGAGAAATGCAACCTGGATGATCATGTGACCATGGATGAGGAGTATGACATTGAGGGCGCTGGTGATAGGTCACCGGGGGTCAAATCTGCTCTGCGGAGTGAATGGGATGACATGCTAGAGAGACACGATCCGATGCTTGTCAGCAAGACTAAATACACCACATCTGATGGTATGTACAATAGAATCACAACTATCTACTATAAAGATACTATAACTTTGGTAATTTGAGTTAAATATTATTAACAATATGCATGTAAATAAGTAGTTCTTTTGAATGCCAGGCTTATGATTTCCTCAGCTTCTTTAGAAGCA
Organism: Mesocentrotus franciscanus; assembly: GCA_037976565.1. Taxonomy (NCBI): domain Eukaryota; kingdom Metazoa; phylum Echinodermata; class Echinoidea; order Camarodonta; family Strongylocentrotidae; genus Mesocentrotus; species Mesocentrotus franciscanus. Next base: position 35,065,981 of record CP137667.1, on the reverse strand, counting down.
CATAGGGAACTTATATCATTATGTTATATGCACTATACATGAATGGAATATTCTTACTAACACAGATTCCCCCTTTTTTAAGAGAGCTTGGATATTAGCCTCAACAAAGCATTTTTAAAATAATTATTATCATCTCTTTTAGTAACTCTAAAAGCTTCTTTAAATCAACAGGCTCTCATTGTAAATTATGGTGGGCCAATCAGTGAAGCTTTCGAATATTCTTCTTGTTGTAAAGGATTGTAAATTGTAAAATGTTGGATATACTGTAATACTTCGATTAGTCATATCCAAATAAGGAATTTTAGCAGGATACATGTGTGCTATCTATAATTCAAATGATTTCTATGAATTTTCGTATGGGAAAACAATCTCTAATATTCATCAACTTGGACAATTTAATAATTTATCAATTGGATGTTATGATCATACCACATGTTTATAATTAGCAACACTTTGCAATATTGTATTCGTAATATTTCTTCTTATGTTATTTTTATTTTCATAACCTTTGTTCCTTATGTTATTTATGTGTTCAATTTGTACTTATTAAGTATGTAAATATTTTATATACATAGTTTTTATTGTACAGGGCCTCAGGGATAGCAGTTTGTTAACTGAAGAGGCAACCCTGCTTAAATAAAACTTGAAATAAATAAATTAAATTCATCAACTTATTCATCCTTTGCAGAACTTTATGCCGACATTGAAGGCAGGGATGACTACAGCACAGTACAGAGCATACTGGGTTCCTTGATGGAGAAAGAGTTGATAGAACCCAAGCAGAAGAAGAAACTCCGAGTAGCGAATGAAGACAAGAAGAAGTCTGATCCAAGAACAACAATGGCTGCCAGACAACAGAAGGTACTATTATAGATCAACCCATTGCCTACTGGAGCCGGGTGGCCCCTGTATTAAGCCTATATGGCAATGAATGTATTGAGTAGTTAACAGGTTAATGGACATTAAAATTGGAATTCCTCTGCACAATGCATCACAGTTCACTCACAATGGTCTCTATGGAATTCCCATCTAGTGGATGCCACACAATTTGCCAGGGTGTCTGGTAGGATGTAATCCCATTCACGGTTTGACTGTGGATTATTAATGAAAGATTGAAGAGCATCCAGTTTGGTAGTTCTTAAGTTGTCGAAGTATTTAAAGCTACTGTCTGATTTTTTTTTCAAGCCCTCTATAACTCTTCTGTTTAGTTTAATATTTTGTGTGTGTAAGTGTTCCAGATTTCTGGGTTTCTTTACAGGCTCAATTAGTCAAAGAAAACTCTTAGCCCTGTACTACTATTGAGATAGCTTATTGCTTATTTAAAAGTACAGTCAAACCTGCTTTAGTGACCACCTGTCTACAAAGACCACCTGTCTACAAGGACCACATTTTTTGTTTCCCTTGAAAATGGTTTCTCATTGAAACATGTACTAAAGGAACCTGTCTACAAAGACCACCTGTCTACAAAGACCACTTTTTGTGTTTCCCTTGGGCGGTCGCTATAGACAGGTTTGACTGTATTTAAACTTAGCATTGGAAAACATAACGTTGATTGAGTATTGTACATTGCTCTTTGATCATGTTTATCCTCTGTTTTACACTTTTTATCTTTTCATGTTTAAATGCATTTCCAGAGGAATTAGTCCCTAGTCATTAATTGATTGTGATTCGTCAGCCTATCAGTAGATCACATGTCGTTCAGTCAGGAGGAGGACATCGATCCGCAAGTTTATTCCATTGTGTTCTGTCTTGGGGTTTTGACTTTGCTTGATTCCATATTCAATTCATCAGGCTTGTTGTTTCGTGTCCATTACACCCACAGGCATGGCAGAGACACAAAACAAAGAATAAATTATTTGAATACCTGTTACCGGGTCGTGCTTAGTTTATTCAAGATTCGATGGCATGAGAGCGAGAGCAGTAAAAGCTCATGTATACATACAGATAAGAACTGAATTATTCATACCCCTTGTACTTTGTAGATGTGATGTTTTTTGTTTTTTTTAGTAACTCAAGAATGAAAGGGGGACTGCATGGTTGAATTAGGGCCTCATTGAATACTTTTAGATGTAAAGCTTTAACATGTCACATTATAAAGAAACATAAGTCGGGACAAAATCACTTCTTCACTTTAACAAAATTTCCAAAACTTGGTAAGGGTATGAGTAATTTAGTTGTTAACTGTATATATAAGACTGTGGATGCTTGATGGTGTAGTCTCTGTAAACATATAAAAAAAGGCTGATATTTTATTCAATACTATAATGACACAGGTCAGAGAGAATCGCCTGAAGAAGGAGCAGGAAAAGAAACAGCAGCTAGAAACCAGACAGGCCAAGAAGTCCGCACAGCTCCAGGCTAGACAGATGGTTCAACAAGAAGAGAAAGAGAAAACAATGAAGATACAGAGAGAAGAACAGATGATAAGAGAAGAGATGACGAGGATCAGGAAAGAAATGCAGGAGCAGAAGAGATCGGAAGAGGAGTCAAGAACAAGGTAAGAACCTTGGATATATTTGTTTTACTTCATTACTTAAAGCCTGTCTGCACTAGTTTGGCCAGGAGGGATTAGACCTTCCAACGTGGTCACTGACAGGTGGTTATCTCATCAAATCAGCTCTCAACGAACATAAGAAAAGGGGATCATGGGGGACCAACGGGTACCGCTTAGGCATTGTTTGCTATATAGAGGGCGTAAGTAGCTACAATTAAGTAGTGCAGTCCCGCTTTAAAGACACATAGTGGTGGGCTTTCATGGGGAATTTTGGTGTTTACTCAATAATAGGTGTTGTCAATCACCAGGATTAGTCTTCAGTTTTATGACCAACAGGCCTTATGTAATGCCCTGCACTTTTCACCAACTATCTTACATTTCTCTCACCCCAAGACTCTCTGAGAGACTAGGGGGTACTTGATGGGACCACAGGTTTGCTGAGTTTGAGACTTGTACACCCATTAATGGTATTTCCACCAAGTTCGGTGTCAGCAAATTATGACCTACTTCACTTGGAAACTGACTACCATCTCCCTTTAAATTAAGTAAAATATTTTAGTTAGCATTTATCCTGGTCGAGTGAAATGGCTTAAGTCTTAATCAAATCACATCTGAGTATTGTACTTCAGTAAGTCAACCTACTTACTTCAAAAGTGAATGATTTAGTTAGCATTTATCCTGGTCGATTAAAATGGCTTAAGTCTTAATCAAATCACATCTGAGTATTGTACTTTAGCAAGCCAACCTACTTTCTAAATAGCTATCCTTGATCTAAATATGGCATCATGTGAATGCTGTGAATCATTATGTATTAAACTGAAATGGTAAATATCAAAGAATGGATGGCATGAAAATGATGGAAGAAGTCTCATGTGTTAAATCCAACAATTTTTATGAGGTCACAAATATTTGACGTACCTAACTTCTTTATCAAGTGATTACAAATATAACAATATGATATATAAGTGATATAGAATGGATGATGTATAGAACCAGGGGGTGTTAATTCTCAAAGACTAAGATCGACTTTAAGTTGGACTTAACTATGGCCGGCCATTCATGCCACTGGTTGCTCTTACCATTATGATCTTTAGATATTTTTTCCTTCAATAATGATTTATAAAAAATGTAGATTTTGTAGATTTGTGACCATGATTTTTACGTCACTTGTGAGACCAATGCCAGTAAATGGTAAGAGCAAACAGTGGCATGAACGGTCTGCCACAATTAAGTCCAACTTAAAGTCGATCTTAGTTTTTGTGAAACACTCCCCAGCACTCATCCAGTATCTTTCTATCCTTCAGGGAGAGAGCGATCTTAGCAGAAGCTCGTAGAGAGGAGGAGGAGAGAATGAGAAAGGAGGAGCTTGTGATGAGGAAGATAGAGAATTCACGACGGCAGCAGGAAGATGGAGACAGGAGAACCAGGGAGGAGAGAATGATACGAGATGCTCAAGAGGCTCTGAGACTTAAGGTAGGTGGAGCTAGCTGCAGTCATACTGGCTGAAAATATCCTGGAACTCTGATTCCTAGAATCAGGAATCCTTTACTTTTACCAGTGTGACTGCAAATTTTCTGAAAATACACTAGGGCAACCTCACCTAGAGGCGGAGGTGCGCCTTACAAGCGACCACTCTTATGTGCTCTCTCGTTTTCTGGTAATTTAAGTGTCTTTTTGTGATCTTTGTGATTTTATATTTACACCAGTGGAAGAAATTTATACCAGGAACCTACTGGAAATTTTCTGTGTTAAATACATCAATTGTGAACTTTTTAGTGAAAAAGTGTTTAGAGACTTTGATGGGAAGCGCTTTACAAGCACCATTTTATTATTATTATTATTATTATTAGATAATCCCATTGTATTGTGAAAAATACAGTTCTGGCATTTAACAAAATTCCTGTATGTGTTACCGCAAACTTTGAGATCAGCTGCATCTACAGATTCTGAGTTACACAAATCAGACATTTATCAGTGCCTGAAAAATATTACCAATTGAGATCATCACTCAATTCAATTTAAAAATATGGACAGCATCTTGGTTTTTTTTTATAACGATTGTGTTTAATCTTCTTAGATACCGGTATATAGCGCATTCAATTTTTGGTTCCTTTTGATTGTAACCAGAACTGAGCAATAAGTAAATGTATGTGTGATATGTATTCCACAATCAGAAGTTGTAAGAGGGCTCTTCTTTCCCAACCTTTGTCTTCAGACCCTCCAGAGCCACTTCCATGCCTGGTATCGTCTAGTCCAGGACCAGCGGCTTCATATGGGTAAAGCGAGGGCGCTATCAGAATGGCGGAGTCTTCTGAAATCCTGGAACGCTTGGAGAGCTTTCGTCCGAGCATGTCGGGCTGAAAGAGAAGCTAAGCAGACGGAGATGGATATCAAACTCTCTCACAGGTTTGGAAATGAGATCATTTAAGAATTGTCAAGGTCCATTCAGATATTGTGTAGAAATCCCCTCCATGAATTGCCCCAGCCAAATTTTATGGTCATCGGTCAATCGTTTCTACTGATAATGTGATCACAAGCTATTTTTGCATACATAATGAGCCCTGTGACCTTTGACCTTTGACCTTGTGACCCCTAAATCTAATCAGTTAATTGGCTCTGCAAGATACATACATGACCCAAGTTTGGCGGTAATCCATCAATCGGTTCTTGAGATAACGCGATCACGAGAATGGGACGGACGGACACCCGAAAACATAATGCCTCCGGCTACTTCGTTGCGGAGGCATAAAAATTATAACAATGTCATCTATAGCACCCGTATCTGCCAGCTAGGAGCTCATGGCATTTGCTCCAAAATATATATACATGTATGTACATAATTAGTTAAACTCCGATATATACAAACAATATGACATGTAAACAGATCACGAAGTAATTTCCAGTGTTCAGTCAATAGTGAAATAATTGGCAAGTGGCAATTTTGTGGGCGTTAAAAAAGCAGAGGTGTGTGTGCAACGACGGTCCCTGCATTTTATTATTTTTATTTTTATTTCTTTTCTTTGTGAATTTCTTGTTTCACTTTTAAGTGGTCATTGTACCCGTGTTACACATCCTTTTAATGCATGTTTGAGTTTCATTTGGAAAACAGTAACTGCTGTAAGATCAAAATAAACATATTTCAGAATTAAATTATACATTTGTTTCCAACAGGAGGAAAATTGCAGCTGTAAATCATTACCGTCATCGCCTCCTTCATAAAACCTTTGTAGCATGGCAGGTTTACTGTCATAGAGAGAGCTTAGAGAAAGAACTCAACGAACAACAGTCTCACAGAAGATCCAAGATGGATGCCTTCCTCGATGCTGCAGCATCAGGCAAGCTCTGGACTGATCGTAGTCAGGAACAGGAAACGACTGCCCGTTCTGATAGGCCAGTCTCTGCGGGCAGGGTTATGGTGAGTTATTACTGTCAATACTTATGCCTTGTTCATTCATGATTTAGTAAACCCCCATCCGAAAGAAAGAAAAAAAGAAGACTCTAAGCATTTATGAAGCTTAGAAGTTTAAAGGTAGAGACCAGTTCTGGTCATGCGATTGATTTGTGAAAGAAACGTTGTGGAATCGATCAGAAAAGATTGATCATCTAGCATATAAGTATTGGTGTGTACTGCAAGGTTCTGGAATCATCAAAATGAAAAGAAATTTGGCCCAGTCTTGGTAAAGTTACAAGCACTGTACACAGAAAGATGTATATGGGACTATATACGCGATCACGAAATCTATCCAGTCCGGATCGATATGATAATTTACCAAATATAGCAATTAGTAGGCGGTTTCCCGGCAAAATTTGTATCATCACATATTAGTCAAAACATATTCTTTCACATGATTGGTAATAAGAGCTTCCATTTCATTTTTTGAGAGGGGGGCATTTCCAAAACTGGTAATGATCATCTGAAATTGGATATTTCACAGTGATGATACATATGATGCATGCCATTCAAGATGCTCCAATATAGCCAAGCTAGGCTACAGGTTTCAGTGCCCACTGTAAACATTCAAGGAATTCCTTTCTACCATTTAACACCTGGGTGGAGAGTGGCAAATGTAGGTTAGTGTCTAGCTAAAATCTGTGTAGAAACACAGACATTGGTATTACAAATTAAATTAGATTATATTTCTGAACAGAATCTAACATTTCTTCCTTTTTTGTAGGGGGCCAACTTTGGTGGTGAAGATAGCTCTGATCCCATCTCCAGCAGAAGTGACCCTTCATCTAGAATCAGTACTACACACACCAAACAGGAGAAAGGGGTCAGGCACCAGTCTTCAAAGAAACCCAAACATGCATGGCAGGTTACAAGAAAGCATGTCAATCTTACTGCAGAAGAAATGGCTTCAATTGGAGACAATATGGACCTTGGCACGGTGGAAATTCCAACAGCTGGACAACCTCCCTCTGATGGGCAACAATCTAAACAGGGCAAGAGGCCTATTCAATACACAGTGAATAACTTTGAACACAGATACTCTGCACAGCAAAAGCTCCTCTCTGAACAACAAGAGCAGCTGAGGGAGCAGAGACGATTGATAGAAGAGCTGCAGTTGGGACAAAAGCAACAGGCAATGACGAAGCAGTTGGACCAGATTAGAGATGGGGAGTATACACAGGACATGGAAGAGCACCCTGATGGGCATCCATTGGATAACATGTTTAATAAAGGAGGTCAAAGGTCAGAAAGGTTAGTTTCTTCATTTTTATTTTGTCATAGTAAAAACAAAATGTCAAGAAATATGGTAATATTGTAACCATTATATCATAATAATCTGGATTTATATAGTGCTTAATACAAAATTCCGTCCCTAAGCGCTTTACAGATATTATTACCCCGGTCATCGGATTAATTCACCCCCAATGTGCACCATCTCCACTCCCTGGGGAGTATTCCTACCTTATTTTCACTGTGTGGGCATATGGCTATTACTAACACAAAGGCTTTTGTCACCCTACCAGGTCCTTATTTATCTCCTGGGTATGGAGTAGCAAATGTAGATGCTTCCATCTAGTTACATGCCCAAAACACTGTAGCTGTCTTCCTTTTCAAAATTGTATCTTAATCACGATTGTATTCCATGGCTCCATGCCAACATTACCTTCTTAAAAACCTGCCTAGATCTGAGATGACTGCTGGGGACTCCACTTGTAGAACCACCTGGAGCGAAGATTCAGCTTCCTCTAATAGGACAAGGTCAACCTCAAGGTCACAACCTCCTATACGCAAAGGTAAGCAAACTATTACTTGACTTGCCGTACACAGGGTGGTCAGCGAACAAAAAGCCAATTTCATGTAAAATGGAAACTTTGAAGGAATATGAAGTGATGTTTGTGAAGCCTAAAGCCTCTTTGTTGCTGGGTCCAGTGCTTGCTTAAGGGCTCTAAGGCTCCAATATGCTCTCTGATGCAATCTGAGCTATATTTTGGAACATTTTTAAACAAATTTTATGACTAGAAATACAGAATGAGTTTGGTTGAGAGTGCATTTTTACCTGTCATTGATTTTCAAAACTATAATTACAAATATTCACTTTGATTTTGCATTAATTAAGCACGGCTCATCGCCTCGGCTATATAGGCGAGCCGATCGGGTGCACATATTATGTCGTCACTATAACTGCGGCAAATTAGACCCCTGTTGACCTGTAATTTGGAGAGGTGCGGAAAATAAGGTTTAAATTCGCTTTTGTGCAATAAGTTGTATTTTCACTGGATAGGGTCTTTAAAAACACCCTGTGGACAAGTAAATATAAAGTTCTTTTTTTGTGTGGAGTACGGTATGTAAATCTACATTGGTGTTTTTTTGTTACAGGAATGGAGGACAGAGCAGCTCAGAGAGCCAGGTTGAAATCAGAAAGAGAAGAAAGGCAGAAACAGAGGGAACTACAAAAACTGGTAATTATATTTTCCATTTATAGAAAGAAAACTTTGATCAGAGTCATTATGAGTACAAGTTTGAAATTATAATGACTATGAGAAGTGTTTTCTTTCAAGCTCATATTTCCTGCATTGTCTGTGGCAACTGTGGATTATCTGTTTGCTCACTATCCCTTGTCCCATTCTGTTTTGGGTTTTATCTATTTCTGTTGCTCTTCCCAGTGGGCTTACTCTCTCTCTCTCTCTCTCTCTCTATATATATATATATATATACAGTGTAATATATCTCTTCTCTCTCTCTCTCTCTCTCCTCTATCTCTCTCTTCTCTCTCTCTCCTCTTTCTCTTCATCGCTGTATCTCTGCTTATCTCCTTCTCTTTCTCTCTATATGTCTGTCTCTCCCCCTTCCCCTCTTTCTCTGTCCATATGTGATTGTATGTCTGTCTGTCTGTCTGTCTGTTTCTCATGTTTGATATTCATGACTCATTTACCTCTTCTTTGTCCTTTACAGAAAGAGATGCAGGAAGAGGAACAAAGGAAGGTTGCAGCTGAGGAGGCAGAGAAGAAAGCAGCAATTGAGAAGAGGAAGGAAGAGAAAAGACTCACTAAACAGGTTTATAGGATTCCTTTTATGTGTCTCTGCTTATTCATATGCTGGTCTGCTATTCTCCTGGAAATTATTAGAATTAAGTATGGCTGTTCAATGAATGTTTAATGTTACCATTAAAGCCCATCTTCACTAGTTTGGCCAGGAGGGATTAGACCTCCCTGCATGGTCACTGACAGGTGGTTATCTCATCAAATCAGCTCTCAATTATCATAAGAAAAAGGGGATCATGGGGGACCAACGGGTACCGCTTTAATAGGCATTGTTTGCTATATAGAGGCCGCAAGTAGCTACAAGTAGTGCAGTGGGGCTTTAAACAACATGTATGCTCAGGTTCCACTAAAAAATTGAAGAAAAAATAATAAATGAAGTAAATGAAATTGCTTCATGAACTAAAAGTACATGTTACAAATATTCATTCAATTCTCTATGTTGTTTTGAACAATAATAATTTGTGCAAACAAACTTAAATTTACTGTATAATGCTTTCCTATTTTAAGAAAAAAAAAGATAGTACTTAAAAAATAGTACCATGCATTGTTTTCTACTAGAATAAGATCCCTGTACCAATGAGGTTGACCAGAGTTGTATGTAGAGCCTACCCCCTTCATTCCTAAAGAAAGTATACATAGTGTAGCATAATTGGTCCAGTATTTAGTAAGACGTAGAGGGCGCTATAGTTAATTGTGAAATATATACATGTACATCATGAGCATGTCAGTAAGTCAATGTTGAGCTGTCGTTGCGACAGGTACTAGTGTAGAGATCAGTGACTTGGAACGAGATAAAGTTACCTGAACTGCAGATACTGTGTAAGTGTTGTTTCTTTAGTTCCTGTCGTACATTTATTGGTTGCGGGAGTGAGTGAAATGAGAGTCCACGTTTTTCTTACACAATATATTTTTGTGAGAGCCCACTGAGAGCTCGTTGATGAATGATTGTCGAGAGCGTGGACCGAGTTCTGAGAAAGACTGCAAGGCAGAACGCTACCCCGGCAGAGCCCAGTTATGCCACAATAGTTTCGATTTTCAACCCTAATTTGCGATGTATTTGTTTGGTTTCCAGAGGGAGCAGGAGAAATTGGAGCGCATTGAGAAATCACGCAGACAGATGGCACAAGCAGATGCCCACTATCAGACTTCGCTGCTCCGCCATTATGGTTTCAAACCATGGAGTAAACTGGTTAACGTGACGAGACAGAATATGCAGGTGGGTGCAGCGAAATGCTATTTCTCTCTATTTACATGTACATGTATGTATTTGTTTCTTGTATCAAGGGGAAAATTACAGATTAGTATAATATGAACTTGTTTTCTTATTTATAATAGTAATGATAATTTTAACATGTGTATAGCGCTTCATACTACATTTTTAAGTGCTTAATATATTGATGTGTTATAAGAAGGACTTTTTCTAAGCTTTTGAAGTTTATAATCTACTTAATCAGTTACTTTGGGATAAACCCAACCCAGGACATACAGAAATGGAGTGTATGGAGTCTATATGGGTGGTATTCTCGAAAGCGGACTAACTTTAGTCCATGGTTTAATCCTCCGACTAAATATGGAATGCCAAGTGTCCATATGAATATGTTTTTGTATGATTTAATCTGTCACTAAACTAAAATTAAATGCTTTCATTAAATAAATATTTTGTAATAACATAGTTAATTACAACAATATAACTATGAAATAATTATGTTATCATGGTAATTTAGGGACATATCAAATTATTCGAAAATATATTCATATGGACACTTGGCATTTCATACTTAGTTGGAGGATTAAACCATGGACTTAAGTTAGTCCGCTTTCGAGAATACCACCCAATGGGACTAAGAGAATTCGGTAGTCAACAGGTTAAATGAAGTGAGTCCATTTCTCTGTCCTACAGGTTGCAATAGACAACCACAGCAATAACCTGCTACATACAGTACTGTTGTCATGGCATCACACGACCCAGGAAGTGAATCAACGTAAGAATGCCCTTGCTGATGCCAGGTTCCGAGAGATTCTTCTCAGGAGAAGTTTGAACTCTTGGAAGAAGGTAAGAAAATATCCTCCTGACAATTTTATTAAAATCTACCTATCTTTCCTTGTACTACGTGGAGAATTGCTTTTTAAGAGAAAATTGGCTAGCTACTTGGATTTCTTCTGAAACACCCATCTTGAAGTAGATTGGTGATTTGAAAAACTATTGATAAACCTGCTTGAGGGCACATTCACTGAAAAGCCTAACTCCAGTTGAACATGATTAGATATTAAAGACTGTGTTGTGAATTTGGGTCATTACTGCTAGGCTGATTTTTTAAAACCTCCCTTTGTTCACAACTGTCACCCAGCTAATACACATTTTCTTTCAAGATACTTTAATGGATACACTGTTTTTATGCCGCCGCTACAAAGTAGCCGGAGGCATTATGTTTTCGGGTTGTCCGTCCGTCCGTACGCACGTCCGTCTGTACGTCCCGTTCTCATGATCGCATTATCTCAAGAACCGATTGATGGATTCCCGCCAAACTTAAGTCATGTATCTGGCAGAGCCAATGAACTGATTAGATTTTGGGTCCATGGGGTTAAAGGTCACAGGGCTCATTATGTATGCAAAAATAGCTCGTGATCGCATTATCTCAAGAACCGATTGATGGATTACCGCCAAACTTTGGTCATGTACATGTATGTATCTTGCAGAGCCAATGTACTGGTTAGATTTGGGGGTCATGAGGTCAAAGGTCATTGGGGCTCATTATGTATGCAAAAATAGCTTGTGAATGCATTGTCAATAGAACCAACAGATATTTACTATCAAACTCAGGACATGTATGTATCTTGCAGAGCCAATGAACTGATTAGATTTTAGGGTCATGAGGTCAAAGATCAAAGGGTCATACATGTATATGAAAAATAGCTTGTAATCACGATATTCTGAGAACCTGTTAATGGATTACAATCAAACTTGAATTTTTAAATTGCTTCTGTTTTGGTTTGTAAAGTTTCTCTATGGCGCAGGCATCAATTTCGACTGCGTGCAGTCGAAGATCCATCTAGTTTATTTGTATTGTTGAACATTCAGTGTAAACTAGTCTGATTCTGTGAGATGTTCTTTTCATCATTATTTAAACTCAAGATTACCTGAAATTCTTAATTAAAGTGGTATCTTGATACTCAGAGGTCATTTTGTTGTCTTACTTCTTTGTATATTATTGTCTTTTAGCCCTGATATAACAAAGATTCAATATGTAACAAAGTGACTTGTATGGTCTGAAGGAGGTTTATGTAACATAACTCCACTATGCCTGCTCTTTGTTTATTAACCCATCACTACCTTATATTTCACTCTTTCTTCCATGCACACATGTATGTACCTACTACCTTATGTATTTCACTTTTTCCCCTGTATCTTTAGTTTGGACATTACCAATCCATACAGCTGCAGAAAGCAAGAAAGCATTATCTCCGCAAACTGAAATGTAAAGCTTTGTTGACGTGGAGAGACTGGGTCACGGATGAGAGAATAAGGGCGTGGCAAGCAGAGGAGAGAGCCGAGGAACATGATACTAGGTGAGAGGATGGTTGGTGTGTGAGGGAATACAACCAATAGATGCATCACTGATGGGTCGCTTCAGGCGGGGGGCTAGGGTACAATTAACTGCGAAAAAGCTTTCGTCCTTGAAGCCTAATTTGCATAAAGTAGACAACTTTGTAATTACTAATTTGTGTAGTTGGCTTAAGGATTGTTAATCATTATCAGATAAATAGCAGATTAGTTGAAGTGTTTAAAAATAATCTTAAAATGTCTCTTTTTAATTCAGCATGTAATTAATTGTTCTGTCATTTTTGTATGTTCTATTTTACTTCTTTTAGTTTGTTTATAATGCAGATACTTTTATGTGATCTCTTTTGTTTTTGTTTCATAAGAGCATGTGATTTCAAGTGGATTCGGCACCTTACAAATCTTATATATCATTATTATCATTATAAAAACTACTCAACATAGAATGAATTGTACGTACATGAAATCAAGAGGCAAAAAACAGAAACTATTAAAAAGTGATTACATGTAGCTTGTAATCAGTAGTTTACATAATGAATTTTCATTGAAGAAAATACAGCATGGAATAGAGATTATACAGAAATTTAATGAGACTATGAAAATATGAAAATATGAAAAGAGAAATAGACACATGATAACATATGTGTAGACTGAGAGTGATATGAGAAAGAGAGAGAGAGAGAGAGAGAGGGGGGTGAGAGATAAATATTAAAAAAAGATCTTCAGAATACGTGCAAGTGGAAGGCACTGTGATAGTGGCAAGGACAGTTGCTATATTCTTTTTTTGATTTTTGATTTTTCAGACGGATATTGAAGACTGCATTCCTAGCCTGGAGACGGTATCCAAGGATGTTGAAGGAGGAGAGAGCGAAGGAGATCCGTCGCCAGGAGATGAGGAGGAAGGTTGCATCTATCATTCCAGACTTTGGATTTACATAAAGATGATCAGAGTACTCTAGTCAAATTATAATGCTGTTGTCAGCACCTACTTTCCTCTTTCGACTTGTCAATATACAATTTTTCCAACATTGACACTATATTTTTAAAAAATATGAATTTTCAAGGTCATTTGAATGTATCATTAGATCCATAATATCAAATGTTTTGTAAAATTTCAGCATCAGGATAACAATATATATATATATATAAGATCATGTATCTTTGCTTTACTTGAAGTTTGTGTCACACTACAATAGCACTTGTTGAAATAGTGCTATCCTTCTGGACAACATCTCCTGATTGTATCTTCACAATAGACAATTCAAAATTTTTGTTTTTGCTTGACAATGATCTGATGGTTTAATTCCTGGCTTGCTCCTGTTAAACTTATACTAGGATCGAGTGTCTTCATTCCTAGCTCATGACCAAGACACCATCATTCAAGCTACCCCCTCCCAACTGTTTGAAAAGTGCAGGGCCCAGAACACAAAGATAAGATTGCATTCGATTTCTTTTTTGCAATTGACCATGATGTACAATCAATTGAGAAGGTTTGTGTTACAGGGCCTTGTCCTCAACTTCTTCCTACATGTATGTTCAATACCTTAAGACAATAAAGCCGTTTTAGTAAATTTACAACATAGCATAGGTGTGTTATAATCTATACTTTGTTCCTTGATTGCAATTGACTATGAAAGATCAAGTATATTCTTGAATGATTAATAGATCAAATCAAATGTGAAACCATTTGTAAAGAGAAGTTATAGTTTAGACTGCCTATCATAAGCCAAATCAACAGTGAAAACGTTTGCTATTTAACTGGTCAAAAGTATATGCCTTGTTCTGCTTCTTGCTTTTACTACATGTATACAATGTGAAGTAGTGACTGTATAGTAATCGTTGGGTGGTATTCTCGAAAGCTGACTAACTTTAGTCCATGGTTTAATCCTCCGACTAAGTATGGAATGCCAAGTGTCCATATGAATATATTTTTGAATAATTTGATATGTCCCTAAATTACCATGATAACATAATTATTTCATAGTTATATTGTTGTTTATTAATTATGTTATTACATGTTATTTTAATTTAGTGACAGATTAAATTATTCAAAAACATATTCATATAGACCACTTGGCGTTCTATACTTAGTCGGAGGATTAAACCATGGACTAAAGTTAGTCTGCTTTCGAGAATACCACCCATGTTTTCTTTATTCTGTATTGTGCAATCTGAAATACAAGGTGGTTTGCTGTGCTAATTAACTCAAATTAAACTATAATCCATGTTTTAAGGTGTATGTTGACTAATGTACAAAATAAATGGTGTCCAGAAGAAGAATTTGTGCAATGTTACTCCTGCTGTCGCTGAATTTGAACGTTTGAGAGAAACAAATAGGGCCTCGACCTTCAGCGAGTCTTGTTTCTAATGCTATTCACTGTCTAGTTCGATGGATCTTTAAAAATGGTAAACTTTGAGGATTATCACAGAAATGCAATAAAAAGAATTTGCTTTTATATTTCGTTCATTTTTTCCCCATTAAGAACTGTATATGAACAGGTAGTGAGAGGGGGAGGGGGAGGGAGTGAGGGAGGGAGAGAGAGTGAGTGGAGAGAGAGAGATAGATAGAGAGAGGGAGGTAGAGAGAGGGAGGTAGAGAGAGAGAGGGAGGTAGAGAGAGAGAGGGAGGGAGAGAGAGGGAGGGAGGGAGAGAGAGGGAGAGGGAGGGAGAGATGTATAAAGAGGGAGGGAGAGAGAGGGAGGTAGAGAGAGAGAGGGAGGTAGAGAGAGGGAGGTAGAGAGAGAGAGGGAGGTAGAGAGAGAGAGGGAGGGAGAGAGAGGGAGAGGGAGGGAGAGATGTATAAAGAGGGAGGGAGAGAGGTAGAAAGAGAGGGAGGGAGAGAGGTAGAAAGAGAAGGAGAGAGGGAGGGAGAGAGGTATAAAGAGAGAGGGAGAGAGGTATAAAGAGAGAGAGGGAGAGAGGTAGAAAGAGAGAGAGAGGGAGGGAGAGAGAGGTGGATGGAGAAAGAGAGAAAGTGGAATAATACAAAGAAAAGAAAGGTTAAATACAGACAAATCACACAATAACTAAACCAATTTTATGAACATTTCATATCTTGTTTTATTCTAACTAGTTGCTCACAAGAACAACCGAAGTCATTTACAGAATATAAAATACATAAAGAAATGATATGTTATACACTATACACATCATTTGGAAATCGGCTCCAACCTCGCTCATGAATGTAATGATGATATTCCCTCTAAGAATACGAAGTTGATAACATTCATAAAAAAAGAATGAGGTAATAGATTTGTAAACACAACAGCAAGTCCATTATTTGCTATTAGAACATTTGAAATGCCTGTCCATCCATTTCCAACGGTGACCTCTAAATCTTTCATATAGATTTTGTTTTTTCCTTACGGGGTGGGAGTGATAATCATCTGGTTTAATGATCAATACAGAGCCAATGATAAGGAGAGTTTGGCCAACCCAGTTGGGCACAATGTGGTGAATAATGGTTTGTTGGGCATGTTGTGACCAGGTGACACCAAGTTGGCCAAACTCTGTGTATAGATGACTCTGGATTAATATGTTTAGAGGCTTACCGGGTAAAATTAAACTGTACTCCTCTATAAGAAGACCTCATCTAATAAAATTAATAATCATTTTTATTTTCTAATTATCCATTTTTTGTTGGTATCTTGCAGATAATTGCTGAACTAAACAACAGTAACACAGTATCTTGCATGCCAGGTATACGATAGAACAGTCAAAACTTTGAAATGATGTTTCGCATAGTACTAAATGAGGGTAATCAACGGTTTGCGTGACATATCAATGACTTGGTTACTAATCACATATTCATTTTTTGGCCCTATTTATGTAATAGAACACTTTTATCAATGTCATTTTATGTTCTTGTAAAATTTGTTTGGCTACAATGAACAAACAGGTTTTTATTATGGGTCGAATTATGTGTACCTATACCAAAAAAAATAATTGGACATAAATAATCTAATGTTACAAAGGGACATTAACACAATACAATGACATTTGCTTACAATATGTCACGAGTATGAGTGGGGTAATCAATATTTTAACTCTCACCTCAAGCTCAGAATTTACATTGATTTATAGGGACTGGGCATTCTTATCTGACTTGAAAATAATATTTAGTGATAAGATAGTATTAGAAGTACTGTGGGGGTAGATATCGACTGAATGTCATTTATAAAAAGCCCCAAATCTCCAATCGCATGTATATACCTGGCCATAACAAGATCATTTATATCACCATAGTGCAAGATTATCCAATAGAGTCCATTCAAATGTTTTATTTCAAATTTTGAATTCTGTTGTGGAATAACATTAAATCCTTTATTCTGTCTGGAGCGACACAGGCTTTTGGCTTTCTGTTAAAAGATATAGGCTAACACTCCTGTGGCTCCAACGGACAGGACAATTCATTCATTCTGCCGACAATGAATTAAAATCATTCTTGAAATTTGTAAGAAAGAATACTGGCGTTTAGTCATGTGAAATTTGTTGTCATTTTTTATTAGTATACAAATAATGAATGCTTATGAGTTGAAAGATTAACGTTCTATTCAATGAGGCGTCAGCCGAGTTGAATAGAAATAGCGTAAACTTTCAACGAATGAAAATATTTGCACTATTGAACGAATGAAAAACATTCATTATTTATTTTATACAACATCTTTCAACAAATTATGCTTTGCTCCTTATATTAAAGATAAATTAAAGTTGGAGTCAGGCCTTCTCGATTACATTCAGATTGCCTTCGTGTCAGATGCGCGCAGAGCACAATGGGATACATGCAGGGCAGAGAGTGTGTGTGTGTGTGCATTGTACGCAGTCTGCATATAACCAAAAATGCACACTCGTTGAATAGTACTACAGCGAATATAACCAAAAATGCACGGTCGTGCAATAGTATTATATATTGAATATCACGTGACCAACAATCCTCCAATCAAATGACAAGGATTTACTTAGGTGTTGTATAAAAGGTAATAAATAGCCCATGTATGTACTATGTACCATAATGCAAAAATTCTCAAATAACAATGTTCTCAAGATTGTGGCGTCTGTTTCCAATCAAATTACCATAGTTGCTGTCACCCATACAATATTGCTCTTCATCATTTTCTGGTCTAATTGTAAACACATCTATTCCTTCAAATGTTAATACCCCAGTTATATCGCCAAAACTGACACAAGATCTATAGAATGAACAAGGAATTATGTTATTCCAAATGGCCAGGAGTTTGCGGACTATTCCTCAGTTGTCAATTTTGGCTGTGTGACTAGGCTACTAAACACATGTACAGTTAACAACGAAATTATTTATACCCTTACAAAGTTTTTTAATTTGTTTAATTATGTGAAAGATTGATTTGTTCTAATTCATTTTTCTTGAGAATGTGACACATCAAACTTTACATCTAAAAGTATCCAACAAAGGCCCTAATTCAACCAGTCAACCTCTCGTTCTCGAGTTACAAAAACACAAAAAACATCAAATTTATAAGGGTTATGAATAATTTAGTTGTTAACTATTACATTATGGTCGCTATACCATTCTTTCTTTACCAAAAACGAATTCTCTGATGGGGAACACTGAATCATCAAACCTATACAGACAGGAGAGGGGGATAAAGCTATTAGGGTAAGACCTCGTTCAGACAGGATCTGGTAAGCTGCATCAAAAAACCGCCACGGCAAATAATAAATTACTTAAAGGTAGGGTATTTCACCTACCGGTACATCACTGCCACCGCTGTAATGTATTTTTAATTGCGCCATCTTTTGGTGAAGGCGTACATAGAGCGATTTCTGGTTCCTGTACCCTTGCATCATCATGTGCGTGCCATACAGTTGGTGATGCATTGTGGGACATGGCTGTTGACACATCGGGACATTGTGAGCAGCAGATGGCAGTATACGCAAGTCTGAAGTAGAGTCAGTAGAATACCCTGCCTTTAAGCACAGTGCACATCAAATATCCGCAACCGATACTTCAGTCACATCAACGATACCGACACCATACCGACACCAGACCTAACATAACATCACATTACCCCAAGCGGTCAAGAATTGGTCAATTTGGTGTGGGTTTAGAGTGGGTTTGACGGTGTGACCGAGGTATTATAACACAACGATTAGTAATTAGTTGCCATTATTGCGCCACATTTTCACCTCCCATATCAACTCTTGCCATTCAGTTACAGTCAAACCTGTCTTAGTGGCCACCTCTCTATAAAGGCCACCCATGTATAGTGGTCACCTGTATTGTCCCCCTCTAGAAGGAAATGTGTGTTGAAGAACCAGTCTAAAACGGACACCTGTCTACAGTGGCCACTTATTGTGTTTCCCTTGGGTGGCCTTAATAGACAGGTTTGACTGTACAGTAAAAATGTCTACAGGCTTGTTAAGATACGAAACAAAATACCTGCGGCGGTTTATTACACATAGATGAATGGCAACTACACGCATCAAAGGTCCTATGCGTATTCACTGAGCTCTGTGTTATAGGATACAGAAATGGGAAGCGTATAACGCTTTATGTCATCACAAAAAAATGACGCGGTTATGTTGCATCTAGTCTGAATGAGGCTTTATTTTGCTGCCGAGGAGGTACTTTGAGGAGGCTTACTAGGTCATGTATGAACGAGGAATAAAAAAAGTGCTGTTACTATTCAACCTATCATTAGTCCAAACCCAAATCTACACTGGTTCTTCATTTGGTTGATCACACCACTCAGGATAAAGGTGAAGGGCATTGGTTGAAGTCTCTTCTCTAGAACGGCAGCTACAGTCCAATTTGTATCTACCATACCTGCATAGAAAAGAGAAAATGTACAGTTAATGATAATAATAAAGCAATTATTAGCTACACTTCGCAATATTGCTTCTTATGTAATTTATCTTTGTTTTCATAACCTTTGTGTATGTTATTTATGTGTTCAATTATGTGTACTTATTAAAGGGCAATCCAACCCTTTTAATTAGTTCACTTGAATGAAAGCAGAAAAATCAGAGAAACAGAATGGCGAAAGTTTGAAATAAATCGGACCAATATTAAGAAAGTTATGAGTGTTTAAAATATGAGATCACTACGGCTGTGTGAATCTCAAATCGGCGATTTTGTCAGTGGATTGTGACGGAGAGACTGATTACTCTCCCGTTTGTCGTGTACAAAAATATCACTTATTTCTGTTTTTCTTCGAAGTGCCTTCACCCACCGGGCACTACTCAAAATATATCATGGAGAGTACATTATGACAGGTCCTCTAAAAAGAAAAGACCATACCGAGTCATACATTTATGAAAAGTTGAAATTTTAGTCCTATTGTGTATGCGAGCAAGTGGGAAAGTTGTCCGCCACTACATCACATAGACATTATCAATTCAGCCAATTTGAAGAGTCCATACCTATAGTAATTGCAACTTTCAAACTTTCATCAGTATGCTTCTCTGATTTTTCTGCTTTATTCTAGACAAGTTTGCTATCAAGGTTGGATTTTCCTTTAAGTCTGTAAATATTTTATATAGATCATTTTTATTGTGCAGGGCCCTCAGGGATGGCAGGTTGGTAACTGAAGAGGCAACCCTGCTTAAATAAAACGGTAGATCAATAAATAAATAGATATACCATAATGTGATATGTGCTATATATACAAGCATTGAATATTATCAGTATTATATCTGTATAGTGTGAATCACCAAACATGGAATTCTCTTCTCAAGCACTGCACCTATTGTCCACTTTGTTTCTACCATACATACTGTGTACTGCCCAAATACAAAAAGAAATACAATATACCAATAAACAATATAAAATAAGGCATATTTTAGAGAGACTCCTATTGGTTGAGATGCTAGTATTCGACACTCAACATTTTGTTGTAGGTACAGAGACATGCAATAAAACGATGTTTTTGCACAGTATATCGTGTACAAAAGCAAATTAGATCGCGCACCTCTCTTCCTTGCATGAACCTCTTGTACCATCTTAGTTGTGCACAAAAGAGACCCGTACGTCTACATGAAACTCATCAAGACTCAAGAAGAAAATGAGGAAGGAGATAGTAAATGCCCATGATCGCATTTAACTAATATTGAATGTATATCGTTGTTAAACTGACAACTTTCTACCAATTACTCCCAAACTCTTAACTAGTCACATACCTTTGAATACTACATTAGCAGCTGGTAGATCAACTTGGTACCCTAGCGAGACTGACGACTCTCTACCTCTTAAATTACTCTCAAACTCCACTCCGATCTGGACTTCTTTTCCCTTATGGTAGTACGCTGCATGGAATGCTGTTGGTCCTACAGTACTGGAGGCTATCCAATTGTCGGCTGTGGAAAAATTTGAAAGGAAACAAAAGTTCAAGGGAAAGCTAAGGTATTTGGGGAATTGGTGTCCCACAAGTTCCAAAGTAAAGTGAAGTGATAATAATAATAATAATAACAACATTTCTTATAAAGCGCTTACCACCGAAGTCTCTAAGCGCCATAACAAACAGAATAGACTGATAAACAATTACATATTATACAAAACAAAAAAGTGCAAATAAACCTACAAATTACAATACATATGAAATACACATCAATGTGAACAGAGTAAGTTAATCATTAAAAGCAATTTTGAATAAATGTGTCCTAAGAGAAGTTTTGAATTGGTTAACAGTTTGACAGTTTTTTTACATTTAAAGGTAGTTTGTTCCAAAGTTCAGCAGAAGCTTTGGAAAAAGATCGATGGCCATAAGAAAGAGTTGATACAGAAGTAGACATTAGGTTTAATTGAGAAGATGACCGAAGATTACGTGAGGGTTTATATTCATGGATTAGTTCTTGCAGATAAATTGGTGATGAATATGAGTTCACATAAAATCTGCCATTTTAATTCATGTTTTGTCTAATCTAAGCCCCAGTATGGCTACTCAATGCAATAAATCAGATACTAAAGTCACTGATGTGGTTGGTAACACATGGGACAAAATGACCTGGACTTGCGCTAAACCAAAGTAGGGGTAAAAAGAAATGAGAAATAAGCATGTTTAGCTCTAGGAAACTGAAGAAAGAGCTCTAATTTAAAAAAAAAAATAGAATAATTAAAAATCTCTGTGCTGAAATCTCGAATAAGAAAAGTTGCTCCCATGATAAAAAATTCTTTACACTACTACAGAGCAACACTTACTTGCATATTTGCCTGCGATTGAGACTACAGCGGCTTGTTGGCCCTGCCCACAGAGATTTATGCTCCCATGATAACAAATTCTTTAAACTACTACTGAGCAATTCTTACTTGCATATTTGCCTGCGAGTGGGACTACAGCGGCGTGCTGGCCCTGCCCACAGTGATAAATGCTCTCATGATAAAAAAATTCTTTACACTACTAAAGAGCAATACTTACTTGCATATTTGCCTGCGAGTGAGACTACAGCGGCTTGTTGGCCCTGCCCACAGTGATAAAGAAGCTCCGCCCCTACAGCCAATCTCTGTGTAATGCTCTGCATGTAATGAGCTACGGCTATTCCTGTGCCTTCTAACGGATCTATGTTAGCCATGGTAAGTACACCGGTATAGGACGGGCCCTTGTACTCCAGCTCGGCTTGGTATACACCCCATTTGGTTTGTTGTGTCTGTTGGAGAATAATAAAAATATATATTAAAGTGACTCCGTAACATTGCCTCAGATTCTGAAACAAAAGCCTGGATTTAGCTCATGCTGCAATCATAATTATAAACCTTTAGGTCAGTCAGGAATCCCATGACTTTTACAAGCCGATTGCCTGTCCGATTATCAAGGTATTTATGATTGGAAATCAAAATTTCATTTTTCCCCAGCTCCCCCCCCCCCCCCCCCTGGATCCGCCACTGACAAGTAGGGCCATGCATTTCAGATTTAACATTGTTAAACAATGCCTTTAATAAAGCGCAGACGCTATGCAAATACATGTATATATAACTGCGCCGCAAGAGCTCCTGATATGCTTAAAATCTACAACATAAAGTTATATGAAAAGAAGTGCTTTCAGTATTAACTTAAAAGTACTTTTTGATGGTGATTTCCTGATCTCCAACATTAAGTTAGTTTACAATTTTTGGGCCTGCACAAATGCCTGATCTAACAATGTTATTTTTGATTTATATGATGGGGTTTGTATCATCTAATTTTCATGTTTTCTGACTCCCTCTCCCCCTTTTCTGTTGATTTACCCTCCCCCCCCCCTTTTTTTTGAAAACCCTTTGGGAGCATTGTATTGGAGAGAGTGAACCATCATTACTGCAGTTATATCTTTTACAATTTTCCCTTTTTGTTTATTTGTTTGTTTACTGGTTTAGACCATACCTGTACTACAAATTTAGAGCGTATTCTGTCTGCTAGCTGATGAATGATCTGAGCATTGAGACTCCCTGAGGTATCTATGTCACCAAGAAGAACGGGAAATGCCTGCAAAAAATACAAAAATTGAACAGATGTTATTGAATCAAGTAAACAGTACAGAAAAAAAAAGTCTACAGCAGTTCGACTGCATAATTAAATGAATCACATATAACAAAACTCTTTATTAGATACTCATGTAGGTTTACCTGGAGTGAATGGCTAAAGCTCAATCAATGGAAAGTTTGGAACCTCTAGTTTCACAATGTAATCCACAAGGGGTAAGTGCAACAATAAGAATGAAAGTGTTAATTTGGTCTATTAAAACATAAAAGATCAGATTTACCCTAGAGGGCGACCAAAAAACCCTACCATTGACAAGGCATTTGATCTACAACTGTCTCTCTTGTCCCAGGGGTTAAGTGGTACCTGGCAGGATATATTCCTTAAGTGCTATAGTATAATAGTATTGGAACTAAACCTAAATGTAGGCTTGTAGGGTAATATCCAAGAGAATAGATCATTTTCATAAATGCATACAACTTTGTGAAGTGCCTTGATACAAATTATTACATTCATCCGTTACAAATAATTTTATTTCAATAGTCAGAATGTGAACTATATACATTCGCTGTTACCACATTGGAGAAACATTATGACCTGCCCTACCTAACAACACGTAATATATGCATTTTGCATTCTGACTATTGAAAAACATTTATTCATTACAGGTGAATTAAATATTTGTATTGAGGCACTTCACAAAGACGTATACATGTACTAAATTTTGTTGCATTACGAAAATAGTCTATTGAAAGTGCATTAGAACATCACATCAACTTCTATGACGATACTCAGCAGGATCCATAAGTGAGGATGTAATGCTGAGGAAAGGAAAGGAAAGAAAGGACTAACTTCTACCCAACACCTGTGATGGACTCGCCTGTTGAGTTTACTACATTGTAGGAACGAGTGACTTCTAATCTTCCTACTTCTACTAATTACTACATACATACCTCATTTGGACTAATCTGTTTGCTGCCGACGTAGGTAGAACCGAAGTGGTACGAAGACGGATTGAAGGCAGACAGTGACAATGTATGGCTGACCTGGAAGTGATTGCTTAGACCTTTGTTGACCACAAGCTTGCATCCTCGAGGGTGTGGGGAAGATTTCTGGATTCAAGGGAACAACATTGAAAGCAAAGAATAAGAGCTAAGTAGATAGAACAAGATGAATGTTCAAAAACATAGATGAAATCTCTGCGTGCACCTTCGTACACAAAAATAATCACTATTAATATTAGCATAGAGTATGAAATTGACCATGCAAAAACAGCTTGTGTACACCATGTGTCTTTGCATTTCGGCTGGAACAAACAACATCACAAACTCTCATAATAGGTCAGCAATTTGTAATGTAAATTGCACCATAGGTAATTTCATCAGGAACATGTGGAAGGTTATAGACCGAAAATTCTGTCTCTTTTGTCCGTTATGCGTTAGCCTCTGATTTGGGTAGGGTCGGCTCTAGAGAGAGGAGCCGACCCCACCCAAATCAGAGGCAAGAGAGGAGCCGGCCCTACCCAAATCAGAGAGAGGAGCCGACCCTACCCAAATCAGACTCAGAGGCTAACGAACGAGACAGAATTTTCGGTCTAGTGGAAGGTAAGCAAATCACTATCACTCCAGTATCAAAGGCTCATATTTTTGGTTAAATTCTTGACCGATTTCAAAGTGATTTGCATGAGAAGAAAGAAGAGTCCACGTCCACTGGCAAACTCCGGTGTGCAATGTGCGTTTGGAAGAGGTGATTACGGACGCATTTTACGTTTGTTTACACACATGTGCCTCCCACTTCACGCAGGGGTATTGGTGCAAATTAAGGCTAGGTGATATCAGTATCATATTTCATATTATCACCTAGTCTTTAAGGCTAACCAATACCCATCTTGTCAAAAAAGTTTGGTTTGAACTTTGATTGCTCAATTAAAAAAAATAAAAAATAAATTACAGTAAATCTACATTATCGTTACAACTGAAGCTTGACTTGACTAACGTAAAAATATGTTCTCTTCTATGTGACTTCATTAAGTTACTTTTATACTGTTACTTACCTTTCACTTTCTTGAAGAGATCTTCAAAGTTACCCGGGTTTTGAAGGTCGCTGCTAGCCTTGTTAGCTGCGGCCAGCGCTGCCGCAGCTGCCGGAGAGACAGGAGGCGTGGGCATGCCCATCATCGGTGGACTACCGGCGCCTAGTGGCGATGCATTTTTCTCAGCTGCAAAAACGTTTCCCATTCTGATAATCTATAAATAGTCACTCTTTTTTCCTCTATTTTAAGTGAATTTAAACACAAGTTTGGTGAACTTCACAAATCGCTCGCAACGTCCTAAAATGTACTCTAACTTCTTACGCCACCATCCCACGGAACGGTTTTTACTTCAGTCCCACACGTTAAAATTCTTGTGCGTTTTATGAACTATTACAACATAGCTCGTATTAGCGCACATGTACGTACATAGGAACATGTGTAGAGAATAACCCAATTTAATTGGCTCCTACGCGTCACGTGATGGTAACTACGTTAAAATTCCACTAGTTTAGTGAAAAATTCTCGATTTCCTCCTAAAATCAGGGAAGTGGAATATATCTCTGGTAAAATCATGATTTTGTTTTGAATTATATGTTACATTGTCACATGTGGCTCGGGACGGGGGATGTGATCGAGGGTAGGCCTACTGATATCTGACACAGTGGAACTACCCGAAAGGCTGGGGGTACACCTCTTCAGTTCCTATAATTATGTAAGATCCGCATTGAATTTTTTTAGAAGACATCCTTTCTTATACAGCAGGCTGGCCCTTTACAAAAAAAAAAAAAAAAAAAAATGGATTAGCATACCTCCAATAATGCGGGGCAACTTTCACCGACACCAATAGAAGGGAAATCCTTTCAGAAGAAAAATGATACCAAATATTTGTCAAATTTGTTTGAGTATTTTTTATTTATTAATTAATTTTTTTATTCTAGACGAATTTGTGTACATCCACAGGCATTGCGCCTAGCTTGCCGAAAACAACGCATAACTGTTTATATTCAGAAATGGTAGACAGGCCGGGCGGATCTACGGGGGGTTTAGGGGTTTAACACGCCCCCCCCCCTCCCCTTGGGCTGCCAAGTGAAAATGTGATGTGCATAGAAAAACGCCATCATGTGTCCAGACCCACACAGTATTAGTAGATGTTAGTAGATGCCAGGAAAACATCACTTATGGGGGTTCAAAATAGCAACCAAAAATGGCCTCGCTATGCGGCTCGTGGACGATGCTACGCATGTTAGTAGATGCCAAGAAAACATCACTTACGGGGGTTCAAAATAGCACCAACAAAAAAAAATCACCTCGCCGCTTCGCGGCCCGTGGACGTGCATCGTCATTGACATTGGCTCAACCCCGGCCCCCCCCCCCCCTTGGTAAAAAGCTAAAGCTAGATCCGCCCCTGGTAGATCTATGTGCCTGAGCTTTCGGAAGGCTGTGATAAACGTCAGATTGAACCCATGGATTGAACATCAAAATTAACACACACATATTTCTTCTTTCATGCGTTCTTTTGTGAGAAACGCAGATTCATTGATACTGGACAAATTACAACCACCACCTTGCGTCAAATAATGCTGTCTAAAACAAAAACCTTCTATCAATATTGTCAGTCTTCAAGGGTATTCTTTTTTTAATGTGAAAATATGATCTTTCCACTGCATGGTACCAGTGAAATTGACCCTCCGATTTATTGGAAGTATATGTCAGTGCCTTTTTTTTTGGGGGGGGGCTCTCAGTATCTTTTTTTTTCTCGCTGAGAGAGGAATAGATTGCATGGAACAAATCAAATATGGAACGCGACCAAGTCCAGGTCAAAAAGCCCCAAATGTCATTATTTCCCAATATCAAAATGTTCTCAAGATGGATTAGATAGGCCTGTACTTTGTCGTGTCTTTATCTATCTATCAAGGTAATTTCTCAGTTCAGAGTTTGATTGCGGCATTTTTCCACACATCTCTGATTACTAATGTCAGCCCTTCATCCCTAGCTAACTCTCCTAGCTCCCCCCTCCCCCTCTCTCTCTCGCTCTCTCTCTCTTCCTTGCCCCGTCTCTCACCCTTATTCCTGCGTCTCTCCAGGGAGGTGGGAGTTACCACCTCCCTGGTCTCTCCTAGCTGTCTTGTCTGTCTGTCGCCACCTCTCTCTCTCTCTCCCCCTCTCTCTCTCTCTCTCTCTCTCGCTCTGCCGCCACTTTTACTGTCGTAATCCTATCACTATCAGATTTCCTATGTAGACATTTTTGATGCTGATAACACAGGACATTTAAACTTTCACAATGCCCTGGTCTAGTTTTCATATTACGTAATCTATCTGATGTAATGACAGAAGCGACTGGGGCGTAATAAGATTTATATTTTGCAGGGGAGCAAAGCATGGGCAAGGGATATGTTATTTAAAATAAAACCTCCCTTTTGCGAGCACACCTTTCTTTAATACTCGTATTGGTCTTTTTTCCTTTGATTAGCATCGAACCCGGAACCTCCCGGCCACGAGACCACTGCTTTACCGTACTAAACTACCGAAATTACCGACTGTGCTCACATTAATTGCTTTTTTTATCAACATGCGCAGCCCAGGTTTTGCTACAAGCATGCACATTCAAAGTTTTACTACGCCATTTTTAAAAACTGCCATAACCCCACGGTCTCCTTTCCATCTTACATCAGACATCTGCACTGGCGTACTGATAGGGGGGTGGGGCTGGGGGGCAGTTGACCCCCAAATAAAATTCAAACGTGGTTATTTCTAATTCGATACCAGTGATATACAAATGTTGCTGACATGACATGATTTTCCTGGTTTTTTCTCTCACTTTTGCCCATTATGCGAGAGGCGGCACTCCCGGTGGGGGCACTGTCCCCCATTTTTTGACTCGAGCCCCTTTTCCTTTTTAATTAGTGTAATTTTCCTTCTTAATAAGAACCCCGTTCCTTTTCTCTTAAATGCCACTTTCACCTCTGATAAGTGCCTCTTTTATTTTGACACATGCCCCTTTTCCTTTCTAATAAGTACCATATTTCCTTCGGATAAGTGCCCCTTTTCCTTTTTTATATGAGCCCCTCCCCCTTTTTAAAATGCCCCTTTTAACATCTGACAAATGCCCCTATTAAAATCTGATAGGTGACCATGTCCTTCAACAGATTTCCTATTTCCATTCTCACACGTGCCTTTTTCCTCTCTGTTGAGTGTCCTTTTCAGGTGCAAGAAGTGCCATTTTCACTCTGATAATTGCCCTTTTTACTTTGACACGAGCACCTTTCCTTTTCTAATAACTAGCTTTTCCCCTTTTGATAAGTGCCTACTTTTCCTTTCTCCATAGCATGCACCCCTAATTCAAGGCGATTTAGAGCCCCCTTTTCTTTAATTTTCCCCTAGAGCTCGCTCGTCACGCTCTCTCGCCACGCTCTCTCGCCACGCTTTCTCGCCACGCTCTCTCGCATTTATAGATGTTATAATTATGTTACTTGTAAAAGAACTTTTCAGTCTTTCTTCATTAGACTGTGCTTAATACTCATCAGGGTTTGTTTTTTGCCTTCTTTATAAGATGTAATTTTTTTGCACTGGGACCTCACAAATCTTTAAAATTTTTGCTCACTCGCTTCACTCGCTCGAAAATGAATATTCAGACCATTACACCCAACTGCAAAGTATGTTGCTTAATTAAGCAGTATTTTGTACCACGTAAAGAAAGAAACAAATAATGATATCATCCCTGGTAGTGTAATCACAATCATGACGATGTATGGGTATATGCTAATGTATGTTTTTTTTTTAATGTTTCCAGAAAGTGCCCTTTTTTGTTGTTATCCCCCCCCCTATTTTGGAAGACGCTCCGCCGCCCCTGCATTATGCTACTTGGTGGTGATGCGGATTTTGTTCTGACCTCCAAAAAGATTTTGCTCATTACGCCACTGGGCATCTGACATAATGACAGTTGACCCCCCAAATAAAATTCAAACGTGGTTTATTACTAATTCGATACCAGTGATTTACAAATGTTGCTGAAATGCAGGCGCGGATCCACGTGTCGATTTTTCCGGCCCGCCCCCTAGCCCCCCAAAACGGTAAAAAATAATAGGATAATAACGTAAATTTAACCTTTAAAAAATATATATAGGCCTATATATATTTTCGCCCCCAAAAAAAAAAAAAAAAAAAATAGGGGTTTTTCTCTCCATCACTCCCCGCTTATTCACCGGTTTGATGAATCGCTGCTAAATATTTTCTCACGAATTGGGCAAAAAAAAAGTGCTCTTACTCCCTCCCCAAGCTTATTCACCGACTGGCTGAGTTGGTGCTAAATTTTTCCTCAAAAACTGGACAAAAAAATATATATATAAGTGCTCTGACCCCCCAAAAGTTTTTGCTCATTACGCCACTGCATAATAGGATGAGAAGGTATAGAGAGCAAAACAAAAAAAGAAGAAAAACAAAACAGGAAAAAGGTCACACACACACCCACCGTCACATACTAACCCACACACATAAAAAACACCGCCCCCGCCTCCCTCAACCCTTGAACCCCAGTTGCCCAGGGTAGTACTTTTATAACACCGTCAAACCGACTCTAAGACCACCTGCAAAACGAAGTCATGGGGGGTAGAGAATGTCTAGTCGATGTAGTCTCGGTCTATCTCTGTTGTCTGATTGAATAATATGTCCGGTTTTCTGCCTATAAAACCCGAGAAGCGGCGTTGCTTCATGAGTAGATTATTCAACGGCATTGCGTGACGAGGATTGCTCCCGATAGACAAAATGGCCAAGCTCCACTTTCTGGTTGTGTGCAGCCTTTTTGCTGTTCTATCCTACAGTACCCTCGGGTTTGCAGCAGGTAAGCTATGCTTCTACAAATATTTTTGTTTTGATTTTGATTTTGATTTTGATTTGTTTAATAGATCGCAGGACCTGCTGTTGCCATCAAAGCTGATGAAAAGCGGCCCGTTAACAATACTAAAGTTACATTTCATTTTAGTGTGATTAAAGAAGGAAAGTGAATTTCCTCTACTATTTTCATTTGCCTAAGTTATTTATCCCTATCAATTACCATTTTTACCGTGACGGAGACAATTTCGATGCATCTCCTTATCTACGTTATCAGAAAACTTCGTTTATATACCTTCTTTTTGTGACAAACAAATTCTTAGAACTTTTACGATGAATATGCTTTTTAAATTTTTTTAAAGTTTAAAGTTCAAAGATCGCAATGCGTCATCCCTTGTCCTTTTCTTTTTTTCCCCATAAAATCTTCTTCTTCGTCCCGACTGTAATCCATCTATCTATCTCTCTCGCTCTTCCGTTTTTTCTTCCTTCTCCTCTCCCACCCATCTCTTCCTCTTATATCATTATCACCCCTCTTTCTTACTCTCTCTTCCCCTTACTCATCCTCCCCCAACTCCTCTCTCTCTCTCTCTCACTCACCCCTATGTCTTTAAACAATACCACCCTATATATATATATATATATATATATATATATATATCTCTCTTTCTCCCCTTCTCTCCCCTCTCTATCTCTTTCTCCCCCTCTCTCTCTCTTTATTTCTTTCTCTCTGTCTCTCCCCCTCTCTCTCTATCTTAGATCCTTGTGATCAAGATCCCTGCCAGAATAGAGGGGCCTGCACTCCGGGGACCAACTCTACAGGAACAAATCCCACTGGAGCCAACTCTACCAGCTACCAGTGTACCTGTCTAAATGGCTACACGGGAACAAACTGTGAAGTCGGTATGTTCTACTCTATGCTTGTTCTAATCTACTCTTAAATATAATGTCAGCCACATTTCATCATTCTATACATCTCCTCACTCTTTCAGCCGCAGAGAACATTATATTGCATCAGCTCCTTCCCTTCTCATTCCCCTACCCAGGAGGAAAAAAAATACTGGCTTTCGATACTTTTAATCCCATGCCCCACGCCTATGAAATAAACTCCCTGCATTTCTAAGCATTTAATAGCACTTCACCTGACTTCTATGGAAAAAATATATCTGAAAACATACCTCGACTTATTCTTCCTAATTTGTTTTAGACCATTAAGGGACATTGCCTTGTATCCTCTGGAAAAGGCGCTTTATATTAAATCAAAATATTATTATCATTAGTTTAGTATTACTGTCAGAATGAACCGGAGTGGGAAACATTAGCGTATTTAGAGATGGTCTGTTGTAGACACATTCTCAAAAGACTTGCATTTGTTCCCCCAAATGAATCGTTTTGGGGGAAATCCCCCGTATGCGAACCAGGGCCCTCAAAGTGGTTTCTTTACTGAACTACATCTTCCTTTCATGTTGCCCTGCTCTCCTCCTTTCTGTCTGTTTCACCATTCGATGAGAGAGCGAGGGGATACGCGTATACGTATACCTCCCGTACCTTCACCATCGTAGATACCATAGCTATACGTCAAAGATCAATTTATTCATAATGATAGGTATTTCCGTTTATTTCTTTGACATATTTCATTATAATTGTTTCATGACCCTTTATGAGTTGGTATAGCTCTTTAAGTCTATCTCTCTCTCTCATTCTCTCCCTCTCTCTCTCTAAGTCTTTTCTCTTTTTCTCCTGCCCCGTATTTCGCTGGAACATTTCTGATTTGATCCAGGGGATTTAATCAACTTTCACTATCTTGTTTCTATTATTACTCAGTATTCCTCCCTCCCCAGTCATGCCAGTGCAACCCTCTCTCATATATGCTCCATTTTCTTTCTCTCTAACAATTTTATTTACATCTGTATCATTATCCTTTTTGGAGGGGGCGGGGCAGGGATAAATGTCTTTATATAAATATAATATATAAATATATATATAAATCTACTTTATATCTAATATTCTACGAAATCTTAACTTTGATAGTATTCTCTGTTGCATTCCCACGTCACATCAACGAGGCCGACACCAGACCGACAATAGAACGGAAAAAATACATTACATCAAATAGCCAAATTATCGTTGATTATTCATCAGTATTGCTGTGTGATTGGGTTATCAAATCCACTGTCTGACTTAAGCGTATTTCCTTCTGGAACACCCGAAAGTGCTGGTTTTCGTATCTTGATTAGATAACCGAACGCACCGAAAGAACCGTTATCTATATCCGGACATCCTGTCTTCTGGCATAACAGTACACTCACATCATTGTCTTGCATGGATATCTCTCTAATATCCGGTCACTGTGGTAAAAAAAAGGAAGATACTCGTAACATGTTTTCGAAAATCGTTGATGAATGACACTTGATTGGCCTTTAGTTGACCACAATTACGTAATGATGGACAGATCTGAGATAAACTGGTATGATAAAGGGCCGTAGAACCGGGGGTCACAGGGCATGCGCCGCGGAATCTCCACCTCTCTGTCTCTCTCTGTCTCTCTCTGTCTCCCTTTCTCTGTCTCTCTCTTCGCTACTCGATATAATTTATCCAAAGAAGGGGGGGAGATAATTATGGGGAAGAAGGCAATCATGAATCAATGACCCTGTCCTCTTGCATTTCATACTCCCGGTAAAAGTTTGTTGCCCCTTAATGATGAGCACCCTCAAGTGGTGGACCCTTGCTACGCCATTGAGTGTTTATATGTAACACTTGCATTATCATATTCGTTATCAGAATTACTGTTTTTATTTCAAATATCATTATTATCATAATTAATAGTATGAGCTGCATACAGCAGGAGCACTCTTAAAGGGATTGGGTAACTTTGTCTAAGATTCTGAAACAAAATCCTGGATCTAGCTCATGATGCAATGATAATTATAAATCTTTAGGTCAATCAGGAACCCCATGACTTTTACAAGCCGATCGCCTGTCTGATTGTCAAGATATTTATGATTGGAAATTGAAATCAAATTTTGTGTTTTCCTAACGGTTTTCATAACACTACAGTCTATTGGGGAAAACGAGTATGGTAAAACCGGTCACTCAAAGATTTTTACTTTTTTGAGGCACTTCATGATCATTTTGAAGCGCATTTTTTTAAAGGCTTCAATATTACACCATATCACAGACACTGATAACACGTAGGGCCATGCATCTCAGATTTAACATTGTTAAACGATGCCTTTAATTTGTATGCATCTCTATAGCCTTTGTCTGTTTTGTTATAATGGCCGTTTTGTGTAGATATAAATATACAGTCAAACATTTTTTATTGGCCACCTGTCTATAAAAGCCACCTGTTTATACTGGGCATGCATTTCATCTCCGTCGAGAGAAAAATGCGTGTTGTGGAACCAGTTTAGAAAAGCCACCTGTCTACAATAGCCACTTTCTCTGTTTCCCTATATAGGGTGGCCTTAAAAGACAGGTTTGACTGTACATGTTTGTCAAATTGTACTTGTTGTATTCTACTTTGTTTTTCTATGTGCTATGTGTGTATATCAATTCAATTCCCTTGAGCTGCGATACGATTTTGTAATTTGTATTAATACTGTTTCATTTTCAATTTCGATTTCAATGACTGTCTGATCTATGTTATACCTTCATCCATCAAATCAGATCCATGTGCTACCGTTCCTTGTCTAAATGGAGGTTCCTGCGAGATTCGAACTTCCAGTGACATGGGATATATTTGCCGCTGCAAGAGGAACTTCCTAGGAAAGAACTGCGAGAGAGGTATTCTTTTAGCATTCGTATATGTTCTTTTAGTGTGTTGTTTTTTTAGTGCAGTTTCTCTCATTTCTCTCCCTCCCTTCATTTGTCTGCACTTCCACCTCAATTGACTATTAATTTAAAATAAAGACAAACCTCTTCAATAACTGAAAGTTTATACTATATATTTTCCTTATTCTGTCCTTTGTAATTGGCATTAATTTGTCATGAAAGGCGCATTGAGCAATGTTTGATTGGATTTGCGCTATATGAAAAGCAATTGTATGTTTATTACAAAGCTCAAAATAAGCAAAGCTATTTTCTTTATTAAACGAAAACAAATGGCCGTTTTCACGATACCAACGACATGTTTCTATTTTCCCCGCACCTTACCAGATGCTTTTGCGTGCCGTAGCTATCCGTGTCTCAATGGAGGAGAATGCCGGAACAGACCCGCAACAGGATCGTTCATGTGCCGCTGCTTACCTGGGACCTCGGGAGATCAATGCGAAAATAGTAACGACTTTAATTAATTCCATTTTATTCATTTATTTGTATTAATTAGTAAATTTGTTCATTCTTGTATCTATGTATTAATTTATTCATTTATTTATTGATTGATTTTTGTAATCGAAACATTTTTCCCCTCCCCATTACTTTTTTTTCGTCGATATGGTTAGTTCTAGTTTTGAATTGCTTTTTTTCTGTTGTTGTTTTTTTCGGGGTGTTGCTATTTATTTGCCTTTTGATTTTTTGTTTTTCTCTTATTTAATTACTTTGGCTCTTTGTACTTTTCAACGAAAGTTTTTGAATTCCCCTTTATATTGTTTGCGTTAAAGCCCCTCTAAAGTGTTGGGAGCCCCAAATTCGCCAAAAATTTGATGGCAAAATTTCACTTAAATTGTATCATAATGTGAAAGAGGATTTCAATTGAAACACACTTCTACAAAGACCCCCCCCCAAAAAAAAAGAAATGTGTTAGAAGACAAATATTTATAAAAGTATGCATGATTTTGGTTTTCTATTGTACGCAGAAAACCTAAATGTTGTACTCTTTCATCAATATTCGACTTCAAACACATTTGTTTTGAAAATCCTTGCAGAAATATGTCTCAAAATAATGACATCCTCTTTCACATTATGATACAATTTCAGTGAAAATTTGCCACAAGTTTTTGGGGGCTCCCAGCACTTTAGAGGGGCTTTAAAATCTGTATTGGTATCTACATCTACATGTATGTACATGTATATTTTTTTTCTATAATTTCAATCTTAAATCATAATCTTTATAACTCAATCTAGGCCCACAGGGCCATTGTGGTATGCAGTTTTGACAATGCTACCACGTAAACCTTTTTCTTTGATAATTTGTATATTTTGTAGATGTTGACGATTGTTTAAGTACTTCTTTTCAGGACAATGCTACTTGTACGTAAACGCAATACAAAAAAGTGTTGTCAGCACTAAAGGTCGTTTGATGTTTTTAGACACATTTTTTCTTCTTCATTAGGTTGTCTGTTTGTTTGATTGTATGTTTTTATTTATCACAAACTTGTTTATTTTATAGCTGTTAACGACTGTATAAGTAGCCCATGTCAAAATAATGCTACTTGTACGTAAACGAAATACAATAAATAATTGTCATTACTATAGATTGTTTGATGTTTCAAGATATGTTTTATAAGTCATGAGTTTTTCAGTAGGTTGTGTGATGTTTTTAAACACATGTTATACTTTAATAGTTTAATAATAATAATAATAATAATGCTAATAATAATATGCCGTTCTTGTAAAGCGTATATCACAGTATGATATAACGTCTCTATGCGCTTCCAGAGAAATTATGATATTATTACCCCAGCTTTAGCTCCTGCAACCAAGCGCTTAGTGCATTCAAGGAATGAATCCTACTAAGTGCCTACTTACCACACCTGGGTCGAGTGTGGCACAGGTTAGATTAATGTCTTGCCAAAGGACATTAGTGCCGGGGCGGGATTCAAACCCCGTACCTTGTGGTTCACAGTCCGGAGACTTATCCACTAGACCACAACACCTCTACCTAACTGGTGCCGTGGTCTAGTGGATATGTCACTAGATTGTGAATCACATGGTTCGCGGTTCGAGTCCTACTGCGACACTAACGTCCTTTGGCAAGATATTAATCTACATTTGCCACTCTCCACCCAGGTGTAGTAAATAGGTACCCGGTAGGAAGAACTTCCTTGAATGTTTGAGCATTTTGTCATAGGAGCTCGGTTAAAGTCGGGGTAATAATATGATTGTGGGGCCCTCAGGGAGAACAGTATTAATACTGATGAGGCTAACCTGGGTAAGCAAGACACATTAGTATAATCATTTATTTATTTTATTTTATTTCATTTCATTTCCAGGAACATAAAGGAATATAACAATAACACAGAACACAAGAAAACGAATTACAATAATAAATACAACAACAGGAAAAAGCCATCAACTAATGCCTGAGGATTACCAAAAGAAACTGAGTTTCTGTAGGAGGCTCTCCTCATTAGTTGATGGTATAATACTTAAATATACACAATATACATAAATGACATAAGATCATTATTATAACTTATGCTTGTATGCTTTCATTTTGACACATTTCCCTCCTAATTTGTTTATTTCTAGA
Organism: Mesocentrotus franciscanus; assembly: GCA_037976565.1. NCBI lineage: Eukaryota > Metazoa > Echinodermata > Echinoidea > Camarodonta > Strongylocentrotidae > Mesocentrotus > Mesocentrotus franciscanus. Next base: position 35,029,740 of record CP137667.1, on the reverse strand, counting down.
TGTTGACGATTGTGCGAGTTCCCCCTGTCAGAATAATGCTACCTGTACGGATCTTGTTGGTGGGTTTGTCTGCACCTGTCCAAAGGGAATAGTAGGACAGCTTTGTGAAATGGGTAAGATGCAAGATGTAAACACCGGTGTGTTGGCTCAGTCAGTAGAGCGTCCGCCTCACAACCGGGAGGTCGTGGGTTCGAACCCCGGCCGCGTCATACCAAAAGACATTAAAAGATGGGAGTCGCTGCTACCTTGTTTGGCGTTCAACAATAAGGGATAGAGCAATGTCGATCTGGCGCTGCTCAGTGGCTGCCGGGCTCACGATCAATTGGGCACAAAGAATTTCCATTTTCGGTTTAATAAAATTTGGAGTGGACTATAAAGATTATTATTATTATTAATGATACAAATAGGAAAGTTATTAATTTTTGAAGTTGCCATCATGGGAAACACAAATTTGCAGCGCTGTGACGTACATGTATCTTGCGAGGTCCTTTCCAATTTGCTCTGTACATAACATTTCATAAACTGTCATTTTCTTAGTTGTTGATGGCGGAAAAGATTTCTTTCATTCAGGGTTTGTATGGAATTATATATTTTCAATAATTGTATTTAGGGTGCATGTAAAATAGATTTTTTTTCTAAAGGGAAAATTAAATTTTCTGATTTGTTTTGATACAGTTTTGGAAGGGGGCTCGCAAGACACGTCACAGAGTTGCCAATTTGTGTTTTATTGATCGCAACTTTCTTTCTTTCTTCACCTTTCTTACTTTCAATCGGAATTTGCTCAAACTTTTCTTGACCTGTTCCTATTACTTTTCTGCTTCGGTTAAAACCAAATTAATATCAGTATGGACTTCCCCCTTAATCAACTACTACGTTGGGATGGATTCAACTTCAGAGGAAGGAACCCCTAGTATGAAACCTTGTGTATGAACGTAAGCTTGATTTTCTTTTTCATGTCTTAATATGATTATCCATTTTTCTAGACTTCAGCTCCCAGATCGAAGTATCATGTGACGCTAAGGAGATGACGATCACACTGGTTCCAAGTCTTCTAGTTGACGGGGATGAACCTAGCTCCATCCGTCTGAATGATGAGACCTGTACTGGTTACTTACAAGACGACTCCAATATCATGCTGTCGACCCCATACGGGGAATGCGGCACAACGGTTGAGGTATTATATCCATTTGTCCTTAGCTCAATACTAAGTGGGGGAAAAGAACCTTTACTCAAGCAGGGCCTTCGCTTGTGGAATGCTCTCCTCGAGAGATTCGTAATTGCAGATCAGTGAAGTGTTTAAAAATGATCTTAAATTGTATCTGTTTAATCCGGTATTTATTCTTTTTTTCTCATTACAGTATGTTTTATCTTACATATATTCCTTTGTTTATAATGCAGATGTTTTTAGGTGATCTCTTTCTTTGGTTTTGCTTCACAAGTGTGTCTTGAGCATTTGATTTCAAGGAGATTCAGTGCCATACAAATCTCATGTATTATTATAAATTTTTATAATAATTATAGAATCTGTGCAAAATTCTATTCTAGAAAAAGATGAAATTCAGCGTTCACACCCTAGTCATGCCAGCGAAAACGTATTCACATAATACGATTTATAACAAAATAAATGTATTACCCAGTCAGGGAGTATTTGTTTGTTTAAACTGACAGTTAAGAAAGCATTTGAATGCTTGTCAGTAAGTTACCAGGAGACCGACGGCTTTCTGTCCTCTCCGAGGGACTTGGTAATGAGGATTAAGACCTTACCAATTAAGGGCACTATAGCGCTTCGACTTGGTTTCGAACCCGGAAAGTCCTGCATGGTTACGAAACCACTGCTCTACAACTGAGCCATCGCACATCCTCTAATAAACCTCGTACTTTTCTTGTCACTGCCTTTTATCAATACGTGATTAAATTTCAAATCAAAAACAATACATAATAAAGAAATGTTCTTTAAAAATGTTATACCCCGTAATAATTTGGCTAAACACGTGTGGTTTTTTTAATACAGCAGATGATTTTCCTATAATTACCAAACTGTAATTTGGTTGATTGCTTGGTTTGTCTTTTCATCTACTTTCCATCCCCTTATTAGGAGTCTGGTGACACCATTATCTTCTCCAACACAGTACTTTACACGAAAATGTAATCACCACACACAACCTTCTTCAACTTCCTGTGCAATGCATTCTGGGAAAGAAAGAAATCGTCGATGGTTCGTCCTATGGAGTCACACGTGAAAATGCTACAGCAATCAAAGGTATGATGAAATATATGAAACTGAACTTACGGGAGTAGCGTACGTGGGGCCAGGTTAGTGAGGGGGCACTTACATCGGGGGCGGCGGTTTGCCTATACTATAGGTATATAAAATATGAAGTACCAGGGCTACCGATTGGGGAGGATGTTAGGAGTGACTTAATTAAGCCCCGTCCCACCCTTTTCTCTCCCACTTCTCTCTCTCTCTCTCTCTCTCTCTCTCTCTCTCTCTCTCGACTGTCTTTTTTCAAGGGGGATAAATAACTGCTCTCCCGGAGCCGCGCCACTGTCTGCGCTCCATGGATCAATATTTGTTTTTAACAATGATATTTTAATTAAAGCACCTCTGTATTGAATAAACTTAGGGAAAATAAATGAGCTCAATGCTGACTTTCAAATCGAAAACATACTTAGTACTCAATTTATGAATTCATTTCTCATATAACTCCAATCGTCTTTTTATTAATGTTTGGATTTTCATGTCTCTTTTTTTTCTCTCTCTCGATCTCCTTTCTCTCTCTCTCTCTCTCTCTCACCAGGATATGCTCAGTTTGAATTGATGTTGGAGCGATACAGCAATGACACTTTCGATGCTCTCCCGTCCTCTGGAAACGTCCGTATCCGAGATGAATTGTTTTATGCGGTCTCCCTTGAATCTTCAGCTGACCTTACTGTATTGCTTGATGCTTGTTGGGCCACACCTAGCCCGGATGCTAACGGTACAGTGCGATATGATCTCATTATGGACGGGTAAGCGATTAGCATCGACGTACCCTTCCTTTAATTCCTTCACACTTCCAGTTTTCGTTGTAAAGCTTTACGATGGGAAAAAAAACTTTTAACCTAGTCTGAAAGTCGTAAAAAGAAACGTCGTAAAGCAAAACGCATGTTTGTGCATCGTTTTCGATAAAGAATCAGTTTCAAACTCTCGTCTGAACGTCGCATCGTACGGAAAATCGTATAACCAGGCGGGGCTTATCGCCAGCTTGATTGGCAAGCTGTAATGTCATTACCTCTTTAAAAGTAGTTTCTCAGTATACGACGTTTCTTTATCATAGGATCTTGTGTAATCTATACGATCCTTTCGCTATACGGTAATCTTTATACGAGTTTCGTATAAGTTTTTTGTTATCTTTTTCCGTTATATGTGGGGAAATGTTTTTTAGCCTTAGATCCGATGTAGAGGTAATCATTTTATTACAAAACCTGCCATTCTACGCCCGACACACCGCTTCAAAAATGTTATTTGATCAAACTGATATCCTGTTATAATTTCTTGGGTTAAATATATATTCATTACTTTATCTTATGCCAGTTTGTTTCGTTTTCTATTGCTTGTAAATGAATTATGAATGACTTCTATTTCCCACTAGTTGTCCCGTCGATGATTCGTTGAGTATGTTCACGAATCTGGGACTCCTCAAGCAAGGATTCTCTTTCCAGGCGTTTGCATTTGTCGGCGGTTACCCTCAGGTAAGTTTGCCCACAAATTTCGAAATCAGTCTTTAAAACTGACAGGGTTTACGAAAATGTTTATGTCAAATCGAAAACTAGTTCAGGACCCTGTTTCATAAAACTTGTTATCAATAATAAGATACGATAGTTGTTATAAGCTACTGAAATATTTGCATCCGATTGGCTGAGAGAAAATTTGTTATAAAATGTCGGCATTTGTTTATTAATAAGAAGTTTTATGCACCAGTAATGACATGTTGCAATTTAGGTGGTGGAAACCAGCCGGAGAGAATGATAATACCTTATAATTTTTTTACTTATCGGAAAACAAATTTCATATGTTGAAAAAGAAGTGCCTTCTTGTGGGTTGAATACTTAGGTTGATCGTTTCCGTTTAAACCTGTGTATTGAAGCACTGAGCAATGAGAATACAAATTAGTGATGGGCGAAATATTTGGGGAGGATTTCCAAGTGAAAATGTAATAAGAGAAATGCAAATCCAAAACGTCCAAATTATATTAATGTTTTTACATCAAGGTCTGCATACCCTGGTCCTATCCATTTTCGTAAATTGAATTTTTTGTGAAATAAACACATTTTCTACAACATTGGTCTGTGATTATTCATTGCTAGTCATATCTACTTTCGTAAAATGTTTTTTTTTTATCAAAAGGTTTTTTCGATTCATTGCATATGTTCTACTTTCCTAATATGAATGGTTTGTCAATTAAATAGGTGTTCTCAATTTAATACAAAGGTGCGCGTCCATTATGCTGTAACTTTGTGTATTAATTAGTGGTAGGCCTACCGGTTATCAACAAGGTTGTAACGCATTGGGCGCAGCCTCAGTGATGAACCAAGCTTGCTGTCTGACTCAATAATCTCATTTTTATCTTCCTTCCCTATATCTTCATGATATAGACATTTATGAAATAAATCATTTTCCTTGATTATTTGTACAGGTCCATGTCCATTGTGCTGTAACCATGTGCGTTACTAATGGTGACGGTTGTCAACAAGGTTGTAACGCTAGCCCTCAGCGCCTTCGACGTAGCCTCCGTGATGCATCAAGCCTGATGAGCAACGCTATTTCGAGTGAGCCGATTACCTTCAATTATGACGTATAAGATCGAGGAATACACAAAATGGTAATTTTTAAAAGGAAAATCGTTAGTTTGCACATCTGGTATCAAATCTGAAAAAATTCTGAATTTAACGAATGATATTACAGGGTTAGGGTTGGCGTTCGGGTATTGATATATAAGATCGAGCAACACTTCCCATTTAAGATTTAAAAGGTACATCGTCAATTTGCACGTCTGATATCAACACTGAATATAAATTAACAGCAAATACAAAAGAATATAGATTCCACTTAAAATGAAGGCAAAACATTCACATTTTGCTGGTGTATCCATTTTAATTATCCATTGACCAATAGTACATCACATGTAATAGTTTAAACAAGTTAAATATCCGCTAAAGTTCTTTATTTCAGTATATTCTATCCAGGGTGGAAGAAAAAGGGGGAAATATCTAAGTCAAAATTACTAATTTAGATTTAAGCAGGGGGAAGAACATTATTTTGTCGTGATCATGAGAAATGACGGAAATGTTTGAAGTCTTGTTTACCATCAATACATTTTCTGTTTTGCAGGATAATTTGACCGAACATTACTTTTGGATGCAGCAGCAGTGATGGATCACGACGTGCTTCCAATCTGATGTAAAAACAGATAAATACTCTACGGCTATACGAAATAGATAACATTTGAAATGGTACATATTTTCCAGTTAAATCATTTGATTAGGATTATAAAGGACATTATGACTACAGCCTTATTGACCTTTATACAGCTCTTTTGGTCTCATGAACCTTTATATAACTGAGAGTTTTCAAGAACATTAACCCACGAGACCAAATGATTTGCTCTCGCCAGCCTTCTTATTTTTTAAGCATTCTGGAGACGGTCTTTAGACATTATCGAATTATTTGATGTCAGGGCCTAGTCTGAAGGTCCATGAGACCATATTATTTGCTCTCGCTAGCCTTTTCATTTTCTGAGCATTATCGGGACGCTCTTTGGACAAGACCTAAATATTTGATGTCAGGGCCTAGTCTGAAGTTTTGATAATCTGAAGATCCATCAGTCAGCTGACATGGCTATTAATTTTACACTTGTGTATTGATAATAAATAGATAATAGTAATAATATTAAGATAAATTTGTAGCGCGCCTCAAATGTTTCTAGGCGCCATAAGAATCATCTGAATCGATTTTCAGGAGGGGGTCGTTCATAGTTCATAGATATTTAGAGATCAATTCAGATACAGCAATTTCCGTTCTTTCCATTAACTCTGTCCAATGCTTGAACTCAATTATTCTTAGGCTCGGTAATTAAGCAGTGACGCGGACAATAATCTGTTTCATGAAGTCCTTTTGTGGAGCCAGGTTGCATGCTGTAAGATAAATAGATAGGACATACCATTACATTCGGATAACAATATTTATAACGACGAAATACACCTGTTGTTGTAATTCATGGGATAAGTCATTAATCGTCAACGATTGAGGCGAAAGCATATAGATCTAGGCGAAAATTGAAGATTTTGAACAATTTCTAAGTTAGAACGTAGGACATGTATTCTGTGAATAGGAGCCAGTTTTGACAAATTTGAAAAAAGTGTCCCAGATTACGAGGGAGCGTTGTCCTTCGTACACGAAATATTATCATCATGCAGTACCAATACTAGTATGTGTTCCAGATTATATTTTCACTGAATAGTGGAATAATATTCCAGTTAACAATGATCGCAAAATAAAATCATTTAACCGCTGAAGTATAAATGTACATGAATTGTTCATTGTTTGATGATACACATGCCTTCAAAAGTAATATGAAGCATGATAATATTTTAAAAGAAAAACATGAAATTGCTAGTTTTCACATTGTTTATCATATAGCCGTTCATTGTAAAAGTTAATCACAGAAAAAAGAAACCTTTTAGCCAGTAAACGACGAGAGTGCATGTCTCTGTTCAACTCTTTTCATTATCGTATAATATAATATTATGTGGGATCTTACCGTAGGAGATTGAAGCATAGCCCCATCTGTGTGAAGATGATAAGAAGACATGGAGTGAATAAGAGTTTCAGAGGCGAGAGAGAGAGAGAAAGAAAGAGAGAGAGAGAGAGAGAGAGGGAGAGAGAGAGAAAGAAAGAGAGAGAGAGAGAGAATGCGAGAGAGAGAGAGGGGTAGGAAATATTTAGGAGTAAGAGAGAGAGAGGGGGAGTTAAGAGAGATATAGGGGAGTAAAATGAGGACAAGAGAGACAGGGGGTGCAATAAAGAGATGGGGGAGTTGGAGAGATAAGGAGAGTAGAGGAAGAGGTGTAGATCGAGAGCGAGCGAGAGGGAGTGAGAGAATTAGAGCAGAAAAGAAGGAGAGTGAGGGAGGGAGAGAGAGAGAGAGAGAGAGAGAGGGAGAGAGAGAGGGCGTAATAAGGGAAGTAGAGAAGGAAAGAGTGAGTTGGAGGGGGACGGGGTAAGAAAGAGATATTAGGAAGTATAAAGAGAGGGGTGATAGATAGGGAGTAAGAGATAGAGGGAAAGAATAAAAAGATGGGGTGAGAGGGAGAGAGATAGATAGTGCCTGTACGTTTGTGTGTGTGTGTGTGCGTGTGTGTGTGTGTGTGTGCGTGTGTGTGTGTGTGTAAGGGGGTATATTATAATTATGTGCCCTGTAAAACTAGAGGAATGTCTGAGTAAGAACAACCATAATCATTTGAATGGCATGTATGTGGTATAGAATCGAAGGTATATAGTTAAATGCATTTGTGATTTTAGATGCAAACGTTAAGTAAAGATATAATGTTGGAAGAAGCTTGAAATATTCTTTTCTATACTTTGAACTTTCACCTTTTCTAACTGTTTAGTTTTAAACAGAGAACAGACGAAAAACAATATACATATTTGAAAATCATTTTATTACTTATGGTAGAAAGTGATTTTACCGATCCCAGCAGGCATTGGGATTTCCGCCTAACGGTTTGGCAACGGTGTGTGGGTAGATGACGATGGTATCATTCAGTTCAGCCACTTCGTTGTAGCCAGAAAACGTGGTATGTTGATCACCAATCTCCTCACTAAAATATTTTTTGAATGAAGTGTGATTGTGGCGTGAAACAAATTATGACACAGAGGCTTCTGAGTTTTTGAGGACAGTCAAACATTAATTTGTTATCCCTAAAATGTCACTTATTTTTACTTATAAACATGGGTAGATAATAAGTTTTACCTTAAAATGTTCACTGTAACATCAAGATAATATTTGCATCAAGGTGTAGTGACGATTTCTCAATTTGTTTATGAAATCAGAAAATTACTGATGTACTAATTTTAATTTCGTGTGTTACCGTGTAAACCATTTTATTGGGACGAAACTAACTTTTCTAAATTACGGGAGTGAAAGTATTGATATGATTTTAAAGCAATAACAAATTCAAACACACCAATCAATCAAACACGGCGACTCAGCATCCCAACCTTTTAACTACGTGATCTCTCAAAATAAATAAGCACTTGGAAACAAAATAATTACAGTTCAGTGAATTCAATTTATCATTCAGCGATTGAACTGGTTTCACCTTTTACAAAGTGAAGATGTCTGTTACAGTCTGTTATTATAAGCGAAGAAAAACCCTGATTGGTCAATAAATTGAACGCAGTACCAAAGTACCAATGTATATATTCCTCAAACTTATTAGTTCAAACAAACAAACATATTCCGTTTTGCCTGAACAAAAATGGAATAAACTTTTGATTTGAGAATATATGAGATATAAATAATAGGATATCAAACTTGAATGTCTTTCAAAAACGCTGCGAAGACTTGTCGACGGAAGACACGTGGCGACGTTGATTTGACGACTGTCAATGTTCTACTTCAGAGAAGCTAAACTGGTCGGCGTCCTGAACTTGGATGAACTACATGTAGTCTAGGAGGTTTAGGAGCGAAGACCCAACGCAGAAATGGACGATACCGGTAAAAGGAACTCAGCGACGATGTAAATCTCGGCCAGTTGAACCTATTGTTACCATAATAGAATAGACATATTTTGTCCGAAATACACCTATAAAAACTATCATCGTCGAACAAGGTCAAACGACCTCCAAAAATGTATAACAGCATATCATTTCATATCTCATAATGGTATTACAAATGTGATAACTATTTAGTAACATTTCTTAAACAAGAAATGCAAGTACATACTTTCGAGAAATTCGACAAGAATGACTTTCACAATGTCAAGGACAAATACCAATGTCCACTCTCATGACTTTCAAAACACATCGGAAAGAAAATTCACAATATTGACAACTGAATATAGACTATGACGAGGCAAAACCGCTGCGGTTTGTTTAATGGTGACGTAAAGTGTAATTCGCTTCACATTTCACTGAGCTTTGAGTATACGTACAGGATCTTTGTTGCGCGCAGTTGCCATTCATGTATACCTAATATACCGCGACGGTTAATGTCTCAAATTCTTAGGATTTCGTAGTGAAATTGTAACAAACCACATTTCTTCTCTTTTCACCCATTTTCTATATTTTCCTCTGCTTCTGCCTTTCTTCTTCTTCTTCCTCTCCTTCTCCTCCTTCCCCTTTTTGTTAATGTCTTCTCGTCCTTCTTTTCCTAATATCTCCATTTTTCACACCCAAATAAAGAAGCAAACTTCCATCTTGCCTTACCGGATCCAACCGTGAAGGAGGCTTACCTCCAGTGACCACACCCATACCCCTAATGGATGGCTACCAAGAGCGACCACACCCATTACAAAGCCTTACCTTCCAGTGATTACACACATAATAAAGACTTACCCCTTTGGACACATCCCTAATAGAGGATTCCCTCTAGCGCCTGTTTACCATTAACATAGGATTACATCAAGTGAACTCGTCCAGGAAGTCTGACTCCAGCAAGCATCATCAAGAAACTTACCTCCAGCGTCAACATCAACGACAGTCATCGGGTGCATGGTTACAACTATTGACCACACACACAATAGAGGCTTGTCTCCAGCGACCACGCCCAAAGAATGGCTTACCAGCAGCGACCACAAGCATAATAGATGCTTACCGCCAGCTACCACACCTTTGATGGACGGTTAGCACCAGCGGCTACATCCATATTAAAGCCTTACCTCCATCGACCACGCCCATTCCCATGATGGAGGCGGAGTAAGCGACGTGCACCTGTACGGCCATGAATTCTCCAGCAGATATTCCACTAACTGAAACCTGGTTCCCGTCTGCGCCATATTGCTCTGTTTTTAATGAGGACAAATATTGCAAGGAGGTTAGGATATTTTTCTATTAAATTAAATGTTAGGCCTACATAATCATTGACCTGAGATACAATATGAAATTATTATAACCAGAGCTCTTACAAAGGCTTGGGTGCGAATTTTGGGGGAACAGAATTTTACAATAATTTTACAAATTTACAAAATGTTACAATTTGTAGATATCATATTCTTGGCAAAAGATACAGATTAGAAGTCAGTTTTTAAACTATTAAATCAAACTTTTAATTCAACAAATAATTTGTAGTTGCATTAGTTCTACTGAAATTTAGTATACAGTTTATAAAATGTAGGGAAACAACCGACTGTTTTGCAAAGGGTTTGGGGTACGGTATTTTTTTTTTCACTCTTAATTGGTATTATCAGTGAGAATAAATTTGGACACTTTACATGATTTCTTTTCCAACAAACTTCATTAAAGGTACCTTCTTTATGACATTATTACTGTTGATTTCATCATTATTATCATTATTATTATTAGAAGTAGTAGAAGTAGTATTATCATTATCATTACTTTTATTATTATTATCATATTTATCATCATAATTATTATCATTACTATTATTATTTACTTATGTATTTGGCAAAGATAAAGTCAAGAAATAGTGAATGCAAAACAACAGTAAGATTTGAAGTGAGTCACATGGATGCCGAAAAAAGTAAAAGATTAACTAACTAAGGTCTTCTTTTCCAATCTATATTCTCTGGGACTAGTGCCACTTTAGAGATTATCTGGGACTGTCGTACCCCATCTAGCGGCAATAAAACGTCAGTCTGGTGATGCCTGCAGCAACGAGTAGGCGATAGTCTCATAGGTAAAGCAACCCTTTTTTATTGTGAAACTATGAAAATTCGTATATAAGTATATATTCTACATAGATAATGTTCACAGCTTGGAAATGCATGGTCCATACAAAATTGCATTTAGTTTTAAAAATATGATAGTGGGGTAGCCAAGAATGATCTAATCTCACGAGGCAGAGATGAACGTACTGTTGCCCATCAAGTTTTTTTTTCTCACCTCCTTGAATGAAATTATAGTTCATATCTTCTCAGAACTTTATTGATCAATCTCTGTGAGTCGTTAGATTTATCAGTAAAGTTCTGAGAATAAGTAACTTTATCTATCAAAAATAAATCATAATATCACAATCATTTCATGATAAGAGGTAATAGAAATTTCTTTCAACTTGATGTGATTATCTACCCCCCTTTTTTTTTTACACGTATCTATATTATTATAATTTAGAAATTATAAATACTAAATGAATGAACATACATGCTATTTAATTACAGAAGGGAGGATAGGGCTGAAAAACTGGAGTACTTTCCACATTTAAGAGTGTTTTATGATTTCTAATGAACTTTAAGTGCTCATTTTACATACCACAATAAACGAAGGTAATCGAACTTTTTATTCGCCGTTATTTATCAACTATTTGCACAATTATCACATCGCCACTCCATCTGTCATATTTCACACTTGCTAAGCTCATCCCTTTGTATATTTGTTTAAACAAGACAATATTAGCTTACTGAATATTGAGTACAAGGGTTAAGCTACATGGGCCATTTGGGGCACGTGCCCCCATAAAAATAAATAAATCGCCAAATAGAATCGCGAATAGGGTGAAAATGAAGAGAGAGGAATATGTAGAGAGAGAGGGGGGGGGGGGGTGAGAGAGAGAAAGGAGAGATACATAGATAAAGAGAGAGAGAGAGAGCGAGAGAGGAGAGAGATACATAGATAAGGAGAGAGAGAGAGAGAGAGAGAGAAAGAAAGAAAGAAAGAAGGTGGAAAAGAAATTCCATTAATTGAGACAGGGCATGTGTGCCCCCCCCCCACGACTGGAGCATTACTTCGCCACTGATATAGTCAGGTGGCTTAATGAAATTATCGTTACTTGCCGGATAAAAGCACCATTTTTGGTACAGGGCTTCCTTAGGATCTACTAAACGATATTAGGCTAGGAGCCCCAAGCAAAAATGCCAATTTAAGGGTTTGGGGGCGGGGGCGTCTTTTTGGAGCCCCCAAATGATTTTATAACGTTGATTTGTTGTTGTACAAATGCCATTTTTGGTACAGGGCTTTCTTAGGACCTACTGAACGATATTAGGGTAGGAGCCCCCGGCAAGAATATCATATAAGGGTGTGGGGCGGGGCGTCGCCTCCTAGCCCCTAAATAATTTAGAAGGTAATATAACATTGATTTGTTGTTGTACAATGCCATTTTTGAGGGCTTTAGGACCTACTGAACGATATAAGGTAGGAGCCCCGGCAAGAATATCATATAAAGGTGTGAGGCAGGGGCGTCGCCTCGTAGCCCCAAATGATTTAGAAGGTAATATAACATTTATTTGTAGTTGTACAAACGCCATTTTTGGTAAAGGGCTTCCTTAGGACCTACTGAACGATATAGGTAGGAGCCCCGGCAAGAATATCGTATAAGGGTGTGAGGCAGGGTCGTCGCCTCGTAGCCCACAAATAATTTATAGGTAATATAACATTAATTTGTTGTTGTACAAACGCCATTTTTGGAACAGGGCTTCCTTAGGACCTGCTAAATGATGGTAGGGTAGGAGCCCTCGCATAAATATTCATATATGTGTGATTGGGGGCCCCATGGCGTTGTACAACAAAAACTCAATGTTATATTACCTTACAAATTATTTGTGGACTACGAGGCGACGCCCCTGTCCCACACCCTTATATGATATTTTGCCGGGGGCTCCTACCCTAATATCGTTCAGTAGGTCCTAAGGAAGCCTTGTACCAAAATGGCAATTGTACAACAATAAATAAATGTTATATTACCTTCTAAATTATTTTGGGGCTACGAAGCGACGCCCCCGCTCCACACCCTTATATGATATTCTTGCCGGGGGCTCCTACCCTAATATCGTTCAGTAGGTCCTAAGGAAGCCTTGTACCAAAATGGCAATTGTACAACAACAAATAAATGTTATATTACCTTCTAAATTATTTGGGGCTACGAGGCGACGCCCCGCCCCACACCCGTATATGATATTCTTGCCGGGGCTCCTACCCTATATCGTTCAGTAGGTCCTAAGGAAGCTCTGTACCTAAAATGGCATTTGTACAACAACAAATCAATGTTATAAAATCATTTGGGGCTCCAAAAAGACGCCCCTGCCCCCACACCCTTAAATTGAAATTTTGCCGGGGCTCCTAGCCTAATATCGTTTAGTAGGTCCTAAGGAAGCCCTGTACCAAAAATGGTGCTTTTATCCGGCAAGTAACGATAATCGATAAATTTGACGCTAAGCCACCTGACTATAGTATATCATAACCTTTCCAATAGATTTGATAACTGTGACACGTTCATCAATATAAATACAGAGTAGAAATATACAAGTTGGAGAACAGGTCGCGTGAGGACCGGTGTTACAGAATAAAAAAATCTTAGTGGTGCCCGCCCTAGCAAGGAAAGAATAAGAAGAAGAATGAAGAAGAAGAGACTTAGAGGGAAAATATAATTTGAGATAAGTCGTGCCTTTCTAGAAAATTATCAGAAATAGCAAACTAGGATCAGACTGAATAAAAGAGTTGTGGTTATTTCATGAGTTACCACTTTCAGTCTTTTTTGTCATTTGGAAAACTAATTACATTTTAACAAAACATATGTGGTATGGGACATCAGACTAATAAATGATCATGGACTTGCCCGAAATTTCCCTCCTCAATAGAATTGAGAGGATATTGCATATGAAACATTGTATTGCGTCGATATGGAGTTAGAAAACTTGCTCTTTTCTAGAGAGTTTGAGGCCTCCTTGCCGATTACAGTATGATGGGGGTTTGTGTGCCCTGACGCTTACTAAAATGAAGCCTTCTCTTTTGCCTCTGAAATTCATGAAAAGTATGGATCAAGTAGCACTATAACCATCATAAAAATACGCCACTTGCTATACTGTCTAACATAACTCTTAAAAGATTTGTGAATATATTGCATGTAAAATTCCTTAGATTACTGTTTTAATTCAACTGTCCGGACGTATGGGTATACATGAATATGGGGCAAAGGAACAGCGTTGACAACAACGGGAGAAATGAGCTAAGTACTTTAAGTGCAGAAGGAACGAGGTGAAAAATGTCAAAGGTAAACATATTACCTCTGGCATTTTTTTTATTTTTTACCTCTGACATTTAAACAATGAGGGAGAGAGAGAGAGAGAGAGGGAGGGAGGGAAGGAGGGAAGGAGAACGAGAGAGAGAGAGAGAGAGAGGGAAGCAGTCAGTGGCATTATTTATTACAATAATGTATTATATTATTGAATATTGAATTGTATACTGATTTCTTGTCAAAATTACTGTTCTGTTGGAAATGAAAAATAAAACTGTAACTGAACTGAAACTAAAACCCCGCGCGAACGTAGAACAAAATGATTAGGTTGACTTGTGTATATTATTGTGAAGAAGAAAACAAACAAACAAACGCGCAGCCGGGATTCCCCTTTCATTCCCTCAGTTTCGCAATTTTTCTGCCACGTCACCTCGCTTTCGAGTTCAATTCAGTGATTGACCCTACTAAATTGTAAGATCTTTCTTCATTTTCAGTAGATTTAGATTTAAGTCTGTCGACGAAATGCTGCCTTTGTCAACCTGATCAGACTGAAACAAGGTAAGTTAGTCTATTTCAAATAACCTTGTTCCTTGTTAATGTTAGTTGTAGGCCTATGGTGGGAGTTTGGGTATACTCACTGTAGCTGTAGTTGAAGTTGTAATAGTTCTTTTATTTGGTTACACTCATCATTTTTATTCTTGTTATCACCTGTATGACTAGACCATTTCCTTTAACACATATTTCAACACGATACTTTGTTATATTATCATCCAAAAATTGAATCGTTTGGTTAATTAAGGGCTACTTTATTTTTCCCCCAATGGCGATGATCTCATTTTCAACCCTCTATATTACCTTTAACCTTATTAACAGATGAACTGGAAAAAAGCAGAGATCTGCAGTCGAGTTTCCAGGTCTATCTGTCTTCCAAGTTCCATCTTCCTTCTCTAATAATTTTGATCTGATGAGGTGTGACAGTGTCAGTGTGTAATGTGCACATTGCTTCAGTGTTAATTTAATTTTTGTCTTCCTTTTAACTACTGTAAATAGTGCAATGTTTCAACAGTTTCTTGCACTTGATTTAGAGATCAGTTATCCCTCCCCCTTGTATAAAATTTCGATTTCAATAATGAATACGGAATGAGGTATGGCAACTAACATCTCAAGCATTGAGCTTATATTGCCATACATCTGTGTGTTATTCCATAATAATAATCCGTTCGTGAATAGCGCATAACACATTATGATATAACGTCCCCATGCGCTTCCAAAGAGCTTTGGAAATTATTACCCTATAGCTTTAGTTCCAGCAGCCGTTATCAGCGCACAGTGCATTTTAAGGAATAATCCTACCAGGTACCCATTTACCTCACCTGGGTGGAGTGTGGCAAATGTAGATTAACATCTTGTAAAGGACGTTAGTCAACTTAGTGTTGTGGCAGGGATTCGAACCCCGTACTTTGTGGTTCACAGTCCGGAGACGTACCCACTGGACCACAACACCTCTATTTATCCGAAAGTATTGTGTTCATAGCTATTCTTTTATAAAATCTGTTATTGCTTGTTCTTGTTTCTATAATATGTTCACACTACAGTATGTAATGTGAAGAAGCATGGAAACTATTCCACGAAGAAAAAATGTTTGTGAAATTAACTATGAACAATGCTCAATGCTGCACTACTACAGTGATGGCCAGTGGAGCTAGAATAGACCATTTTCGTAATGTAATCAACTTTAATGCATAAATCTTCGTTAAGTGCCATGTTACAAATTATTTCATAATTGTATTTCAACAGAATGAGAATTGCATACATTAGTTGTTGTTAGGTAGGACAAACATTATGGATTGTCTTACCTAACAATACGGAATGTATGCAATTAGCATTCTGACTATTGAAATACAATTATTTGGCAATGATTTATGCATTAAATTTGATTACATTATAAAAATGGCCTATTGGTTTCTGTGCTGACTCACAGTCAGCGGGCGACACTCCAGTGTCGCTTTCGTGGGCAATAGTCATTGTGACATGATTGAATTAACTTGGAATATGAGCATGATCTTTTGTAAGGTAAGGACTAATCAAGGCCAAGGCTTGACCATGATTAATACAAATGCATATAGGGCCTTTTGACGCAGGGGCTCACATTAAAGCTATATAACACCTCCCCCTTCAAATATTGTCAAACCGTAAATCATTGTAAAGCTCTTGATGAGAGAAATCCAGTGGTGAAAAAACGATTGAAATTGGACATTGCGTTAGTGATGAGTTATGGCTTGTTAAAAATACTCATCTCCTGTGGGTCTACTGCCGCACTTTTAGGAAGGTAGTGAACTATATCCGCTCAGTGACCTTAATCTTTATCATTAGGCTATTAGAAATAAACTACTTAAACCAAAATACAGCTCTTGATATGAGGAATGCAGTGACAAAGTTATTGCAGTAGGAAAGTTCCGGCTAGTAGTGAACTTTGTAGTAGAGGCTATCACTTTTAAATTCCTTACCAGAGAGGATACACACAAAAATAAAGGAGCATCTATCAAGATTTCTGTGCTATAACATACCTCGCTACGGGTGACGTGCGTGGCAACCAATCTCCATGTCAAATATGTCGACGATGCGGTCACTTTCCTTCATCCAAACTGCTGCGTAATCTTATGCGCGCCGGGATGCGCGCTCTCCCGGTGTCTCTGCATTCGGCGCAGTACATGAAATGAGCATGGACCCTACCACAAAGGGTCCATGATATGAGTAATACAAATACAAAAATGAAATACCTGCATGACATAGAAACTGCAAATCCCACTGACAATACATTATTTTATAAGCTCATCCTAGAACAAAAATCGTCATTAGGCTCCCTTCCCTCAGTTGAAGCAATTACTTTAGGGTCAATCTTACAGCCGTCATCTTGATCTCAAAGGATGGGAAACCTACTTCCGAGAAGTTTTAAAGTCTAAAATTGGTCCTTCAGATTCAGTTAGTGTGGAGAGAGAGAGGTGGCTAACAATGAAAATTATAAGGAGCACTCAAACATCACTTGGTCTTCAAAAAATATGACCCAAGCCTTATGAATCTAAAACCAAGCAAAGCAAGCGGCCATGATAATATGTGTTATTTGCGTATAATAACTTAAAAGCATAGTTTATGAACAAAAAGACAACCTGATAGAATAAAGTAGAGGAGCATCATAACATCCATATTAAGTCTACATGTGTGTTGTTTAATGTTTTTCTTTAATTATTTCAATCCCTACTCCCTGAATTCCCTTGGTACGCAGACTTGAACCAAGCCTTTATTCATTTACTTATTTAGAGGTGTCGTGGACGAGTGGATATGTCGCCGGACTGTGGATCACAAGGTCCGCGGTTCAAGTCCCACCGCGGCACTAATGTCCTTTGGCAAGACATTGATCTACATTTGCCACTCTTCACCCAGGTGTTAAATGGGTACCCGGTAGTATGCGAAAGCTAATGTGCTTAGATTAGCAAGTGTGCGCTTGTAAAAATGACACCTGGCTGGAATGCTCCCCAGGGAGTGGAGAATGTGCATACATTGTGTGCGGGTAAGCCTGAATCCGATGACCGGGGTAATAATATATGTATCTGTAAAGCGCTTTGAGAGGGCCTTCGGTCCTGAAAAGCGCTATATAAGAACTAACTATTATTATTATTATTATCTAGTGATTTTGTTATAACTTGATGTTTCAAAATAAACACATTTTCTTGTTTGCTATATACACCAACCTATACCAAATTCGTAACATCATTAATCGGCCTAACAGTACAAAATCGGCCTATGGGTTAGGTTATAAAAATGTTACATAGCTTGAATATCCGACGTTGGTATCTTATTTTATAGTATGCCAGAGACTAAATAAATGTCTTAAAAATGTATTAACAAGTACACATATCTGGAATAATTATAATGTGAACATTTGAAGTGTCAACAACTGAAGTATTGAATTACGAACCCGTGTTTTCACCATAAACATATATATGCCTAGATAAACTTTGTCTAGTTCTGATAATATATTCTTTTACTTATGTAGAACGCTGCCAAAAAAAAGATGTTTCTGTTAAATTCAGGTTTTCTCAATCAATTCAACATTAGCTTAACGGTTAAAAGCGCTTTTAGGTTCAAGTACAGCATACCAAGGATGGTGGACCTGAATATCAGGTAAAGTGTCATAAACAGAAGCCAAAATATTGTTTTTCACTTCAGTTATATGTCTGTCTGAGTTTTCTAGTATATTATGTTAGCGAGGAATGTTTGTATCGAAGTTGAACGAAGTAATACCCAAATTTGGACATGCTTACAAATAGAAATGCTTCAAATAGGTTTCCATTGTAATTTTACTCTAAAGAATCTATTCGACAAACATGTTTTGAGCTTTTAAGCACCCACGCTCCCCAGGTTACAATCAGTGATCATAAAATGATTTTTTCCCCCCTTAAATGTATACCCTGCCAGCGTGAACATCATTATACAGGATTTCAATGCAGGTACGTTTCCTTTCAGAACGCTCCTTTCAAATGTGTTTTTCTTTATTTCCTTTACCCTTGTTATAAGCCCAGCCGTGTGAAACATCTTATTTACCTACGATACTGTGACATGATATAAAGAGTGTGCTAGTCCAGTCATGGTAATATGGTATGAATAATGGAGTCGGACATATAGATTTGTGTGGTTTCCTGGCAAAGTCACTCTTTTGTCTCTCTCTCTCTCTTTCTGTTAAAAAATCATGCAGGGTCCATGAGTAAACCCATATCATTTACATAATATAAAAAAAGAAGAACAACACCGAAACACTACACACATATATCAGTTTCATAACACAATCTTATGAATTTAGAGAAGAAAAATTGTTAGGCTGGGAGTAAGTTTACTTGTAGAATCGTCAAATGTCGGGTGATGATTTTGTCTTCAACTTAACATAGAGAGCTTCCTTCCTACCTGATGTAATAATGATATAATTATGTCATGGCTATAGTAATTTTAAAGAATATTAAAATATTTCTTCTTATACGTCAACATGGACAATCAGACCATGGCGTTCATACCAATGATCTACTTTAAGCACAATCTTAAGTTGAATCAGTTGATTTTGAGTAAGTTGATTCTTAGATTGAAACCCACTTTATCCCTCAGGACTATTTGTTAAATAATTGGCTCTCACTGCCTCCCAGACAATCACAATGCGGCTATATAGTGAGTGTGTTATTTTATACGATAAAGACTTTGCAGAGTAAAATCCTTGAACATGCACGATCAATAATTATTGGACTTTGAATCTCGCTCTCTCTATCTTTCTGTCCATGTCTCTGTCTTTATCTCTCCCTCTCTCTCTTTCTCTCATGTCATTCCCTCTCTTTTACTCATATTTCTTATTTTGAACTGCAAACAGAGCATGCAGAGTGCGTTTCTCTATTCCACTCGCAGTGTCAAACCTTAATCCCATTCGGGTGCTTTATCATTTTCATTTTTATGATGAATGTTGTTTAAACTTCATGCGTCTTCTTGCGGTGTGTACAATACAGAATCGTTAATACTTACCTTTCATCTTTTATAAGGAGTAGTTATAATATATATTTGTTGTATTTATGTTTCTTTGTTTTCATGTTTGGCAAACATTTGTCCTCATGTTTCAAGTAAAAGTGTGAAATATAATGAACTATGCGGTAAAGGTTTGAAATTTTTACAGCTGAATGTTGTTAGTTTTTGAAATACTATGATGAAATTAAGGCTTTTTTGTGTGAAAATGTGATCCATGTTTTTGCTCTGAATGAAACTAGATTGGATGGCAATATATTCGATTGTGAAATCCAGAAACCTCACTACAATGTTATTCGTAAGGACCGTAATAGAAACGGTATAGACGTGTACTGACTTATATTCATTAAAGCTTGGGCTATGAAGTTTTGTAACATTGTTTGTTATTGCGAATGGAAGCACTTGCATTATTGATACGGCAGAAAAACGCGAGTCCCATTGTATTTGTTTTTCTGCTTCATTCGAATTTCATGAATGTTTTCCAGAACATTGTGGGGGAAATGTAAAAATTCAAAACACCCTAAACTCCCCCAAAAAAATAACATGTTTACATTTGCAACAGACGATTTATAATTGTCTAGATTCCACTTGTTGATACCCAAGCCACTTCATCACATGATATTATTTGCATCACAATGCCCATCAGGACCGAATCAGTGAGCGAAAGATATGTATTCTTTTGTTCGGTTGGTTAGCTCTGGGTATACGCATGGACCTACTTCCATGGTATACGTATTTTCCTCTGGTTTCGTTCTTGGACCGCATGATCCAACTGACTTGCATTAGGTACCTGCTCTATATGCCACGTCGATATACGGTGAAATACAGACTCGCGCGTACTATGTCTTTCATTTCATACGGGTTATCCGTCACTTTTACATGAAAATCTGATGGAACGAAGCACATTTGTGCAAAGGGAATCTGCATTAGATTGATTTCTAGATCATTTTCTTCGACACACTGCATGTTTTGGCATCTGTCAAACCGGATTCATGACCCAGAGACAAACTCTCCTCTTATCTTGCGAAAGAGACATTGTAAACGCCTTTATAACACGTTCTATAAGAGACCTCTCATGTCACTTGTTGCCAGTTACATTTATTTGAACTGTGTAAGATCATGTGTGAATCCTTTTAGCTCGGCTATAATTGTATAAATATTTCTGAGGAAAGGACTCGACGCCTCATTCCACGACTCATTTTGAATTTAGCAGGATCTAGGCAAACTGAGTATCATATCATTTTCAACTTTAAATTTTGTTGATCCAAGCAATAGCCACTATATAGCTCATCGGAATAGGATTACATACAATCCATGTTTGTATTGCATAAACCCTAATCCTTAGTAAATATCGTAAACCATTTGACTAAATGTTATTAGTATACCCACATTAGCATGTCTTCAGTTTCTCAAGTCTATACCTGGGCAAGGATAAGGCATTTTGGCTCTGTTAACGTATGGAACATCATCTTGTTCGAAGCGGTTCCCCCCAAATCCCTGGTAGGATAGTAGACTTTGCATTGAATGAACCTAAGAAGGTCTTTCCATTGAAGATTTGTTGTTGTTGATGAACATGTCGTAGAACAATTCGGGCAATGTTGGGCAAGTTGCATAATTTGCATAAACTTTTGAGCCCAATGTTCCAACAAAATTTTCTTGAAATTTCGAATATTTGATTATTTAGTATTGAAAAATATTCTCTCCACATTTGTCATTCTTTTCCTAGTCATTATTGGGTTAGCTCGCCATTTTGATTGAAATAGTAATGTTAGAGTATAGTAGTACAACTTGTTAAAAACCCTCTTAACTGTGTTTTAGTTACGATGTAGGACACTCACCTGTGAAATGCATGACAATGGGTTTCCTAATATAATTTGTTTTGTAATGCATTCAAATGGATTGAATGGATGTTCTCTCATATCGTACGATGACAAGCTATATGGTTCAACTGTTTCAAACAGTTGAGCAGTTTCTTTTATTAAACAATTGTTAGACCCGTACGGAGGGGGGGGTGGTATTCGAAATAAAAGATGAAACAGGAAGAACACAGTGAATATGTTATAGAAGTTTCGGTGCCTCTGCTAACACTCCTGGTTCTTCCACATTGAAGGTCATGGATTCTTCCATCTTCTCCAGCGGGGGTGGGTAAATCAGTCAACTTGGGAAACCAACATGTGTGTACACAGAGTGTACCCAAAATGTGTTTACTAAATACATGTATACACACAAAATAAGTGGGGCTATTTTCTTAGGGGTCTTACATAATTCTGTTCTCATAAAGACAAGTTTATAGAACAAAGGGTCGTCTTGGGAACTACTTATACGGATGGGGTCTACAAGGATGGCTGTCACGAGTGAGAGAGAAATCATCTCTCTTTTCTCTTTAAATCAATTTTTATATAATTTGATTTGATTTGATTTTTATTTATTCCTCCGAAGTCTTCGTAGGCCCATGTCGAGCAAACTTATCGGAACTCTACATGTAATCTTTATATGCAAATTTAAGTTTTATATCCCCCTTTTTATTTCTCTCTCTCTCTCTGTCTCTCTCTCTCTTTCCTTTTTCCCTCTCCCCCTACCTTCTTCTCTTTAATCATCTTTTCTCTTTCTATTATCATTTTTCTTCCATCGCTCTCTTTTTTTCCTTTCTCATTTTAGGCCGCCAAAGAAATGGTGGGATCCAGGGGCATGCCTTAACGGGCACCTGTCGGGGATTCCTAGGGACGGAGCCCTCGGACGTTCTCAGGTTTTAGCTATTCAAAACCTTCAAGTTAGCCGTCTTGAGCGATAGAAGCAAAAACCCTTTTATAACGACAATTTTATATACAACAAAGCGTTCTTTTGGGAATCACTTTTTTATTTTTTATGGATGGGGTCCAAGGGCACGCCTCTGGGCCCTTTTGGCTTGCAGGGGCAGAGCCCCGGACCGGCCGGACGCTCTAGAGTCCTTTGAAATTTGTACTGCCGCTATCTATTTATTTTGTTTGAAATCTATTCTCTTTCTCACTCACACTCTCCTAAGGACATTTTTGTTTATAGAACAAAGGATTGTTTTGGAGGTCTAGGGGTGGAGCCCGGTCGCTCTCGATTATCAGCAATTTAGAACCTTCAAGATATCCATCTTGAGCGATAGAAACTGTAGTCTATGCCTTGAACGCATCTTACAAGAGGTCTACACCACACTATAGACTCTAGAGATATAAAGACTGTCCATTCCAACTCCCTGTCCACAATATGTACCCCGCGCGAACGTAGAATATATCTTGCTGAAATGACTAGGCCGTAATTGTGAAGAAGAAAAACAAACGCGCAGGCGGCCGGGGATTCCCCTTTCATTCGCGCGCTCAGTTTCTTTTTTCTTTTTGTCCTAGGCCCAGCGCCGTAGCCAAAGTTCGATTTTTTTTTTTTTTTTTTTTTTTGGGGAAATAATGTAATTGATCGACGTCCTGGGGAGGGTCTAAGAGGAGGTGTCTGATCTTGAAATTTTGCACGTGCCCCCGTGGCTATACGGGCCTTCTAGGCCCTATATATACGCTCGCGACGCTCACCCTACTGTACAGTCGCCATTTTTCTGCCAGAAATGTACACGTACGTACTGCCACGCCACCTCGCTTCCAAGTTCGATTCAGTGATTGATCTTACTAAATTTTAAGATCTTTCTTCAGTTGCAGTAGATTTAGATTTAAATCTGTCGACGAAATACTGCCTTTGTAGACCTAATCAGACTGAAACAAGGTTAGTCTATTTCAAATAACTAAGCTTGTTCCTTGTTATAGTTAATTGTATTTATAAGATGATGAAGCGGATCTAGCTAATCAAATGATTGGTTGAGAGCGTACACATGACCAGGCATTTATTTTGCCTAACATGTAATTTTACTAATGACCGGTCATTAGTACTATGCTAATTAATGACTGGTTATTAGTAAAATCATGTTATAAAACATCATTTTATAAAACAAAAAAAAACATCATCTTATAAAACAAATAATACACATCATTTTGTTCTGGCATTAGTAAAATTACTCACACTCGGTACCTTCGAAACAGTCCAAACACCCTCGGCTACCGCCTCGGGCGTGTTAGATTAATTCTTACTAATGCCCTCACTGTGGTGTATTATTTGTATAATAAGACCTTATGTATTGACGTCACAGCTAGCCTGACGACCAATTACGCCGCCATCTTAGAGGGCAAGCAATAGCTTGCGTTGCGAGAGTGCTGCTCGTGTTGTATACAATGCTTTACTGCTTCTCGCCGCGGCCTCCAGCCCTCTAGCGTAAGCCCTATATGTAAACAAACCAGCGCGCGACCAGGCGTCTATCATGTACTATTTAATACCCCCTTCACATACATGGATGTTTAATCTTACGAGTCCTTACGGATCGCACAAATTCACGGATCCTTACGATTTGGCTACTTTTACGACCGATTTAAGAGTTGTTACGAGTTATTACGAACTATTTATGGTTTATTACGGATTATTACGAGTTATTATGATGTATCTACGGCAAAATTCCACGATTTGTTACGAGTTGTCACGGATAACTACGAGCAACTTACGTGTTAGTTACGACCTGTTTACGTGTTGTTACGAAGAGTTACGATTATTTACGAGTCCTTCGGAGTTTAAGCCCAAAAGTACCAACTGAAAAAGAAGTGTTCGAATTTGCAGCTTTTATACCCTTCCCCAAATCGTAAACATACGTAAGAATATGTAAAATATGCGTATCTATTTGTAAAGTACTCGTAACTACACGTCAAGTGCTCGTAATAACTCGTAACAATCCGTAGAGCTATCGTAACACGACCTGAATGAAATCGTAAACAACACGTAAGCACTCGTAATAATCCGTAAATAATCCGTAAACAAATCGTAAACTAACAGTAACAAATCATTAAAAAAAAAATTGTTATGAGTCATTTACGGATTCTTGCGAGCAGTTTACGGATGGTTTACGTGTTGTTGCGAGCGATTTCCAAGTTATTTACGGAAAAATCAATCCGTGGACAATCGTAAGAAGATTTTTGACATGTCAACAAATTTGCTTCTCCTTTCACGGATCCTTAAGAGTGTCTGCGAGTTGTTGCGAGTTGTGACGAGTTGTTTACGGATACCAGCATGTTATTTACGGATGCTTGCGATTGACTACGAGTTGGCGATCCGTAAGGACTCGTAAGAAAAATCCGTGTATGTGAAGGGGGTATAAAAACAAACTCACTTCTGCAATGATTATCAAAAGAAGTGTGTTTGAAGATAAATACTGTATTGATGAAAGCCGGGATTCTGATGTACACAGATTATTCAAATTTTGGGGCTCTCAAAACTTTGTGTGGGATTTTGTCAAATATTGAGAAACTTGTACATCCTTATTTCATTGATGTTTTATGATTGACCAGGGACTTTGGAATATTTGCCTTGCCTATGTAAGTATTCATAGTTAATAAATGTACTATTTTAATTTTTTTTTACAATGTGGAATATTTGCCTTGCCTATTTAATAAATGCACTATTTGTACTTAAAAACCAAATGAATCATTCATATATTGGATTTTATTTCAAGGTCTATTAACCTACTATAGTACTATACCATACTACCAAGCTAATGTTACTGTATGCGCAACATTTTGATGTGTGGACAGATTTACAAGTATTTACCAATTGAAAAGGGAATTTCTATTTTTTTAAAAGTATGTCATCAAATTACAATTATTCAAATAAAATTTGTGGGGCGCCGCCCAGGTATATTTGCAATTTAAACCACTTTAACAAAATAATGCGTATGCAGAATTATGTCGAAATATAATCTATCAGAAGTTTTTATAGTGCCACGAGAAGGAAAATACTAGTTAAATTTAAATATTTCCCACTCGTGCAATTGTAAAAAAATTCCTTTCCTGGGCCCCGTTGCACAAAACTTACCATTGATGGTAACTTTGCCATCAATGGTAACTAACATGGAAACCTTGATTTTGATTGGCTGTTGAGCCCTGTTACCATGGTAGTTGCCATTGATGGCAAAGTTAGTATCAATGGTAAGTTTTATGCAACGGGCCCTGGCATATTCCCCCCTCCTGTACGTGCTTAAATTAATTATTACAGTCTACCCCCTACAAGTCAAATTCAGATCGACTGAACAAAATCAATTGACTTGAGTAAAGTTAATGGGAATTTGTTTTAGCTCGACTAAGGCAAGGCCCATGTCACACCAAGTTTTTGACGCAACGAGATAAAAATGGATCGAATAAAAAATGCAGATCTTTTGCGCATAAACTATCAATTCTAGAAAAAAATTGCATCGCATCACAAGCTTGGTCTGACATGAGCAATTAGCTGAATACTTGAATTAAGTATTATATTTCCATTTACACAATCCCCCCACTATCCATGCTTATATTATACTCACTTTGTGTCCCACTATATTTTCCCCCCTCCTTCTCCCTCTAATATTCTTTGTTCCCACCTCTCCTTTTCTCTCTCTCTTTCTCTTCCCTCGATACTCACTATATAATCACTTCATGTCCCACCTGTCCCTCTCTCTCTTGATCTGTATTTCTACGACTCTTATTTGTTTACTTCAATCACATTACTCAAGTCAAATAAAGAAACAAACAAGCCTCATGTATTCTTTTTTTTCATTATCAAGCTTGAAGCTGAATATAATTTATTCTTACTTTTGGCAAAACAATTACAGTCCTTTGGTATCATGCAGAGTCAAATGAATATCAAGGTTCAAACTAAGTCCAAGCTTTACACAAAACCTTTAGTCAAGGGGAACTACACCAGAACATAGATTCACAAGTTCACAAGCAACCCTGTGTGTGTTTTGGGTATTTACAGACGTGTATCAATCAGATATGATTATCAGATATAACAATTTTGTTCACAGTGGCTTCTGTTGAGATGTCTGCCGATGATATGTCTGTCTGTATTTCAGTCCCTTGAGTAATGTCGTCTGCTGATGCCTCATCACTGTCACTTTGATGGTCTGGTACTTGAAGGCCCAGGAGGGTTGTTGCCGCTGCCATATCATCTGCTTTCCTCTTGCGCTGATTTGATCTCGCCAATCGCTGCGATCCTGCTGGAGATCCGAGATGGCCACTGGTATACGCATCTTCTGAGTAGGTGCCCAATATGGGTTGTCGATTATACAATTATTTTTAGACTCGCTTTCAAGGCTCAACTTAGCTTAGTTTGATTGAGTAATAAAAGTATGAACTAGCAGGGCCCGTGGAAAATCCACGGGATTCTAGGGAGGGTGGGAGGGGGTTGTAAATACTTTAAAATAGATATGTGCTATCAATTTTTTTTTTTTGATTTTTTTTTTTAATAATAATTTTTAAATTATAATTATTATTATATTTAAAAAAAAGATATTTCTGTGCTAGATGATATTATTTCTCTTCATTGTATAGGCCTACTTTTTATCATTTTATAATTTTTCTTCTTCTTTTCATTAATATTTTACTCGTTAGAATACCAACCTTTTGTTTGCTGTCCCATCATGTATCGTTTTGAATTCTTTTTATTTTTATCTGAATTATGTAATAAAACTTGAAAACTGGAAGAAAACAGTGAAATCAATAATTTGTAATCAAAATTGATGCAGATATTTTAGACTTTACTTTCGTTTTCACTTTCGTTATTTACGATTATTGTCGTCACTTCGTTCCTATTATTCTCACTATCCCTTTTTCCGGATTCTCACTCCCGTTATCTATACGAATCAAGGGCGTCATTGCAATCCGAGTTTGAGCATGGGGGACACAATTACATGTAACTCTCTCTCTAGTTATGCTGTTTCACGGCATGATCTTTCATTGGTGACCGGTTCATTTATTGTCTTTGTTATCTTTGACGTTTCATTACATTTTTAGAGAAAGAAGACGATTGGTTGTGCCGTTCTCGACTCTTAATCTTTGTCTGAATTCAGTTTCCCACCTCCCGCGCGAAGCGCGTAAGTTTTGACGTTTCATTAAATTATTAGAGAAAGAAGACGATTCGTTCTACCGTTCTCGACTCTTAATCCTTGTCTGAATTCAGTTTCCACCCTCTCGCGCGTAGCGCGGAAGTTTTGACGTTTCATTAAATCATTAGAGAAAGAAGACGATTCGTTTTACCGTTCTCGACTCTTAATCCTTGTCTGAATTCAGTTTCCACCCTCTCGCGCGTAGCGCGGAAGCTTTGACATTTCATTAAATTATTAGAGAAAGAAGACGATTCGTTCTACCGTTCTGGACTCTTAATCCTTGTCTGAATTCAGTTTCCACCCTCTCGCGCTTAGCGCGGAAGCTTTGACGTTTCATTAAATTATTTAAGAAAGAAGACGATTCGTTCTTTTAGAGAAAGAAGACGATTCGTTCTACCGTTTTTTACTCTTAATCCTTGTTTGAATTCAGTTTCCACCCTCTCGCGCGTAGCGCGGAAGCTGTGACGTTTCATTTAATTATTAGAGAAAGAAGACGATTCGTAATTGTACCGTTCTCGATCGACTCTTAATCCTTGCCTGAATTCAGTTTCCACCCTCTCGCGCGTAGCGCGGAAGCTTTGACGTTTCATTGAATCATTAGAGAACGAAGACGATTCGTTGTACCGTTCTCGACGATTAATATTGTTTGAATAAAGTCCTCTCCCTCCCGCGCGAAGTCAACACAGACAGAAAGAGAGAAAGAAAGAAAGAAAAAAATTCGTGGGGGAGGGGACGGGCCCCCCGTCCCCATAGGATAATGGATTGACGCCCCTGATAGGCTTACGAATATTGTTCTCATGCACTTCACTCCCATTATCATTTTGGTTATTTTCAGACATTGCTAAGTTAATTTAGTCCTACAATGAAAATAATATACAAATATACAATGACACTCGAAGTGACTCGAGGATCTATAGCTAAAACTATTCGCATCGAAGGAACATCAAATCGTATTATATTATCCCGAGGGCCATCGCGGCCCGAGAGAGAACAGTACCATTGATGTTCCCGAGTGCGAATAGTTTTAGCTTGTTCCGAGAATGAGTCATTGTATATTTGTTTTATATCCCTTCCACCTGTAGGCCTATCATAGCATGTACCGTACTCACATTCACATCACATTCAATAAAGAAATAAAAGAAAACAACAATTCATTGCACGGCTCAATTAAACATGAAACATTGAAGAATCTAAAGACACGCTATACAGCCAGTATTACAGGTACAGGAGTAAAGTGCTGCAGTTACCGCACAGGGTAAATTGCATGGCGTGAGCGCCGTGACTGGCTCTGACACCGCTGGAGTTGCCCGTGCGGAGGCATTTGAAATTATGTAAGCTCGCTGAATTTACTTTCTCGTCAGTTATATGGTCTCGATAATTACAATCTATTTGCGTTATTATTGTTGTGATTTTAATGTAGTTTTCATGAAAAGACCAATAAAGCAGAAGCTTGGACTATGATTATGTTGGCATGGTTCACAGAATTTGTATAAATATTTTCAAAGTAAAGATTTTACGCGAAAAATCGGACGGTTTGTGCCAATATATTGCAGCAGTCGCACGAATTGACTCGACTGTGTGTGTGTGAACGTGTGGGCGTAGAACTCATCAGTTTGGCTGCTGTAAAGGCCTATATATAGCAAGATGCCTAACACGGGATTGGCCCAACTTGTTGCGCCCTGTACTTGCTACACCACATGACTTGAGTGGATTGTCGTATGCTGTGTATTTCTCTGGCATGGCCGTGAAGTGCCTACAAAGCATATACAGCAAGATGCCTAACACGGGGTAGGCCTGGTCCTTTGCAGCGTGTATCTGCTACAACACATTATGGAGTGGATCGTCTCTTAAAAGTGTATCTCCTTGATTAGACAGAGGGCGGGTGCACGCCATGCTGCCTCACTCTCGCGGGTTCGTCGCCTCCTTGCACGGACAACGCCGGCCGTGCCCTCGTCCGCTTGTCCTCCCTGGGACCCCGGAACCACCTTTAACGACATCGACGGCGACCACGGGGTCGACGCGGCACGCGGGATACGGGAGACATGCCTCGCGGAATTGTGTCGCCTTTCCCGCGCCACGGCGAAGGCGGACACGGTCGAGGAAAGACGTTTGTCATAAACCGTTTTTACCCCCCGCGACGATTTTGCGTATTAATAATATAGATACATCATTCATTTCACTTAGGTCATATATGATATAGGTTCACTTGTTCCAGTTCAGTGGCATTGCCATTGGCATTGGTTGGATAAGTTTTGTTTTAGTTTTAGTTTTGTTTGGTCAACTCAACTCGGTCTAAATTAACTAACAAAGTCTTTGATTAGAAGTTAGAATCCAGGGGGGTGATTCACTAACAGCTAAAATCGATCCCAAATGAGATAAAATCGCTCTTAGGCTCAATATCACTCCTAAGAGCAATATCGCTTTTAGGAACTGATTCACTAAGGCATTTGGGATTGATTTTAGCCTTAAAATCGCTATTAAGGCTAAGAGTGATCCGGATCACTCTTAGTCTTACTCTTACTATTAGCCTACACTTTCTGGCAAAGTCAAAACTGTCAAACTGAAGCTAAATTAGAGCAAACAAGAGGAAGATAGATATTGACTTTATTGTTAGTCACTGTTAAAGTGATAGACTAGATCTAGACTCTAGATCTAGGCCCTAGATCTATATCGAATCGTTTTGATTTAGTCTATAATAGGTCTAGATCTAGGGTCTATGATAGGATTAGACCGAAGATTTCTGTCTCTTTCGTTCGTTCTAAAGAGAGGAGCCGACCCTACCCAAATCAGAGGCTAACGAACGAAAGAGACAGAAATCTTCGGTCTAAAGAGAGGAGCCGACCCTACCCAAATCAGAGGCTAACGAACGAAAGAGACAGAAATCTTCGGTCTAGGGGACGGTAGGTCTAACTTACTAGGTCTAGGCCTAACCGCCTAGCCTCAGTAGGCCGGGTAGGGCCTAGATCTAGACTAGGCTAGATCTAGGGCGGCTAGGCCCTAGGCCTACGTTAAATCCGGCATTTTACTCGAAACAAGCATAAAGAAAGACAAAATATACCCACAGAAAATCGTATGAATTCCTCACACTGCTACATGATACAGTCATGAATTATTTTGTGTCATGTGTTATGCGAAATTTCACTTAGCTTTCTTCTAATGTTAAAAGTAAAACGAAATCAACATAGAAATGAACGTCATTGACAAATTAAGCGACGATAGCTAGCTAATTATCGTTATGTCGATCGGCTACGCGATTGATTGATGCCCAGTGACGTGACGTGTCCAAAATTTTAGTCTTTTGATTGGTTGGATTGATCGCGTACATGAATATTCATATGCGCGCATGATTATTCACGCTGGGATTGATCCCAGCCTAAAAGCGATTTAGTGAACCAGTCAGGTAGAATCGATTTTAAGCTGGGATTGAAATCAATCCCCAAAATTGCTCTTAGGAACGATATCGTTCCCAGTTAGTGAATCACCCCCCTGGGCCCTGTTTCATAAAACTTGATATCAATAACAAGTTACAAGCTACTGTTATAAGCTACTGAAATCATGGCATCTGATTGGCTGAGAGCAAATTTGTCATAGAAATTTAGCATTTGTTATAGATAACAAGTTTTATGAAACGGGCCCCAGCTCTGAGGTCTACCTAAAAACAAATTTTGGCCATTACAATTTTTAATGACTTAATAATAGTACACACAAGTGACACAACACCAACACCTATTCTAGCAACCAACGACGCAACAGAAATTTACCATTTTCCGACTGTAAACTCGAGCAAGATATCAAAATGCCGACAATAAATTGGTTGATCTAAGAGAAAGTATGTGGTATGTGTTTACTATACGTGTAGTTCAATAGCCTCTGCCGATCACTAGTAACGCAGCGCTTGTCCTCTGAGGGAAGGCGCCCTTTCGTATCTATGAATGCGTGACGTCATACGAATAAGGTCTATTAGTAATTTAGTAAACAAATATTAACTGCGGGGCACGGTAAAAACTATGGCCCGAGGTGAGCTTGCAACTGCGCTAATATATGCCCCGAGATGATCTTTCGAAATTTTGTTTGGTGTACATGTATGATATGGTGCCGGCCGCGCGCCCGCGTATGTAAATTGCCATAGCTACACGCGCGTACAAAAACGCAACTATATGCCCGGTCTATGATGCACACCAGCAACAAATATAGTGGTCAATGCTAATGCGTATGGGGTTGGGTGTCCGGACACTTAAAATCAGAAAGCCACCACTTTTGCCATTGGAAATGTATGGCAAAGGACACTCGTTAGTCAACTTCGTGTTGTGGCAGGGATTCGAACCACGTACCTTGTGGTTCACAGTCCGGATACTTATCCACTGGACCACAACACCTCTATTTATCCAAATGTATGTGTGTTCATAGCTACAATGTAGTGCCTAGTCTTTTATTAAATCTAGTTCTTGTTTCTATATTATGTTCACACATTGAGTGATTTTAAGTTGGGTGTTTAGGGCTGGTGTTAGTGTTTAATAAACACTAACACCAGCCCTAAACACCCTGAAATGGAAATCAGCTGGTGTTAAGGCTTTGACCTCTGAATATCGTCAACTTTCGGTAGCTAGTGTTATCGATTTTGCAAAATTGTCTTCTGCTGAACCGACCTTTGTGGCTGGTGTTAATTTTACGTACAAATGTCCTATTCACTAATATTATCCCCTAGGGATTAAGCAAATGTTGATTTCCAGTTCAGTGTTAGTGTTAAGCTATCGATATTGATATCGGTATTGGGCTCTTAATTTCATCAGCAAATTTTTAGCTCGATTTAAAAGCTCTTGACTGCTCTAAACACTAACACTGACACCCAACTTGAAATCACTCAATGTAATGTGAAGAAGCGTGCAGATGTACAGATACATAAATCATAAATACAAATATTCCACAGGGGCGGATCCAGCCTGTGGCGAGGGGGCGTAATGAGCACTAGAATTATTTTTTGGGGTGCTCAAAACGGAGGGGGGGGGGTAGGTGTGTATAGTGAGCACCATTCTTTTTTTTACCGTGGTTACCATTTTTTGCCAGGGATGGGTGCCCGTCTTCCCGGGTTTTTTTTAAAGGTAAAATTGTGTTTACCATCTTTGTTTTTTTCTCTTTTTTTGCCGGGGTGGGGGGCATGCCCCAAGCCCCACCCTGGATCTGCCCCTGTGTGAAATTGCCTACCAATATTACCAATCGATATAGTATGTAGTGCTCAATGATACACTACTGCAGTTAAGTTATGTTATATACGTCATTCATATATTCTTGTTCGGTGATTGGATAAAAGCGTGTCACATGATAAAAAATAAACGCACTATTTTCACAAGCCGTAAATAGTACCTCAACTAAAAAGACTATTTACGGCTGGGCAATGTCGGCCACGTGATTTGACCCTACGCGCAGACATGTTATACACAAGTAGTGTGTGCGCGCGCGCGCATTTATGTGTGATCTTGTGAAGTAGTAGGGGTGACATATATGTTGGAGTTATGAAACTGTTTGTTGAAACTTGAATCCAACTTGGAATTTTGACTTTTACAGCAAAATCTTTTAACCAATCAATGAACAATGAATATATAAATAAAGTATATAAAACAAATATATACTGGCTTTATTCGAGTCTCTGGATTAAATTAAAACTATATTGTCCCTCGGTGACTGCAAGAGTGCTATTTTGCTTCGGTGCTGCGCGCCTCAGCAAAATAGCACTATTGCAGTCACCGAGGGACAATATAGTTTTAACCAGAGCCTCTCATGGCAGTATATATTTGTATACTATGGTCAATGGAGCTAGAATAGACCATTTTCGTAATGTAATCAAATTTATTTCATAAATCTTTGTTAAATGCAATGTTACAAATTGTTCAATTCACCTGTTACAAATAATAGGATTTCAATAGTCAGAATGTAAATTGCATACATGAGTTGTTGTTAGGTAGGACAAATATTATGGCTTGTCCTACCTAACAGCATGGAGTGAATGCAATTCGCATTCTGACTATTGAAATACAATTATTTTTGATAGGTGTGTGAAGTAATTTGTAACAAGGCACTTAACAAAAATTTATGTATTAAATTTGATTACATTACGAAAATGGCCTATCGGTATATCTGTGCTGACTCATGCACAGTCAGCGGGCCACACTCCAGTGTTACTGTTTTGGGAAATTGTCATTGTGACGTGACTGAAAAAACAAAAGTAAAGCATGATCTCTTGCAAGGTAAGGACTAATCAAGGCCAATGCTTGTCCATGATGTAATTATTAAGAAAAGGGATGGAAAATAATGAGAACTGCCTAGTGCTTATTGACATAGGGGCTGACAATATAGCTATATATTAGATAGCTTAGACAGGTACCGAGATGTGATTGGTCCACAGCGCGTCACGTGATATCGATTGCGAGGATCGAAATCCTTATACTTTCCTGGCCGGTCACCTTCGATGGTTATATTTACCAGCTGGTCAAATGAATATATTTTTAATCAATGCATGTCGCCCTCTTGAAGACTGTATTTTTCTAGCGTGTATGTCAATTTCGAGGAATTTGTTGTTGCTGGGGGAGGGGAGGGTTAACTTGTTTTCCCTTATTTTTGTTTTCCTCAAAATGTTTTTTTTCTATAAAAAAAGTTCTCGATTTTGTAATTTTTGTGTGTGAGGCATAGCTGTTTCTATAGGCTCAAGGGGACGTTACATCTTTCTATAGCAGAGAGCCAGTATAGAAACAGCTATGCCTCCAAAAACATTAAAAACTCGAGAACATTACAAAAAAGGGGGACGTTACATCCTGCTATAGCAGGATGTAATGTCCCCGAGAGCCAATATAGAAACAGCTATGCCACGAATATTAAAGCAGTCCATATATCGTTTATTTACCGAAGTCACAAAAAAATCTGCAAATAATTCTTGCCTTATCCTTTTCTTGAGTAAAGATTCGTGAAAAAATCACAGAAAATATAAAACACTGTCTGTTAATCTTCGCTGGAAAGTTGCCTGAATGTTACGATCATTCGGGAATGGCACACACACTGTAGGGTATCTGCGCTCGCACAAAAAACTTTTTACATGTAAACCGATGGAGATCTCAGCAAAATGCTCGTTACCTGAGGCAACGGGCATCTTTGTCATTAACTATTGCCCGTTACCCGGGGCAACGGGCAACAGTTCGTTTCTTTGCGGGCATGGTTAAAATCACGACTCCAATTTCGACCAATCAGATGACTAGATTTATTCAACATACTAAAGAGAAGTATATAAAACATTCTTCAGACCTGAAGGGAGTTATATTTTCCCTCGTGACCATAGTTTCCGGGAAAATATAACTGCCTTCAGCGGTCCGAAGAATGTTATATTACACCCCCTGCCAGTCAATATCTGTATAATAACACCCTTTCCCCCCTCCTTCAAATATTGTCATACGATACATCAATGTAAATCTCTTGATGAGAGAAATTCAATGGTGAAACGATGATTGAAATTGGATATTGAGTGATGGATCGTCAAAGAAACTCATCTGTTAGGCTTAGGTCTTCTGCAGCACTTCTTGAAATATAATTAACTATGATCAGCTCGGTGACTTTAAGCTTTATCATCAGGCTATAAAAATAAACTACTTAAAACAAAATGCAGCTCCTCATATGAGGAATGCAGTGCCAAAGATACTGCAGAAGAAAATCTCTAATAAAGGCTATCATTTTTAAATTGTGGTCATTTTCC
Source organism: Mesocentrotus franciscanus (assembly GCA_037976565.1). Classification (NCBI taxonomy): domain Eukaryota; kingdom Metazoa; phylum Echinodermata; class Echinoidea; order Camarodonta; family Strongylocentrotidae; genus Mesocentrotus; species Mesocentrotus franciscanus. Next base: position 34,994,312 of record CP137667.1, on the reverse strand, counting down.
TTCATCCAAACCGATGAATCTATCTTATGCGCTCTCTCCCAGGATCTCTGCATACGGTGCAGTACATTGTACATGATGACGCTCATTTCGCGCTGTCAAAGAAACCCGGATGCCCTGATTGAGGACTAAAAAAAAAAGAAATCACAAAATCATTGTTTTCTGCCCAAATACAGCATTTCTCGAATATGAACCCTGCGATCGAGGCACATCTTCTTGGCTGGTCCCATTCTCGCCAAGGGCTGGAGGCGGAAGCAAAAAGATTTATGCAGTTGAAAGCCCCAAAAACTTTATGCTATTAAGCCTTTTTTTATATAGATATAGTGAATTGAAAATCTCAAAGATCTTTATTCCATCCGTTTTATTTACGTAATGTATATATTTCTAAATATTTTTTTGCAGGTATTGTCGCCCATGTCTTATCACCATTTTCCAGAGGACTACCGTACATTTCTTTCGATTGAGAAGGACATCTAACTCCATGGATGGATTCTGCCTTCTCTATCTGCTCCTGATCCTCTTGATGAGATCTGGGGATGTTGAAACCAATCCAGGTCCTAACACTGCAGTAAGGTATGCATATACTAGTAGTGCCTTCAGGGGTTGAAGTTGAGTAGTGGGGCCCGTAATAATAAACCTTAATTGCTATTGATAACAGATTACAATAACTTTTATAAGCTACTGAAATTATGGCATTTGATTGGCTGAGAGCAGAAATTTGTCATAGAAATTTAGCATAGAAATTTAGCATTTGTGATTGATACATGTAACAAGTTTTATGGAACAGGGACCCTGGGTCCCGTTGCTTAAAGCATTTACCGTAGCGGTAAGTGCTCATTTCAGCGGTAAGTCTTAAAAGCAGCTGTAATTTTAAGATCAACTGTAAGTATCCGTTGGATAAAAAACTGAGCGGTAAGTCTATAAAGATCAGCAGTAAAATTACCGCTACCCTCTGAGCTTGCGGTAGCACTACCGTAACTATGAATGATATACTGGCTGCACTTCAACATCGTGCTGCTGAGAGGGGGAGAAGGAGGGCACGCGCGGGCGTGAAGTTAGCGACTGTAATCTCAGATCCTCATTAAATTAATCTAAGCAATTCATTATTACGGTCGCTAACTTCACACACGCGCACGCGCTCCCACCCCACCGTCGGTACGGTATGCAATTGTATTATGCAGCAGTTTGCCGTTAATCCTGTGAGAAAGAGTATATTATATTTCTTTGGTTTTAGGAAAAATACTCCAAAAAAGATAAGAAAATTGACTTGAAACGGGTAAGAAACATAACGACTTTTAAATCATGGCCATTATTTGAACAATTGATGAATATTTACTTGATTTTGGGTTTGTTTTAGTAGGGTATCTTTACGCCGGAGTTACGGGGTCAAAGTAGGGATATGATTCTGAATAAGCGCTGGAGTATGATTTAAAAAAAGGTACCTATTACCGTTGTATCTGTTACACAATAAAGACAGCTTTATATATTTACCTGTCTTGTTCTTTTGATATCGGTACTTGCGGGCCTTTGCTGCCAGCTCATTCCAAGTCAATCGCAAATCTGTGATTGTTCTCCCAGGTTGAAGTCCCTGGGCCTCGAGGAACACAAGTCCTAGGGCCCATGCTTCCTCATTTCGTTTTTTTTTTATCTACGCAAACTATTAAAATTCCTCTCCCAAAGAAATAAAACGCAAAATTAGGCATTTTATACATTGTTTGTGATTGCATAATATGCTATGATAGTCGAAGAAGGTGATAAAATCAAATGCTGAACAGAACCCCGCCAAAATAGAACCAGAACGTCAATGACGTAGCGCTCATCCGCATCTCGCAACAACAAATATCGTAAATTTTATGTGGTACACTTTTGAACTGGTCAAAAAATAAAAATTTGATGCCCTGGAAGGGACATAATTTCATTTAGCTGTACAAGATTAAATAGAAACTAAAGGAAATGGAATGAAAATTGGTTGAAAAATATATAGTTTTATGACAAGGAGGACTCGAACTCAATAAGAGATAAATGTAAACATACTCACCTTTTATTATGATAAGAAAAGGACAGAGGTATAAATAGTCAGTAAAGCCTAGCCCTAGCTCTTGTCTAGCCCTAGGCTGTATTGTTGCATGATTGCATTGTGCCACAACATTCATGCACAACGGCATGTGGAGCTAGCTGTGTGTCAATGCAAAACCCATACAATACATCACTGCCTACAGTACTCAATTAACAATGCATACATGCAATGTACATGGGGTCATGTACTAGCACACAAGTCACTAGCTGACACTGCACTGTTGACTCAGATCAGCTAGACTGGAATGCTCCATTCGCAAAATGGGGGTGTGGGGTAAACAGACTGGAAAGCAACACAAATCTGTTACAACTCGACCACCATTTCTCTAAATTTATATTCGCTAGTACATTTATCATTTCTTGATATTTCCTATCATTTATAAAATTGTTATATTTTTGCCAGATTGGGCCACCAGCATAAACAATAACTGTGAGCATTGTTCTACCATGGACCCTACTACCATAGTTCTACTTATCCAAAGTGTGTGTGCAAGGGGGGGGGGGGTATGCAGTGTGATTGCCATGCCTAGGCATATCCTGGCCTTGCGCTAGTAGCGCCCGGGAGTAGCGCTTTGCTGAAAACAAAATGCGTTCTGAACAATTAATTTTCAACCTCCCTTTTCTCCTCTTTTTAATCCACAAATCAAGTGTTTTCTGTGAGGGATCAAATTTGCAAATAATCATCCTAATATTTTGCACAAAACTAAAAAAATGAAATGAAGGAGAAGAAGCATTTTTTGTTATTTTTGGAATAAATTTGAATAAATTACCATAATAAATCAATGGAGCAAAATCTCAAAATTCTGTGTAGAATTTTAGTAAACCAAATTTAGTTCTACCAGATAAAGCAAACCAAATCAAAATCGGTCAAGAAATGAGGGAGAAGAAGCAATTTTTGTTTTTTTCTGGAATAAATTTTGCATAAATTACCATAATTAATTAATGGAGAAAAATTTCAAAATTCTGCGTAGAGGTACAGTGTACCAAAGTAAGCTCTATGATATAAAAAGCAAACCAAATCAAAATCGGTCACAATATGAAGGAGAAGAAGCATTTTTTTGTGATTTTTAAAATTATTTTTGGAATAAATTTGCATAAAGTACCATAAATAATCAATGGAGCAAAATCTCAAAATTCTGTGTAGAAGTTTAGTGTTCCAAATTTAGCTCTACCAGATAAGGCAAACCAAATCAAAATCGGTCAATAAATGAGGGAGAAGAAGCAATTTTTGTTATTTTTATAATAAATTTGCATAAATTACCATAATTAATTAATGGAGAACAATTTTAAATTCTGTGTAGAATTGAAGTGTACCAAAGTTAGCTCTACCAGATAAAGCAAATCAAATCAAAATCGGTCGAGAAATGAAAAAGAAGAAGCATTTTTTGTGATTTCGAATAAATTTGCATAAATTAGCATAGATAATGAATTTCACGATTCTGTGTAGAAGTTTTAAATCCCCTCCTAGCCCTATCATATGAAACAATCAGAACCAAAATCGATTGAAAAATAACGAAGAAGAAGCATTTTGAAAACTGTGGACGGACGGACGGATGACGGACGACGGACGCCACGCCATGGCATAAGCTATTGATGGTGACTACTATCATATTAACTCTGGGATTTACTATTATGGTAAGTCAAAAGTTTTATGCAACAGCTAGGGCCTAGTCAAGAAACAGCGTGGAAGCGATTGGAAAGGTTGATCATGTAGCACATGAGTATTGGTGTAAACTGTGAGGTTTTGGAGTTGTGAAAATGATAATTTTGCCCAGTCTTGCTAATAGTCACACTGGACACAGAAATGTGAAATATGGGACTACACAAATATGTGGCAGGAAAGAGTGGTCCACAACAAAATATTTGTCATATTTTATATAATGAAAGCTTTTGAAGATCGAGCCGTCTGGTTCAGATGTTTTGTTCACCTTTCCCAGAACTCAACCTCAAGGCAAACCACACAATGTGGTCAATTGTCGTGAATGAGTAAATGTGACACTTGAAATCATCATGTTATCAAACAAACTCAGTAATTTCATAATATTCCGCTTTTATATAGCGCTTAATACATCTACGATGTCTCTAAGCGCTTTACAGATATACTATAACCCTCGTCATTGGATTCAATGCTCGCTTGCACACACTGTGTGCACAATCTCCTGATATCTCGCCTGATAAACACAGTTTCTCTCGATAAACACTGTTTATCAGCGATAAACAGTGTTTATCGCTCGATAACAGTGTTTTTCGACAATAAACAGTGTTTATCGGCGATAAACAGTGTTTATCTGATTTATTGGTCAAACGGCGCGCCATACTTGTGGGCTATTGCTATGCCCTGTGAGTGGGGCATGGCCTGAAATCACGACTCCAATTTCGACCAATCAGATGGCTAGATTTCTAAAGTGAGGTATATAATAGTAATTATAATAACTAGACATGTAATACTTGTTTGGAACAAGTATAGGTGGGCTGTTCCAACTAAAATTTGAGACAAAATAGAGCGAAAATAAGCGAGATACTGCTATAAAAACAATGACATGTAGATTCATGATGATGTGAACGAAATTCACCTTTTATAGGCATAAAACACAATTTAAGAAATTTCTGACATGTGGCCTTTAATCGAAATTTTTATTATGATGACGTCATCAAAATGAAAAATGGTGGCAACTGAGCTTGTAGAGAGTTGTCTTAGCTACAACATATCGAAATTTGGAAGAAAACCGATCCATATTTACAGAGATACAATCAATTTTCCATAAATATGCTGAATTCATAATATTCAAATTCGTATTTTGAGTTCCAATGCAATTATGATGACGTCATACTCTATCAAAATATGAAAAAATTGGGGATCCTGGGCCCGTATTTAATTCAATACTTATACGAAAATTAATGTGTACTATTCTTGTAGACAATTGCCTCAACTACAACATATCAAAATTTGGGAGAAAAATGATCAATATTCACAGAGATACGCTCAATTTTCCAAAAATATGCCTACGTCATAATATGCAAATTCGTATTTTGAGTTTCAAGGCCATTATGACGACGTACCGATGCACTTGGTGGCCAAATGAGACATGAAATCATATCTCCGACCCATACTCTATCCAAATATGAAAAAAAATTGAGGGTTCCGGTGCATCCAAAAGAGCTATAATAGATTTTGTATAGGCATGTTTTTGCCCATATATGCTATGTATTACAAGAGCTCGCGCGCACGGACATTTAACTTGAATGGACGCTGATTCCCATATTAATGGTCATAAAGAGATAAACATGGTATCAAATTGTTTGAAAAAAAATGAGGAATATCGTGTCAAAAAAAATCTAGGAGGAATTGTTTTGCGTTCGGCCGTGACGAACGCCGGAAAACGCACGCGCATGCGCGTGTGCGCGATTTTTAAAGAAATGCTAATGCTAAGAATGGCGTGCGCGCGCGTTTTTTGACCTGAAATTGACCGGACGGATATTGTCAGTGGCGTAGACAGGTTCGTACACCTGGGGGGGATGACTGGGCTGCCAACGCTAGTGAGGGCGCGAAGCGCCGAGCGAGGGAGCGAAGCGACCGAGCAGGAGGGTGTGGGCGGGGGGTGTCCCCCCCACGGTAGGGAGCTTTTGCAATTTTGAACTTGAAATCGTGCAATCTGATGCATACTTAATGAGGTAAAATAACACACACAAGCGTGCACGCACACACACACACACACACACACTCACGCACACACACACACACACACACACACATACTACCCTTGAATGGACAGACATACATCGACAAGATCTACACACCGTGGCATACGAATACAGAATGGACTGACACATAGTATTGCATATTGAACCACACTACGTATTTATTTATCTCTGTGAATTTTGCTGTTACACCTCTTCAGAAAAAAACCAATGTCAACTGTGTACACGCAGGTATAGTCTTTGTTGTCTTGATAGGGGTATGTGGTTATGAATGAAAACAGCCTCTGTGGCCATTTGTGAATAGAACACATAAACAACAAACAAATAACGATTAAACTTTGAACAATATGTCTGTTCATTATAAAGCATAATGAATACGTACATACTATGCTTTTTTACCTCAAAGAAACAGGCATAGTATCCATAGATGGATATTGGCTGGCGGCTCATTAACATACAGATACAAAAACATAAACAGTATCACTATGATCCATGGAGTAACAATACTGCTTTGTAAGTTTGTGAAGAAATCGGAACCATAACGGCATTGCATCGTTTCAAATTAGGGCATTATTTACTTCTATTTGATCTCAGTCTTATAATAGTAATAGTAATAATAATTATAATAATAATAATAATAATAATAATAATACAAATAAAAAATAATACTAATACAAATAATAATGCTAATACTAATAGGTTCCTTTTATCTCGCATTTCAAGACAGGGTAAATTCACACTGCGCTTTACATGAAACAAACTTCTTTAAACATTTCAAACTTATGTCTTCATGCATCAATCAACATACTTTAAATGAATACAAAACAAAGTGCATCTTAAATAAAACAAAAATAAATAAATAGTTAACAATACAGAAAAGATGTAGCTGCTGCAAGCTTAACAACAAACTAATGTATACCAGTCAGTCCTGATATCAGTATTAGTGTAACAATAGTCATATAGTGGGAGCATGAAGTTGAACAATTCATGATTATACATAATTATATATGTTTGTTTGAATAATACTTGTTATAAAGATAGTAGTATGGTACTCTCTGTCACGAATTAGTATGTATACTGTTGTATCACATTCATTTTCTATTCTGTTTTAGATTGCGCTGATGCATTTTGCACACAATGTATAATGCCTATAACACGAGTGGGCCAGACCACACATGTATTTCAATAAAAACCGACTTGAGAAAATAACGATAACAATAATGATGAGGATTATTATTATCATCATCATAATTATTATTATTATTAATATTATAATTGTTATCATTATTATTATTACTATTATTATCATCATTATGACTTATTAAGTAAGCAAATATCATTCCCAAAACCTGGGGGATGATTGTACATGCCATCCCCCCCACCTTGTGAGGTGGGGGGGGGATGCATCCCCCTCATCCCCCCCCGTTGTCTACGCCCCTGGATATTGTCCTTGATCATGATAAGTAAGAATGAGAAATGACTTTCCGTTATGAAGATATGATCATAAGTTGATTTTCACAAAATGGCGCTTAGATGACGTTATCAGCCAAGGTCAACGTTGAAAACCTTATTTTGCTTTGTCCATATGCCAATACATATGTGTGCCAAATTTCAAGGCATTTGATTGAGCCATTTTTAAGTTATCGTGCTAACAAAAAAGTGCTTGGAAATAAGAAAAATATTCTAACGAAAACATAAGGTGGTCTGTATTGTATACAGCCCACCTGATAATAATATTAATCATCAATTCATCATCATCATCATCAATATCATCATCAATTCTAGTAATGATAATACAAGTAGTAGTAATCATTTACTTCTTATTGTATCCCCCGACAGTATGCCGGAGGATACTTTGGATTCAGCAGCGTTACGCCGCCGCCGCGTCATATTCTTGTGTGTGCTCTAACTGCCACATTCCTCGAAGGATTTCTTTCAAATTTGTAAGGAGCTGTATATTGGTGTAATCTACACACCTCTAATTTTGAGTGAAGCTGCCCCCAGTGTTCCGTCTTCTATAGGGTAAAAGGCCATATTTTGAGAGATGTCTTGTGTACGTGGACTCTAGTGTGCGGTCTAACTGCAACATTTCTTGACATTTCTTGAATTGTGTATGGAAGTGTATGTTGATAAAATCTACGCACCTATAGTTTTTGGTGATGCTGCCACCAGTGTCCCATGTTTTATAGGGTCAAAGGTCATATTTTGCTGGATTGTGTGAGTGCACGTACTCTGCAGACCACATTTCTTGATGTATTTCTTTCAAATTTTGTATAGAGATGTATCTTCAATGCATGCATGGTACAATCAATCTACACATCTTTACTCTTTGGTGATGCTGCCCTCATTGTTCCTTACTTTATATGGTCAAAGCTAGGTCATTTGTCCCTTTTGTGCGCTCTTACTGCCGTAAATTTCTTGACGGATTTCTTTCTAATTTTGGATGGAGGTGTATCTTGGTACAATCTACACATCTACACTTTTGGCCGATGCTAGCCCTCATTGTTCTGTCCTTATAGGGTCAAAGGTTTTATGTCTATTACGAGCTCTAACTGCCACATGAATTCTTGACGGATTTCTTTCAAATTTTGTATGAAGGTGTATCTTTGTATAATCTACACACCTATAATTTTTGGTAATGCTGCTCCTAGTCTCCTAGTCCAGATTCAGTCCGTTCATTGCTTTTATTCTCCAACCCACGCATCGACCCCACACACAGCGCGCTCTCTCCATTGATCGCGCTATATCCCCAAATTTGATTAAGAGAGGAATGGCTATGTCTACTTTCAACGTTGAGGGTGTGTTATTTTATCAGCTGAATGGGTGCGCGACACGGAAACGGTACAGAGGCTGGACTACTAGTCTCCTAGTCCGAGCCACTAGTGGCGATCTCTACGTCATCCTTTTGTTTCAGGGAGGCCGGAGAGGGATCTAATTTGTCCCTCCTTCGAACATAAGGATGACACCAAAAAAAAAAAAACGCTGCCAGTGCCTGGGGATACATTCACATTGCGCGGCATTGCAGATTGAGATATTTCTAGTTATTATTATCATCATCATTATTGTATTTACTGCCAGACTCTGCTCTTTTAGGAATAATTACCCTTACCAGAACAATACCGCCTCACTCGCAACTTGGGGCAATATGTTTCAAATGTTAATATCACAGGCAATATATTCTGATATCACCAGGCTGTTATATTGCATGCTAGAGCACGTATGTAATACAAATTGTTGAGTATCACATGATATCTCCTCCGTCAATAGGATGTTCTCTAACTAATATCCTATTGTACCCAATTGATTTATTATTCTTTTTACAGTACTGTCAGTGAAATGGAGTTCCTGAAGCTGGCCCAGGCTATCCCTCCTTCCTACTACCAGGCTGTAGGGATATCTCTTGGGATCCCCTTAGCTCAGCTACAGAAAATCCTAATCCAGGAGTCGAATAACTATACCAATGCATTGTTGTGCATATTCATGAAATGGAATATCAAGCAGCAACCTCCACACTCAAACAGACGACAGCTGTTGACAGACAAACTTATAGAGGTTGACTTGGGTGGCCTATCGGACAGATTACTCAATGAACCTCTCATTCCAAACAGTACAGGTAAACAGATACTAATTCTTTCTACACCTGAAGACATAGAAAACCGTGCATAAAACTGAAGTAAGTTTTTTACCATAGAGATAGTGAGTGTTCTGTGTTCTATTAATTTGCCACAGTTTACAGAAGTGTCAAATTTTATCAGGCCCCATTTGCATGTTTACTAATTAAACTTTGTTAATCCTTGATATTTTCTGGACACCAATATAGTACACATACTTTGAGTGAGAGAATTCAATGTTTTAGTGCCAGCTTTCTTTATGGGCACATGTTCTACATACAAATTATATTCCTATGAGTCATCCCATTATGATAACTGTAATTATGCACCCGCCCACTGAAGGTAGTGCCGGATATATTTTTTGGTTGTCTGTCCATCCGTCCTGCTCTTCTGCTATTGCGATCTCTCAAGAACCACTTGAGGTATGAACTTCAAACTTGTTGATATATAGTATGTATCACCATAGGAAGATAATCTTGATTAGCTTTGGGTGTAATTGGGTCATAGAGGTAAATTTAAAATTAAAATTACATGTTTTAGCCTCATGATATAATAATAATAACAACGTTTCTTATAAAGCGCTTACCACCGAAGTCTCTAAGCGCTATAACAAACAGAATAGATGTCAAGAACCACTTGAGGTATGAACTTCAAACTTGGTGTTATCATGCATCACTAACGCGAGATGAAGTGATTAGATTTTGGGATAAGTAGATCAAAGGCCAAGGGCCATGAGGGTCAAAATTAATGATTTTTTTTTTTTTGGGGTTTAGCCACGGTTTTGCTATGTCTCAAGAACGGTTTGGACCATGAATTTCAAATTTGGTGTTGGTATGCATCGCCATATTGAGACATACTGATTATATTTTGGGCTAGAAGGTTAGAGGTCAGCAAAATGAAACGATTATCACCATATCAATAACTACTTTAAGCTATTGTAGCTGAAAAATTGAAGAAACAAAACTACATATGGTTTGCGTCACCAATGGGAGATAAGTGATCAGGTCAGAGGTCAAAGGTTGTAAAGATCAATCAACATGTGTTTATATATATATAGGCTTTTTGTTCTCATTGTGATATTTAAAGATTGATTCAAGTCTTGAACTTAACTGAATTTAGGCATATAGGCATACTGGAGATGCATTTATATTTGTCCTGTTTTTTTTCTTCAAAATAAGATGTGTGATATTGTCAGGGAAACTCTGCATGGCTGAAATGTCCTAGGAGAAACTGTTCCAGTTATATTCATTTATTATAGTACCTGAATACACAAATTACTCAGATTTGAAATGCCCTTAAAATTGAAAAAAAAGTCATATAAATTCAGACAAACATGTAAGACTATTTGAGTACATGCACCTAGTCGTACATTGTAGCTAGGTCACACTATTAGCCTCAGGCCTTTTCAACCCTTTCAGATGTACCTTGTAGAGATCAAACCATACCTATACCATGTGAATATGGGTTATCTATGTATTTTTAATCCTTCAGATGACTCTCAGACCAAACCACTTTCTCCTGAACTGGTTGAGCGGTGTGCAAATGATTTCAAGTTCAAGTACAGGTCAACTGTCTGTAAGATCAGAGCTGATCCTCTGCAGCCTTCTTCGCTTGTGGGTTTTGAAAAACTACACACAAATCTTGTATTGGAAGAAGAGGATGGAACTGGCATGCAACCAATAGATTACAACAACTTCCTTAATCTCAAAGTCAATGGAGAGTTCCCCAAGCGGATCATGGTTCAGGGAGAGGCAGGGGCTGGAAAAACTACATTTTGTGCTAAGATTGCCTGGGACTGGATTGAAGGGAGGCCTTTCAGTCACTTTGTGTGGGTCTTGATTGTTCCTCTACGTGAATTAAAGCAACACACTATTGGCGAGATTGCAAAGTCTTATCTGGCCAAAAACAATCCAGCAACGGTTTCTCAGATTACTGAGTATATCCGGTCAAATCCTGACAAGGTATTCATCGCATTCGATGGGCTAGACGAAGTCAGTGGCAAAATCATGAAGACAGAATCCTGCGAATCACAGCCTACTGATCGAATGCAACTTCAGCCATCACAGCCAAGTGTCACCTCCTCAGACGCATGTGGAAGCTCATCTGAGACTGGTGATATTGGACTTGTAGATATTCTTTGTTCAGATCAACTTGCCTCTTGCCCAGTCTTGGTGACCACTCGCCCCTGGAGAGCAGTAGAGATTAGAAGAGATAGTGATCTAATGAAGCTCTACACATTCATTCATGTTAAGGGTTTCAACAGAGAGAATTTGTCAATTTATATTCACAAATACTTTCCAAAGAATGAGGATAAAGCAAATCGGCTTATCGAGTTCACCAGTGAGAATGATGTCATATCTGAAAACATGGCCCACTATCCTATATATGTAGCCATGTTGTGCCTTATGTGGAAAGAGCTTGATGAGAAAAAATTAAAGAAAATTAAATCACTGAATACTTTTTCTCAAATATTCAAAACAATGATTGACTTTCTCAAAGAACATTATGCTCAGAAAGAGGTGAAGAAGGTAGGCAGCCTCTCACTTCTTGACCAATTGAACAAGATTGAGGAGCTCCTTGAACCGATAGCCAAACAGGCCCTCAATGGTCTACTAGAAAATACATTGGTTTTCGGTGAAGATGATTTCGAAATATGCCCAGAATCCAAGGACACTGCCTGTCGCGTTGGGATTTTGTCTCAGGAGGACAGAATTACCACTAGCATGGACAAACATAAGGGAATTCTCATGTGCAATTGCCAGTCTTCTTCCCTCACAAACTGTTTCAGGAGTACATAGCTGGAGTCCATCTTGCTTCCCTATATGAGTCAGATCGTGATGAATTCAACAGGCTGATTGAACAAGTAGTGCTGCCAAGGAAGGAGGAGTTTAGGTATCTCCTGTACTTCACTGTATCACAAAACAAAAGTATTGCAACCGATGTAGTGAACCCTATGCTTCAAGGACTAAGAATGCGTGAATGGGGCATGTTAGGTGGAAATGTACCTTTCATTTTTGATCTAGCCTTTGAGAGTCAGGACCCAGGTGTAGCAGCCTTGGTGAGGGACAGGGTTTCATCGCTGGAGATTGAGGTGACCATATACTCATTCACAACAGCACACACTGTAGCTGGTTATGCTTTCATTGGACCACATGTGGTAAGTTTGGCATAGTGTAATAAACAAAATTAGTTCATCCATTTTTGTACAAGTTCTTACTATTATATCTTTTGCACTTTTACAGTACAGTACAGTAACAATAACAATACAAAAAATTACAATGTAATAGTATATGTGTTAACAATTAGGAGCACCGGGATAGAGAGAAAGGGAAGGGGAATAGGTGAAAAGGAGAAAAGAAGAGGCCAAACAGAAGTGGTATAGTACAGAACAGGATAAATGAAGAAGGTTGTAACATTATGATGAGGAATGTAAGATCCCCATTCATGATACATTAATCAATAATGATATAATTAAATCGAGATAAATGTCGCTTACGGTACATATTGTCAGTTTGGTACATAATAGTTTCAAGTTCATTAATTAACACGCTGTAGTACTTTATCTCTCCGACCACGGAATATCAGGAGTATAGATCGAAGAGAGAGAAAGGAGATGATGACAAATTAATGTATAGAGATTGATAAATTACACAGTAAGGTATTGATCAATTTGCCATGCTGGCTCACGTCTTCCTTGACATATTACATAAGAACTGAACAGAACGGCCTTCAATATTTTGTACCTAGCTAAATTACTGATTTTGAGTATTTCCAGTAGACGGTATATATTTTGTGGGGTTATGAGCCCACGTGAACCAATTTCAATACACACTAGTTTGCTTTTCCACCCTGTTGCTGTTATGTCATGTGTACGAGGCTTGCGTGTTTGTCTTGTTATCGTTGATGTGCCTTGTTAATGTTTGTTTCGAAGGGGACTGTGAACGAGTTCGATGATGACAATGTCATTAATTTTTGTTGTCAATGTACGTGGCAGATGTCTGGTTTGTGTTGGGTACGTATTATGTTTGGTGGTATGGTGCCCCCATAGATGCTTTCTCCTTCTATGACTGCGTATACTTTGATGGTATTGTTTGAAGTGTTTTTAATGTGTTTGAGAAGGGTGCGTAGTATGTTGTTGTGGCGCCATGTATATCGGTCGAGCATTCTTTCACAATCATTAATTAAGAACATGATGCAGAGTGCCACTTTTCTTACAGTAATACAGTATACTTATGGAAGAGTGCATCTTAACTAGCACATACATTATCTTGCCCCTTTTACCAACCAATAGTTTCTGTTCTTATATGTAAATATCATTGTATGAAATGTATGTATGTATTGCTGTTGGAAAATAAGACGAATCAAAGAGGTTTGAACAGTTATAATTTGGAAACTAGATGTGCAATCGTAGAATGATATGCATGCATTGCATGATGCCCATATTTCTATTTCTTGAGCAGATACATGATCCTATGTACACATCACTCAGCAAGGCACACATCACTACGCACATGGTTTTCCATATACTTCGGCCTACTACTAATACTAATACTGACGAATATAGTGCGATAAATTGTAATGCAGGATATGAAATGGCATCTAAAACGTCCTGCTTGACAGATTTTCAAAATGAGACAATGAGATATGCCCTGAGTTTGGCCACCCAGAATATACTTGCAAAATTACAAGATAAAAAAAAAGGGGGGGGGGGACAAAATCAATCTGAAAATTGACGTCGTAGCCGATGTTACAGTTGGGCAAAAACCCTGCGTAATCCGAATTGTGACCTGATTTCATTTTCGATTTACTCAACATTTTCTGAGTGAACATACATATATATATACTGTTTATGGTATCATTTGAAGGGGCATTTCATTACAGTCATTTTGACCCCATTGTCATCCACACTATTAGCGTGGATGACAATTAAATGTACTAGGAGCATGTCACACATTGTAATGTGATGCATAGCAAATTCAACAACTTTTACAATAACCTTGTGATGATCGACGTCAAGAAATTTTTCCAAACTTGGCAGGCAGTTGTGAAGTAGGTTGATATATACATGTCTGCCAAGTTTCAAAGACCTAGGTATAAAGTTCGTAAACTGAGTACATGTTGAAGTCATTTCAGGAATTGGTTTTCGAGATAAATTTTTCGTAAAGTCGGTCAGTGGTGATGTGCATCTATTTTCTTTTTCTTTTTTTACTGAAAAAGGTATATCTTGAAGTACCTAAATCCAGAAAAGGGTACTGATTAAGACAGGCATGATGTTGGTATCGCCATATAAACACATCCATTTTCAAACTTTAGAGGGTGCTTTTCATATCATGAGTGACCATTGATGTGTGAAATTCGGCAGAAACGTGTGCAATGCAAAGATAAAGATGCTGTAAATATTTCAGACCGAAGGGAATTGAAATGACAAAGTTATGGTAATTTGTCTTTTTCATTGGTCAATATTTAAAGAATTTTATCAATTCTTGAAAGAGCCGATTTAGGACTTAAATTTATAGTATTTAGATGGCATTTTGAAGAGCCATTTGTATGACAAAGATAAAGAACAACTTTTGCACTATCTAGAGTAATTTGTTAGAAGTCTGTAGCATCTAGGATAGTGGAGGTAGGTAGGCCGAAAAAAGGCATATGAAAACAGAAATTGGTAGTGCCAAATTGTTTTTGAGTTTCTGATGGTATATCTCTATTATAGCGCCATGAGTGTCCCTGGACGGTGTGTGCGCTCTATAAGTTTACACTATTATTACTATCCCCTCGCCGACGAGTCGGAGGGGATATAGTAATGGGGACTTTTAGATTTACACGACGAGAACGTGGACTGCCACGTGTGCCATTCTTTCAAAGCACTGGCCCGTGCCCGGCAGTGCCTTAAATGGACGTCACATTGCCTTAAAAGGATGTCACCGTGGCAGTCCACGTTCTCGTCGTGTAAAATCTAAAAGTCCCTATTGCCGCCGTACGTAGACCCGTCCGTCCTTCCGTAACAAATCTGGTTTCCGTTCGATAAATTTAGTAATGTTTGATGGATCTTAATCAAATTTGATATGAAGGTACATGGTATCAAAGTACAGCCCAAGTTCGATTTCGGAGTATGTAGGTCAAAGGTCATAGCTCATTAAATATGCGAATCTGGTTTCCGTTCGATAACTTTAGTAATGTTAGACGGATTTTAATCAAATTTGATATGAAGGTACATGGTATCAAAATACAGCCTAAGTTCGATTTCGGAGTAGGCCTATGTAGGTCAAAGGTGAAAGGTGATAGCTCATTTAATATGCGAAAATACCTAATTATATATGCGAAAATGTGGTTAACTTCCTTGCCTAGTAATAAAGTAGTATAGTCTAATGGACGTAACTTGTTTTGACCTATATAGGCCATTTTTACCCTGCGAGGGGATGCTTGTTATTATCCCCTCGCCGACGAAGTCGGAGGCGATATAGAAACGCTGCTGTCCGTCCTTCCTTCCGTGCGTCCGTGCGTCCGTCAGTCCGTTCGTAACAAATTTGGTTTCCGATCGATAACTTCAGTAATGTTTGACGGATTTTAATGAAGTTTGATATGAAGGTAAATGGTATCAAAAGACAGGCTAAGTTCGATTTCGGAGTATGTAGGTCATAGGTCATAGGTCAAAGGTCATAGCTCATTAAATATGCGAAAAAATACACATCTGGTTTCCGATCGATAACTTTAGTAATGTTTGACGGATTTTAATCAAATTTGATATGAAGGTACATGGTATCAAAATACAGCCTAAGTTCAATTTCCGAGTATGTAGGTCAAAAGTGTAAGGTCATAGCTCATTAAATATGCAAAAACACCTAATTATATATGTGAAAATGTGGTTAACTTCCTTGCCTAGTAATATAATAGTATAGTCTAATGGAGGGACCTTGTTCTGACGTATATAGGCCATTTGTACCCTGCGAGGGGATGCTACGCTTTGCGTTGACTTGTTATTATTATATAGCTTCCCTCTTAGAGTCTTACTCTCTGCAGTTCTAGCAGTGCATCTAGGGCAACCGCTCATGTAGGTTACACATCTATGCCTAACATCCAAGTGAACATCTATATTCTACACTACATCAGTAATCACTTTGTCATTTTATCCAGGTTAAACTCGGTCGAGAGACAGATTGTGGGCCTGCCATGTCACTAGATGTGGCAGAGATAATATTATGCTCCATGCCATCCTTGAAGGAAGCTTCTCTACTAGGCGCATTCCATCAGTGTTTTTATGAAACACTTGCAAAGAAAGGAAAAAAGCCACAGGTGAGTGGTTCATCCACAATTGTGATGTATGTGTGATTGTTAAATTTAAATTCATCCAATTGCCATCTCTTCCCTTTTCTTATCTACATTTAAGTTTTATTCAATTCTTTTAAATGTCTCATATATGCTGTTTTTTGACAGAAGAATATATCAATGGTCTTTTCACTATTTTAAGGCGGTAGCAGTCTTTTAAAAAGCATTAAGTGTGAATACTAATCCTGGAAACCTTGAGGGTGGGCAAGGAGCACATGTAAACAGTTGTATAAATACAACTTGAAAGCTCTAAAAGAAACTCACATGTAGTAAGATCGTAACATACTTAAAGGGGAAGTCCACCCTGATATTAAATTGGTTTTAATAAAAGCAGAAAAATAAGAGAAACAAATCAGTGAAAGTTTGAGCGATATCCGATTAAAAATACGAAAGTTGTTACGGGGAAGTTTTGAAGAAATAATTTATCTTATGATTATGTCTAGAAGTGGAGCTTTATGAATGACACAAAACAGAAAGCACATGTAGGAAAAAATTGGGTAGATAACGATAATATACTAATTTTTTAGATAAATACAAAATCTCGTTTTAGGTTACATCCAATGGAAGATATAAGAAGAGTGATTCTTGCCTTTATTTTGGACTCTGATGCCTTTTAGTGTCGGTCACATTTGCATTTGGGTCTTTCCATGAGGTTGGGGCAAAAATCATGACGATGTCTACATAACGCTGGTATGACATCTTCTACTATATACACGTGGAAGATGAAATCATCTTTTGAAGATTTTTAACGATGAATATATATAGTAGTGCCTTGCCAGAATCATTCCTGTTTCAGTTGTTTCTCTTCAAAATATTTGCTTAATATGCGTTCCTTTTTTTTACCAGCGTTACATGGACATCACATTTATATAACATTACATAAATTGTGGGTATATTGATTCACCATGAAGCTTGAATACTTGTAAACCAAGTTGGCTCTGATTTGTATGCTCAACTCAATTTGACGAAACGTCATTATAGTTGATAAGAGACATAGTTTCTCACTTCTGGTATGTCACAAAAATTGCCCCAACCCCATGGAATGACCCATTTGCATAATCCTTACGACTTGGGATTAAGGATTGTATAATATCTTTTTTGGCATGTATACTGAAAGACAGATATATCTATTTCTTAATCCTAGAAATATTAATTTGGTGAAAGTTGAGCATTTATTATCATCATTATCATCTGTATGCCCGCGGCCCACCGAAGGTGGTGCCGAAGGCAGTATGTTATGGGGTTGTCTGTTCGTCTGTCCCACTTTCTCGTTAACGCAATATCTCAAAAACCACTTGACAAATGAACTTTAAAATTGATGATAGTATGTATCACCTTAGGAAGACAATCTGAGTAGATTTTGGAGTAACCAGGTCAAAGGTCAAGTCCACAAAGGTCAACTTATGAAATTCCAGGTATTCGCCTCGTTATTGCAATATCTCAAGAACCACTATAGATACGAGGCTCAAACTTGGTGATAGTATGTATCACCATAAGAAGGTGATCTTATCAGATTTGGGTTTGAAGGTCAAAGGTCACAGAGGTAAAGCCTTTTTGTTGCAATATGTCAAAAACCACAAGAGATAGGCTTTTTGTTTTCATCGTGATATGTCACGAATAATTCCATCCTTTTCCCATACTGAATTAAGGCCGGAGGCATATAGGAGATGTAGTCGAATTTGTCTTGTTGTTATTATTAGGTGATCCGTGGCGTAGCGATCCAACGGTTCACCTCTTAATTTCGTTAAAATCTTCCTTTTTATTTATTTCTTTTTATTGTCTCATGTAAATTTGTTTGGCAAATATCTCAATAATGGAAAGAGCTAAATAAATGAAATATCATAACATGATGTGTCAAGTCAATGTCCAGATGATAACGTCAAGATTTTTTTCTCGAAAAAGTGGTCACGTGACCTTCCAGGCGCAATTTTGTTGTTTTTCATGCATATCTTTCGACTATCATATCTCAACAACAGAATGTCGTACAGACTTCTAATGAAAACCGTTAGTTGGTGCATGAGTTGCCCTACATTCGGTTTGTGAACGTAAACTTGATGTGACGTCATCCTCATTAAAAAATGCCAGAAGTAACAATCCTAAACATCAATCGAATTGCGTAATGCAGGCTAGACCACCGAGAGCGTCTCCCTTGTTTCCAGGTATCATATTTTTGTAGCACATTGCAAAAGTAATTCCTTTTTGCATTTCATAGTAGTTAAGAGTGGTCAGTACATTTCTGTACTTTTTGTACTTATCAACAAAATCCTGATGATGATTTGATTTAAAGGGAAATCCAACCTTGATAACACACTTGTCTAGAATAAAGCAGAAAATCAGAGAAGCATACTGATGAAAGTTTGAATGGAATCGGACAACAAATTATAAAGTTACGAATTTTAGAAAGTTGCAATTACTATAGGTATATATGGGCTCTTCAAATTGGCTGAATTGATCATGTCTATGTGATGTAGTGGCGTACAACTTTCCCATTTGCTCCAATACACAAAAGGACACAAATTTCAACGTTTTATAAATGACTCGGGATGGTCTGTTCTTTTTAGAGGACCTGTAATAATGTACCCTCCATGACATAATAGGTAGTGCCCCGAGGGTGAAGGCACTTGGAACAAAAACAGAAATAAGTGAAATTTGTGTACGCGACAAACGAGAGTAATCCGTCACTACGTCACAATCCACTGACAAAATTGCACAGCGGTAGTAGTATTTTAAACACTCATAACTTTGTTTAATATTGGTCCGATTTATAATGCTAAATATATTATTCATTGCGGATGTAGTATCGAAAACAATATCGCTAGTGATATTCGTTTGTCTCGCAATGTGGTCAATAAGGGATCTAAAAGATCTCGACGTTTCGTGCGCCGCTGCAACACTTCGTCAGGTGATAAAAACTAATGTAAGCAAGGGTGTTTTATACTCTACGGGAGGACCGGCGCGACGGTCAATAATTCGATCGATAATTGGAACAATAACGCACAAGGCCAAGGAGATGGTATCACGACCCCACTTTTGTTTCTCGCGTTAAAACTTGGACAGAGCCTAATTGCCTGCAGCTCGATCTGCGTGCATGAGAGATGATGATATTGGATTGCAGCTGTACTCTTCATCATCT
Source organism: Mesocentrotus franciscanus (assembly GCA_037976565.1). Lineage (NCBI taxonomy): Eukaryota > Metazoa > Echinodermata > Echinoidea > Camarodonta > Strongylocentrotidae > Mesocentrotus > Mesocentrotus franciscanus. Next base: position 34,974,473 of record CP137667.1, on the reverse strand, counting down.
TACGTAATAGTGTAAACAAACTCTTACTGGGGCTCTGGCTGAAAGGAAATGAGAAGTAGGAAATATATATTTTGCTTGTTTAAATATATTTTCATGTCCAAAAGTCACTCGTAATTTTTTTTTCTCTTTGCCTCTTTCATGAGGATTTTTTTACATGTTTAATATACATATTTACAAACATATACAAAACACAAACAATATTTATCAAAGATTGTCTCGAGAGGGCAGTATTCTATGAAAGAGTTTAAAATTAAACTGTTTAACCCTGTTATCTTTTATCTTTTTAAACTTAAAATAGAGGATGTCTTCCCATACAAAAGATTCTGGCAGGTCTAACCGTTCTTGCCAGAACTTGAATGTGAAAAATTAACTTTCTTTTGTTCTAACAACAATAAATAATAATCCTAGCTTTAGTACAGGTTACATTTATACATTCTCCGACAGAGGTTTCAATCTCCTCTGGGTTAAATAGGTCATCATATTTGTTATTTATACTCAATTTTTCTAACCAATATTTAGGGAACGCTTTTCTTAATTTGGCTAATTTAAATGCAAACAATAAATTATTAACATCTAATGAGTCACTATAACAGAAGCATCTTTCCATTAACCTTTATATATTACATGTTTAACTTGAAAAATATCGGAACATTTAATGGATGCTTATTTATTACAATATTACTATTATTCCAAAGTGTTTCATTACACACATTTTTAACACTCAATTTATCTATATAACGTAGTTCAGCCCATGTAACTAGTAAATCAGTATAAAATATTGGTAATTTTTTCTTTCTACATAAATCATCATGTGTTTTGGATGACAATTAAGTTGAAAACAATAAAGAATTTTTCCTAGGTGGCTCATCCAAAAGGAGAAAAGAGTTTTCAATACTGTATCATCAATACAAAAATATTTATATATCCATGATTGTTTCAGTGATTTTGATTTCGCATATAAATTGACCATCCCAAGACCTCCTTCCACATCTGGTCTATTACACATATTACGTTTAACCTTTTCACACTTTGAGTTCCATAAAAAAGAATAGATAATCTTATGCAATCCCTTGCAAATATATTCTGGCATCGGAACCGCCGTTGCTACATAGACGATTTGAGGTACAATTAAGCATTTTATAATGATTATTTTCCCATAACATGTAAGCCGTCTCATTTTCCATGTTTTTAAAATGTTGTTCACCTTTTCAATTGTACCTTCCCAATTTAACCTTCGTACATGTTCTTCATTTTTCCCTACAAATATTCCTAAATATTTAACAGGTTCTTCAGTGAAATCAAATTCATTTATTCCCAAATTAAAATCCATTATTTTTAATATCTTTGTCTTATTCCAGTTTATTTTGGGCCTGCAACTTTGCCAAATGCCTCCAATTCTTTCATGACATAATTAACAGATTTTATTGAATCTACAAATATTGTCGTATCATCAGCAAACTGAGTTATTTTTACCTCCCTATCTGGCAAATACAAACAATTTGTTATAATTTTTATTTCCTCAATTTCCTTATTTTTTTTAATACGAATCGCTAAAATCTCTACAACCAAAATAAACAGCAATGCTGAAAGTGGACATCCTTGTCTATAACGCCTTTATAAATACAAAACGTCTCAGATAACCAACCACATTGTATTACTCTTCCATGAGCATTTTTATATAACATTTTAATCCAACTTATGAATGATTCCTTAAAGTTCATACGCTTTAAAGTTTCAAACAGAAAGGAATGGTTAACATTGTCAAACGCTTTTTGGAAGTCTAAGAATAAAATAATACCATCTGAATTTGTATATTTACAATAATCAATCACATCCTGAACAAGTCTAGCATTTTCATTTGCCGATCTACCTTTTATAAAACCACATTGGTCGGCTGAAATAATAGATGATAATGTTTTTGCAGACGCATTGCTAGTACTCGGGCTGCAATTTTGTAATCAATATTAAGCAAGGATATTGGACGCCAATTGTCCAAAGATCCTTTATTACCGTTTTTATATAACAGAGTGACAATTGACTGCGCTTGTGTGAAGGAGAGCTCTCCCTTCGTATACCCTTTATTCAAACTGTTTATTACCATGTCTTTCGTTTCATTCCAAAAACATCTGTAAAATTTCACACTAAGTCCGTCACTCCCCGGTGAACGGTTAAGTTTCATGGATGACAACACTTTCCAACATTCCGTTTCAGTAAGCAGCCCTTCACAACTTTTCGCTTCTTCGTCAGATGTGCAAGGAACCTGCAACTGTCTAAAATATTCATCGATATCTGTTTCGTATACAGTTAGACTATACAGGTTTTTGTAAAAGCTATGAATTTCTTTAAGGATCTCTTTTTTTATCAACAATCCATTTTCCCTTCTTTTTACAAAAAGTATTTTTTTCTTATTCCCTCTTTGTTTCTCAAGTTGAATAAAATATTTTGTACATTTTTCTCCCTCCTCTATCCATTTTTCTCTCGATCTAGTATAAGCACCTTTACACTTTATCGTATACCAGTTGTCTAACTCTTGTTTCAGTTTATTTATTTTCTCTATGTTTTCACCATTTATGTCTTCATGTAACGTTTCATACAATTGTTGTAATTCTATTTCTATTTTCATATAGTACTGTTTCATTCTTGCTAGTTTTTCTCTTGCATAACTGACGCTATATTCTTTAATCTTATATTTACATATTTCCCATTGCATTTGTCTACTCATGTTATTAGTTTCCAACTTAACTTTTTGTATCAAATTCTTAACATTTTCTACGTAAATATCGTCTTTTAACAAGGAATTATTCATCTTCCAATACCCTTTGCCCTTTTCTCCTGTAATTTAGATGAAGACCAAAATGAAAGTTCGAACGAAGCAAAATGACCCAGGATTGGCGATATAACAACAATTTTAACTCTGAAAACTATCACTCTTTCTCCCACTTATTTCTCTCTCCCTCTCTTACCCCTTCAAGGTCTCGGCAGGAGGGGGAGGGGGGATTACATTGGACAGCGCTAGTGTTTACTTCAGGCTTAACGCTATCTCAGCTCTAGAAGTGTTGAAAGTCAAATGGGGGTTCAATTTTAGATGAAGAGTTTTCGTCATCTACCCAAATTTCGTTGAAATATCATCAAAAGGATATGAAGAAGTGAAAGTTCAATTTATTTCCTTTCATTTGGTACCAAAATGAGGCAAAACCGTTTTAAGGACGCTACATTACGATGACTTCAAATGAGTGATGCATGCACCGTAAACTCATTTACGTATTCATAACCATTCTGAATGTGCATACGTGGTCTACGCAGTACGTTCTCTGAGCGAGATTCACACACACTACTGCAGACTGACTGACTGAGCCTATGAGGTAATAGATTAATTAGAAAAACCTCGAGTACGCCCTCTGTTGTCCTCATATGTTCAGTTCGTTTCTCATCGTCCTTTGTTTGTTTCTGATCGTCCTTTGTTCGTTTGGCATAGACCTTTCATGGTTCAAGGTTTGACGTCCGTATCTAATCGTCCTTTGGTTGTTTCTAATCGTCCTTTGTTTGTTTCCAATCGTCCTTAGTTTGTTTCTAATCGTCCTTTGTTTGTTTCTAATCGTCCTTTGTTTGTTTCTAAACGTCCTTCGTTTGTTTCTAAACGTCCTTTGTTCGTTTGGCATGGACCTTTCAGCATTCTAAGTCTTTGTTTGTTTTGCTACGTCCTTTGTCTGTTTATGACTGTCCTTTGTTTGAAGTCACGTTTATTTTGACCCCTTTGGCCGCCCATATACATACAGTCGGTGATAAATATAAGAATGCAATGTGAAATTATTACTAGTAAATAACTATATGATGTCATCCTTGACTAAAAAGACCTTTTCTCTATGTCTCTATGTGTGTGCATATACATGCTTGATACCTGCTGTAGTAAATGGTTTTTCCCTCATAAATATACATATGTATATATTTCTTGCAATTTAATTAAATATTATGTTTACCTTGAAAGGGGCCTCATTTACCAAGCACAACTTGCTTGGCCTGGCTTGGCCTGGCCTGTATTTTGTATTTATGATTTATAATTTTCTTTTCATGCCAAGAAATTAAATTGTATTGAGTTTAAAACTTTGCATGTGGAGATTCAGTTGAATTAAAAGTGTGTATAAGATTTACCTCGTTTTGATCAATAATCAATATCCAACCTTTTTCCAAGTTTGATTAATATTAAAAATATGTTTTCTAAGAGCCAATTTAAATAAAGGCTTGAATTTACCAAACTGAACATTATTAGCAAACCTACTGACTTAGGATTCTTGTGCACATGAAATCCAGAGGTATGAATACCTTTAATACATTAAAAGCAAATATATATTTATGGGTATTATTAATTTCAGTTTAAAGAGAATTAGGTTGAGTTCTGGGAAGAGGTGAACAATAATTTGTGAGCGTTATAATTGTATTATGGAAGTGTGGAGATCATCAGAGGAATTTTTTTCCCTGTAAAGCATGGCTCTTCAAATGCCTTAATATTTTAAATATGGCATGTAACATCATAAAATCGTGACAGATTTTTATGCCACATGTTCGTAAAGTCCCATATACATCTTTCTGTGTATAGTGCTTGTAACTTTACCAAGACTGGGCCAAATTTCTTATTATGTTGAAGGTTCCACAACCTTGCAGTACACATCAATACTAATATATGCTAGATGATGAACCTTTTCTGATCGATTCCACAACGTTTCTTTCACAAAGCAATCGCATGACCAGAACTCAACTTTATTTTTAAGTACGACTAGGACACAAACAGGTTGGAGGCTCTGTAAAGAATATTTATAGAATTTGAGAAAAACCACATAAATTAATAAATCATCCTCTCCATAGAAACTTCAGTGTGTTATATTTCTGAATAGACTAGAATTGAATTTGAAAATAAAATCTGTTTAATCATTTTTGTTCAGAATGTTATCTTGAATGCAACTATGTAATGAATGGAATTTGTGTGGAATGTAAGAATACAGTCAGAAATGAGTAAATAAAACATGCATGTATAGACGTGCTGCTTAACTATATTCACAAACAACACAGGTCTGGGATCTCAAGCTTGATGATCACCAGTGTCCCACTCCAGCCTCATCACATCACCTTGCAGAAGCGCTGTGCTCTATGCCAAAGCTGGCTAAACTGACACTCGGCCATGGAGGGGATCTCAATGAGGAGTTCTACTTCACATTGAAAGCAAAGGCATCATCCATACAGGTATGTGTGTACTAATGTAAATGTCATGGAGAGGGTCAATGGTAGACAGAAAGAGCAGTAATAGTTATATGGTGCCCATGTACATTTGATTTTTTTTCTTCAAACACCCTTTTTTAAAGGTCATTCACTCGTTATATTGGAATAGTCATGAAATTTGAAATGAAAGCAAACTACACATGAACTGATTCAGTTAAAATTTAGGTGTGTATAAGATTGACATTGTTTTGACCAATAATCAATATCCAACCTTTCCTAGTTTGATTGATTAAAAATATGTCATATCGTTTTTTAAGAGCCAATTTTAATGAAAGCTTGAATTTACCAAACTGTACTATAGCAACAAACCTCCTGAATTAGGGGTTTTGTCCACATGAAATCCAGAGTAAAGGATACCTATAATATGTTGATAGCAAATGCAAATTTCTAGGTACATGTATTATTAATTTCACTTTTAGTAGGAGTTTGACTTATTAATGCAAACTGGTTGCAAGCCCTATAAAGAACACATATAGAATATAAAAAATAACTCTTACTAAATCATCTTCTCCATAGAAACGTCAGTGTGTTCTTTTTCTGAATAGACAAGAATTGAATTTTAAAATGAAATCTATCTAATAATTTTTTGGGAATGTTATCTTGAAAACAACTATGTACTTAACGGAATTTGTGTGACATGTAAGACTACATATATGCGTGTATAGACGTGCTGCTTAACTATATTCACAAACACTGCAGGTCCGGACTCTCACGCTTAATCATGTCCAGTGTCCCACACCAGCCTCATCACATCACCTTGCAGAAGCACTCTGCTCTATGCCAAAGCTGACTAAACTGAAACTTGAAAGGGATCTTACTCAGGAGTTCTACTCTACATTGAAAGCAAAGGCATCATCCATTGAGGTATGTGTGTACTAATGTTAATGACATGGAGAGAGTCATTGATAGACAGAAAGAGCAGTAATGGTTATATGGTGCACCTGTATCACCTGTTTTTCTTCCAAACACCCTTTTTAAAAGGCCATTCACTTGGTTTACTGGAATAGTCATGAAATATAAAATGAAAGCAAACTGCACATGTATTGATTCAGTTGAACTTCAAGTGCTTATAAGTTTTTGACATTATTTATGACCAATAAACAGTATCAAACCTTTGCCTAGTTTGATTGATATGAAAAATATGTCATATAGCTTGTTAAGAGCCAATTCTAATGAAGGCTTGAATTTACCAAACTGGACCATAGCAACGAACCTCCTGACTTAGGATTCTTGTGCACATGAAATCCAGAGGTATGAATACCTTTAATACATTAAAAGCAAATGCGAGCAAGCATGCATAAAGCAGCAAAGCGTTCGTTCGCTCGCGTGAATTAAGCAGCCAATCGATGCCCTCTTTTAATAGCCTGTTTCTATGTTATAGCCAATTTTCCCTGCCACATTGCCCCGAAAAGTGTGTTTATTTTGGTCCGCGGTGTCAGAACAAGTGTCACGCGCCCCCACGCGCCGTAATTTATGACCCCGAATCCTTCATGATTCAGCCGCGGACCAAAATAAACACATTTTTTCGGGGCAATGATGGAAGGAAAATCGGGTCTAACATAATAAACCGCAAAAGGCCGCAGCCAAATCTGGTATCAACTTAAAGCTTAGACATCATAAAAGATGTTGGTAATAAGATTAAAGCGGAAATCCCTGGAAATCCAAACATTTTCTCTAGATTTATAAAAAAATGGATAATAAGCCCATTTTTCAGTGAATTACCCTATAATATATTATAAAGATTGTGTTTCTATCCATTTTAACCCATTCATGCAGTTAAATGAACTATCAGGAATATGTGCGACCAATTTCATGTCAATAACTTTAAAAATTCATGTTAAATTGAAAGATTTATAAAATAAGTCACTTTTGCACTAAAACTGTGAATATGTAAGATTGTGTAAATTGAAGGAGTAAATTTATACTCTTATTGTGCATACCGGAATTAAATATTTTACTGAGGTATTCTATAATGTATTATCTTTCAACTGGGCAAGACAAAAATATATTTAAAAAAATCACCAAAAAAGAGTTTTGGCGCACTTTTGTTCCCACCTGGCCCACTGTGCGGCGGCGTCAACATCAAAAACTTAAACTATTACATTAAGTTTTTGAAGTTTTAATATAATTTTGAAAGTATAAGTACTCATTCAATAAAACTTGTACCACAGGGTAATCAAGTATCCCCTATCTTGTGAATATAACTCCAGGTAACGAAGTCGAGGTCAAAGGTCATTTCAGGTCAACAAACTTAGACTATGTTGTGGCATCATCATCAAAAACTTAACCAAAGGTTAAGATTTTGAATTTTTATCACAATTTTGAAAGTATACCTTCCTATTCCATGAAACTTGAACATAAGGGTTATCAAGTATCACTAATCACGTGATTAGTCTTTTAGGTGACAAAGTCAAGGTCAAATGTAATTTGAGGTCTGCAAACTTGGATTATGTTTTCACAACTTAATATGAGTATTAAATCAATTTTTGTTATTTGTTCATATTTCATGAAAGTTATCAATCTTGATACAAATAATAGTAAATAATTCTTCTAATGATTCTCAATCAATATTCACTTCAAAATGCTGATTATTTTCAGAGGATTTCATATTTGGGGGCCTTTCATCATATCGAATTGCGTAATGCAGGCGAGACCACCAAGAGCGTTTCCCTTGTTACTATTTATATCGGTATTTAATATCGCCAAAGATGTATATATATATATATATATATGTGTTTGGGCATATATGTATGTGTATATATATATATGTATATATGTATGCATAGTATAGCTTATCATCGTTATGGAATTTTAACTTGGTATTTTTCTTTCTACTATTTTGTTTGCTATTTTCTGTAAATGCTTTATATGTTTCCTATATTGTACATGTTGCATACGTTTTGTATACCCTGCCAGTGACACAATTGTATATTATATACTACACTGTGTCATGGACCTGGTTCCAAATGTTTATACTTCTCTGCTTGTTACGCTGAATAAAGATGAAACATATATTAATAGAATTAGTGTAAGGAGACGATGAGAAAATATTTAATAAAATATATGCATGTTTAGATGAGCTGCTTAACTATATTCACAAACAATGCAGGTCCAGATTCTCAAGCTTGATCATATCGAGTGTCCCACACCAGCCTCATCACATCACCTTGCAGAAGCAGTGTGTTCTATGCCAAACTTGACTGACCTGACACTCTATGGAGGGGATCTCAATGAGGATTTCTACTCTACATTGACAGCAAAGGCATCATCCATACAGGTATGTGTATACTTATGTCATAGAGAGGGTCATTGAAAGAAAAAACATCAGTAATGATCATATGGGGCACATGAAAATATGTTTTCTTTCAAACACCCTTTTCTAAAGGCCATTCACTTGGTATATTGGAACAGTCATGAACTATGGACTAAAAGCAAATTACACATGTACTGAAGATTGACCGTTTGTTTTTACTTTTGATCAATAATCAATATCCAACGTTTACCAAGTTTGATTGATAAGAAAAACAGTCTTAAAGTTTTTTAAGTGCTTATTATAATGAAGGCTGAAATTTACCAAACTGAACCATAGCAACAAACCTCCTGACTTTGGGGTCTTGTGCTCAGGAAATATATAGAGAGTTATGTTAATACATCAATAGAATATGAATATTTCTGGGTATTATTAATTTCAGTGTTAGTAGGAGTAGGACTTATCAAAGCAAACAGGTTGCAAGCCCTATAAAGAATACATAAAGGATTTTTTTTAATCACTCTTACTAAATCATCTTCTCACTTGAAAATTTATTGTGTCCCTTTTCTCAATAGAGAAGAATTTCATTTGAAAATAAAATCTATTCTATCATTTTTTTCGAATATGTTATTATGAATACATCTATGTAATTAATAAAATTTGTGTTAAATTTAAGGAGACGATGAGAAAATATGTAATAAAATATATGCGTGTATAAATGAACTGCCTAACTATATTTACAAACAATGCAGGTCCAGAATCTCACGCTTCATTACCACCAGTATCCCACACCAACCTCATCACATTACCTTGCAGAGGCATTGTGCTGTATGCCAAACCTGACTCACCTGAAACTCTTCGGAGGGGATCTCAAAGAAGAGCTCTGCTGTGCTTTGAAAGCAAAGGCATCATCCATGCAGGTATGTGTGTCCTAATGTAAATGTCATGGAGAGGGATATTGATACACAGAAAGAACAGTATGGTTTAATATGGTGCACAGTCATGAAACATGGAAGAAAAGCAAACTACACATGTACTGAGTCAGATAAAATTAAAGTGTGGTTATTAAAGATTGACATTGTTTTGATCAATAATAAATATCCAACCTTTTCAAAGTTTGATGGATATGAAAAATATGTCACATAGTTTGTTTTTGAGAGTCAATTTTCAATAAAGGCTTAAATTATCCAAACTGCACCATAGCAACATAAACCTCCTGACTCAGGATTCCTGTGGACATGAAATCTAGAGTCATGAATACCTTTAATACATTATTAGCAAATGTTTATTTATGGGTGTTATTAATTTTAGTGTTAGTAGGAGTAGGAATTATCAATGCAAACAGGTTGCAAGCCAAATGTAGAATACATATGGAATCTAAAACATTACAAAATAACACTATTACAAAAATTATCCTTTCCATAGAAACTTTAGTGTGTTCTTTTTCCGTGTGTATGTGTCCTAATGTAAATGTCATGGAGAGGGTCGTTGATAGAGAGAAAGAGCAGTAATAGTCAGGGGTGGCGCCAGGTTATTTTGTTAGGGGGGCGAAACGGTGCGCCAGCTCCGGGGTTTTCTGCATTTTATTACGGTCAGATGAGCATATTTTGATACCTTATTTGTGACACTGGCAGGTCACTAATTGGCATGGAGTCCAGGGGGGAGCCCCAGAAGCTGAGGGTTTAAGGCATTTAATTACGGTCAAGTGAGCATATTTTGATACCTCATTTGTGTCACTGGCAGGTCCCTATTGTTTCTTTCTTTCTATTTTTCTTAAATATACTTTTTCAAATAAGTGGGGGGAGGACGGGGTGGGGAGGACGGGGGTTCGAGCCCCGGAGACGTTCGCGTGCTCTGACACTTAGGCTTCTAAATATTTTCATGTTTTGCCTGACTGTAAATTTGGAAATTTGTCATTTTCCAACAAACGCAAAAAAAGTATAATTTACCAAAAAGTGAGATACAATCCTGGAAAATCATGTCATTTCAGCCACTTTAATTTTGCAAAGCACCGGTATCGAATTAGAAATAAATCACGTTTGAATTTATTGGGGGAGGCAACTGTCCCCAAGCCCCACCCCCCATCAGTATGCCAGTGTCTACACTAATGATAATTAAAATCCTAAATGATAAATGAAATATCAGACCATCTTAAATGCTTTTGTAATACTAACATTTTTCATATAAGCATTTCTAAAAGGAATATTTTGCCGTTTTCGCAGATGATATTCACAACAGTGTTAAGCATGGGAAAATTTCTGGTTTTAAAGATCTCTTTAAAAACTGATGTTTAAAAGAAACCCTATTCCTATTCTGTATGACTGAGGTAGCTATCATAATAAGATGTAATAAAGTGAAGAAGGTCTGACTGATGAAACTATTCAGGGCAGCATGTGCCCCCTCAGAAGTTGAAGATATTTTTTTGAATTGATGCATAATGGCTCGATTTGGTGCATACTTTTTGGCAAATTAAAAAGAAAAACAGTCTTAAAGGGATTGGGTAACTTCGTCACAGATTCTGGAACAAAATCCTGGATTTAGCTCATGCTGTGATGATAATTATAAACCTTTAGGTCAGTCAAGAACCCCATGACTTTTACAAGCCGATTGCCTGTCTGATTATCAAGATAATTATGATTGGAAATCGAAATTTAAAAATTCGTTTTCCTAACGGTTTTCATAACACTACATTGGGGAAATGAGTATGGTAAATCCGGTCACTCAAAGATTTTTACTTTTTTGAGGGACTTCATGATCATTTTGAAGCGCAATTTTGTTAGGGCTTCAATATTACACCATATCACAGACACTGATAACACGTTGGGCCATGCATCTCAGATTTAACATTGTTCAACGATGCCTTTAAGTTTAACTGACAAGAACAAGCTCAATTCGAATGTAGGCTGGCTTACCTTACGTCATACATATTTACATTTTATAGTTCTATTCCTCCTGGTCTTCCTCCTTCTCTTCCCCGTCATTTTCTTTTCTTCTCCTTCTTTTCCTTTCCTTTTCCTTCTCCTTTTCCTCTTTCTCCTCTTCCTTTTTTTGAAAATGAATGTGGCGTGGCACTGGTAATAGTTATATAGGATTAGAACTTATCAATGCAAACAGGTTGCAAGCCAATAAAGAATACATATGGAATTTAAAACATTACAAAATAACACTATTACAAAAATCATCCTTTTCATACAAACATTAGTGTGTTCTTTTCTCAGCAGAGAAGAATGGAATTTGAAAATACAATCTATTCAATCATTTTTCTCAAGAATGTTATTATTAATACAACTACGTCATTAATAAAATTTGTGTTAGATTTAAAATGACTATGAGAAAAAAATTCAATAAAATATATGCGTGTATAGACGAGCTGCTTAACTATATTTACAAACAATGCAGGTTTGGAATCTCCAGCTTGAACACATCCAGTGTCCCACACCAGCCTCATCACATCACCTTGCAGAGGCACTGTGTTCTATGCCAAACCTGACTCACCTGAAACTCTTCGATGTGGATCTCAATAAGGAGCTGTGCTATGCTTTGAAAGCAAAGGCATCATCCATACAGGTATTTGTGTCCTAATGTAAATGTCATGGAGAGGGTCATTGGTAGACAGAAAGAGCAGTAATAGTTATATGGTGCCCATGTGCATATGATTTTTTTTCTTTAAACACCCTTTTTTAAAGGCCACTCACTTGGTATATTGGAACAGTCATGAAACATGGAATAAAAGCAAACTACACATGTACTGAGTCAGATGAAATTCAAGTGCGTTTAGGATTGACATTGTTTTGATCAGTAATCAATATCCTATCTTTTCAAAGATTGATTGATATGGAAAATATGTCACATAGTTTGTTTTTTAGAGCCAATTTTTAATAAAGGCTTGAATTTTCCAAACTGCACCATAGCAACAAACATCCCGACTTAAGATTCTTGTGCACATGAAATCCAGAGTTAGGAATACCTTTAATACATTAATAGCAAATGTATATTCATGGGAACTATTATTTTCAGTGTTAGTAGGACTTATCAATGCAAACAGGTTGCAAGCCCTATAAAGAATACATATGGAATCAAAACATTAAAAAATAACACTATTATAAAAATCATCATTTCCATAGAAACTTAAGTGTGTTCTTTTCTCAATAGAGAAGAATTGAATTTGAAAATAAAATCTATTCTATCTTTTTTCTCAAGAATGATATTTTGAATACAACTATGTAATTAATGAAATTTGTGTTAGATTTAAAAAGATGAGAAAATATTTTAAAAATATATGCGTGTAAACATTAGCTGCTTAACTGTATTTACAAACAATGCAGGTCCAGACTCTCCAGATTGAACGCATCCAGTGTCCCACACCCGGCTCATCACATCACCTTGCAGAGGCACTGTGTTCTATGCCAAACCTGACTAACCTGTCACTCGTAGGAGAGGATCTCAATGAGGAGCTCTGCTATACTTTGAAAGCAAAGGCATCATCCATACAGGTATGTGTGTCCCAATGTAAAAGTCATGGAGAGGGTCATTGATAGACGGAAAGGGCAGTAATAGTTATAAGGTGCACATGTACATATGATTTTTTTCTTCTTCTTCAAACACCCTTTTTTAAAGGCCACTCACTTGGTACATGGGAACAGTCATGAAACATGGAATAAAAGCAAACTACACATGTACTGAGTCAGATGAAATTCAAGTGTGTTTATGATTTAAATTGTTTTGATAAATAATCAATATTTGATCTTTTCAAAGTTTGATTGATATGAAAAATATGTCACATAGTTTTTTTTTAGAGCCAATTTTTAATAAAGGCTTGAATTTTCCAAACTCCACGATAGCAACAAACATCCCGACTTAGGATTCTTGTGCACATGAAATCTAGAGTAATAAATACCTTCAATACATTAATAGCAAACATATATTCATGGGAACTATTAATTTCAGTGTGAGTAGGAGTAGGAATTATTAATGCAAACAGGTTGCAAGCCAAATGTAGAATACATATGGAATTAAAAACATTACAAAATAACACTATTACAAAATTTATCCTTTCCATAGAAACTTTAGTGTGTTCTTTTCTCAATAGAGAAGAATTGAATATGAAAATAAAATCTATTCAATCATTTTTCTCAAGAATGTTATTATGAGTACAACTATGTAATTAATAAATTTGTGTGTATACATGAGCTGCTTAACTATATTTACAAACAATGCAGGTCCAGAATATCCAACTTGAACGCATCCAGTGTCCCACACCAGCCTCATCACATCACTTTGCAGAGGCACTGTGTTCTATGCCAAACCTGACTTACCTGACACTCTTAGGAGGGGATCTCAATGAGGAGCTGTGCTATACTTTGAAAGCAAAGGCATCATCCATACAGGTATTTGTGTGCTAATTTAAATGCCATTGTGAGGGTCATTGGTAGACAGAAAGAGCAGTAATAGTTATATGATCCACATGTACATGTGATTTTTTTTTCTTCTTCAAACACCCTTTTTTAATCAATTGATATTGGAACAGTCATAAAACATGAAATAAAAGCAAACTACTCGTGTACTGATTCGGTTGAAATTCAAGTGTGTTTAAGAATGACAATGTTTTGATCAATAATCAATATCCAACCTTTTCCAAGTTTGATTGATATGAAAAATGTGTCACAAAGTTGTTTTTTTAGAGCCAATTTTTAATGAAGGCTTGAATTTTCCAAACTGGCCTATAGCAACAAACATCCCGACTTAGGATTCTTGTGCACATGAAATCCAGAGTTAGGAATACCTTTAGTACATTAATAGCAAATGTATATTTATGGGTATTATTAATTTCAGTGTCAGTAGGACTTATCAATGCAAACAGGTTGCAAGCCCAAAGAAGATTACATATTGAATTTAGAACATTACAAAATAACACTATTACAAAAATCATCCTTTCCATAGAATCTTTAGTGTGTTCTTTTTCCGTGTGTATGTGTGTCCTAAATGTTAATGTCATGGAGAGGGTCATTTATAGACAGAAAGAGCAGTTATAGTTATATAGGAGTAGGACTTATATTTTCAAACAGGTTGCAAGCCCAATGAAGAATACATATGGAATTTAAAACATTTAAAAATAACACTTTTACGAGAATCATCCTTTCCGTGGAAACTTTAGTGTGTTCTTTTCTCAATAGAGAAGAATTAAATTTGAAAAAAAAAATCTATTCCATCATTTTTCTCGAGAATGTTATCATGAAATTAATAAAGTTTATGTTAAATTTAAGAAGACGATGAGAAAATCTTTGTTTTTTATATATGCGTGTATAGATGAGCTGCTTAACTATATTGACACACAATGCAGGTCCAGTCTCTCGGGCTTGAAAATGTCAAGTGTTCCACACCAGCCTCATCACATCACCTTGCAGAGGCAATGTGTTCTATGCCAAACCTGACTGACCTGGAACTCTATGGAGGGGATCTTACTGAGGATTTCTACTCTACATTGAAAGAAAAGGCATCATCCATTCAGGTATGTGTGTCCTAATGTAAATGTCATGGAGAGGGTCATTGATAGCCAGAAAGAGCAGTAATGGTTATATGCATTGTGCACATGTACATATGATTTTTTTCTCCAAACACCCTTGTTTAAAGGCCATTTAATTAAATAATTGATATTGGAACAGTCATGAAACATGGAAAAAACGCAAAATACTCATGTTCTGATGCAGTTGTAATTCAATTGTGTTTAAGATTGACATTGTTTTGATCAATAATCAATATCCAATCTTTTCCAAGTTTGATTGATATGAAAAATATGTCACATATAGTTTTTTGAGAGCCACTTTCTAATAAAGGCTTCAATTTTCCAAACTGCACCATAGCAACAAACCTCCTGACTTAGGATTCTTGTGCACGTGGAATCTAGACAAAAAAAATACCACAAAATCAAATTGGAATTTAAGTCTCTGAAACGAGAACGGGGGGTGGTTTCCTTCTTTATATATCGTCTTGTCACCAAAGTAAATTTTCATAAGTTTGACTCTCAGTTGGGGACCATACAGTATGAGGCCCCATGAGGTGTTATAGCTGCACGAAAATTGTCGGTAATATGCAGTTGTACCAAGGGAATACTGCAGGGAGGGTGGGCCGAATGGCGTAGCGTGGTCGGACTGATTGGGGGTGGGGTGGGGCCCGGGATGATGGGTCGCGTTCATTATTGGGGCACGCCATTGTTCTTTATTTGTTCAGAAATGTATGTTTTCAATAATTGTTTTATACATATATTCGGGGCCATGTGGCGTCCCCGCGCCTACGCCACAGCCGTGGGGTGTCCCCTATCCATTATTTCGCTTTCTTATTATCATTTTGTTTATTGCTTTTTTAATTTTGATTTTGTTATGAATAGCGACCCTCATTTTGTATTATGATTAGCGACTGTCATTTCGTATTATGAATAGCGACCCTCTTCTCGTATTATGAATAGCGACCCTCTTCTCGTATTATGAATAGCGACCCTCATTTCGTATTATGAATGGCGACCCTCTCCTCCTATTATGAATAGCGACCCTCTTCTTCGATTATGAATAATGACCCTTAGGGGACTATGTTCATCGACTTCGCAAATACATGGCGGACGTTAACCCTCAACAAACGCGTTCACAAACTTCGACTTCCCACGTTCCACCTGGTCTGCAAGATTGCTCGCATGTATTTATTAGGTGTGATGCTGTTGGGCCATCACTTCAACCACAGTATTATGGACCATACAACATTTGTTGTAGGACGCCAAAGTTCTTCATTTTGGTGTGAAGGGGAAGAATAATTCCGTCAGTGTCGACAGACTCAAATTCGCTCATCTCCCATCTCCTCCTAGCATGGACAATTCATTCCCTAACCAAGTGGTTTCTTCAGGGGACACCTCTAATTTTCTACCTGTTCCTGCTATTACTTCTCCACCCGTGCGGACAACTAGATCACGTCGCCGCGTTCATTTTCCAGCTCGTTTTGCCCAGCATAGCAATAGATGAAAGGACATCTAGTTTAACTTGGTGATAACTTGATTTTTTTTTGTATCGATCAACAAGCATTGTGTTGATCTAGGAGGGAAGTAGCTGTAGCAGATTTTATCATCAATTCTAAAAATATCTGCACTTCATCACAGTTTGCTTACAATTGTCAGCTGATTTGACTACACAAAAATCCATCGCTTGTGCTATCCGAGGAGGAGCTTTAATTTCAGGCGTATTCTTTGACGCGTTTCGTTGAGGCCTCGCAGGCGCAGACGTTTCATTTCCTTTAAGCGTTTTGACACCTATCGAAGGAAATTTTTGTGTATATATTTAATGCGTGATAATTATATGGACATCATGCCTTCGGGTTCCAGATGAGTTATTTTGTTGGATTCTTACATCTGATACTATTCTAGCAGTTCGCATTAAGAGTCATTTATCAAGTTACTGGTGAGCTTATGTACTTATCTGTTATGTTAGGAATTCATTACACGAATCCCTACAACCTGCTCTAGTATTATGAATAGGGACCCTAGTGAATAGCCATCCCTCTTCTCATATTATGAATACCAACCCTCTTCTTTGATTATGAATAGCCGTCCTTAGCGGTCCTTATGAATATAGCGACATTAACCCGTTATTTTTTGTTTGTGAAAATGATACAACAGAAGAAAAAAATCTGGTACATCTACTACTGTTGTTAGATCTAAATGTTCCCATTAATATGCCTTAACTTTATCGTAGCAGCCAAACACCTTTGAATGTACATGCAAACCTTGGCTAATATCAGAATATATCTCATATGAAGTTATGTTCATCCACGTTTGTCGTTGTTAAGTGCTTTTCTTTTAGCCTAAATACCTTGCGTGATATGTTTTACTTAGTAATCACAACACATGTTGATACTCTTCGCTGTTGCAAGGCAAGTTAGGACTAGTCACAGAAGTTATATGCAATTATGCATAGTATGTTAGCTGTATTACATGCTGAAAGCCTGAAAAGAACCTAAACAAGAACATGTGATCGTACCGAGATATCATTCAAAACTATGAGAGTATAATGAGAAAGACAACAACTACTCAAAATTATTGTAAACAGATAAACAACTTAGACAAGGAATATGACCAAGAAATGCCACAGAAATAGTGATATTTCAGGAGTTACTAGGTACATTTTTATCGGAATGGGCCTGCTGCGAGGTTCTTACACATGTACTGTTCATCACTATACGCTAGAATCCACTCTACTGCCCTCTGCGGTAAAAAGCATTATAGCAGTGGCTTCGAGCGTAGTGATTTATAGCACTATTAAACAATAGATGAGCAGCAAGCCCATTTCATTCAAAATGTACCCAATAACTCTTGGAATATCACTATTTATGATTTGCATTTTACCAAAATAAAGTTCAATTTCTTTGTTTCCATACATTTAGTTCTCGCCTATAAAGTGATAACATCATATTTTTCGTTTTTTAAGTTTTTGTTCCTGAAAGTCATTAGTATTGTACCCAACTTCTATTCCTAAGATTTTGTTATTATCGACTAGGCGGAGATCATCCATAATCCAAGCATCTCTATGCTTTCCAATCTTCAATATTTTTTTTTTCTTTGTTAAATGTCAGACTAGAATATCTATCAAATTGCTTTAGCACATCGAATAATACTTCAACTGAATTATAAATTAAACAAAATGAAAATCAATGTTCCCTGCCCACAGTTTGACCCATGTGAAAAGTAAAGATCTCCTTTCATTTGATTTCTCCAAAATAACTCGACCTCATATGTGTTTCTTGTATGCACATTATATCTTCCTTCTTCTGTAAGTACTTACAAGCTTAAGCTTCTCTCGGGTTCCCTAACCATTTTTTACTCTGTATGTCCATCATGTTTTGTATAATTATGTCCTTCGAATATTGTTTGTATTTTCTGAATGTTTTTAAAAATGGTTGAACCAATAAATGAAATGAAAAAATGAAATATTTTCTTCCGTCTAACATAATCTCTTAAACTACATACATTGAGCGATAAAATAATACTCATCTTATCTCATTCTTCCTTAAGTTAAAAAAAATACATCAGTAGTTTTCTTCAACTTATGGATCAGTCCAAACTTATGCATCATGTTATTTGTATCCTTAAATAAATTGTTTCCATGTATCTTAAGTAGAGGGCAAAACAAAGAAAAACAAATAAAAATTACCTGTGACGTCTCAGGCATCATATCAATAGAGTGGGAAAATAAAATTATCTATTGTGACGTCAGAGCTCCTACATTGAAATAAAATAAAACAGTGAATATCATTATGGTTATACATTATTCTATGTTGAACTTTTTTCCCGTTTATCTGTTATTAAACACATCCGTTATCCGAAGCGTTTTCTGCTATCCTCTGCCATCTTTGCCCCCTTCTTTCCATTTGATAACTCTGGGGATTGACCAGGGGACGAAAGCTAAGTGGCCTGAGTCTCGTTACTCATACATTTTTTTCATTAGAATCTTATGAACTTTGCGAGTGGATGGATGAACGTCATCACTAACGTAAATGCGTTTTTCATTGATCTTGAGGGACTTTCCATTCGACGACGCAGCTTTTAATACCGCCTCCCGATCACGGAATCTCAGAAGTCTTACGTGGATGGGTCGCGATTTGTCTTGCTTGTTAACAGCCGGAATCTGACAAAATTACGTATTGTTACAAAACTACTTTGAAATATTATTTTTGACAAGCCCGCATGATAAAGTACGTAGATAAATATAGAGACATATGTATGTATGTATATAATTATATGCATATTTATATAGGTTCTTGATGTGTTGATGTCTATATAATAAATAATCCGCACTGTATAGTAACACTAACCAAGCCCACCAATGTTTTGCTTTAATACATTTTGTCTTATTGTCAAATTTTGAAATTGAATATATATGGACCCCTCAGAACACTTACGTGCACAAACGCCCCCTAGCCTATGCCTGAGTTACCTAGGTCCGCCGAAAATGGTAAGATGGCATCGCTTAGACAAGGGCAGGGCAAGCGCTATGTGAAACTGAGTGGGGGAGTGTGGTCAATTTGGTGAGTTACTTTTTCGATCCTATTCTTCGATATTGTCCTAAAAGATAGATGAATACAAAATTAAATTTAAAAACAAATAAAATAAAAAATGAGAGATATAATCACGAGACGTAAAGTAATTTGGCGACACTAGTCACAACTAATTGCCATTGAAACAAAACAGAAGAAGAAGAAGAAAAGCTGGTCTTCCCACTGGAGTGCAATTGCGCCCTCTCTACTTCTAAATTAGCGATTCCAAGATTATCAGAAACAAACTTTCCAAAAAAGGTAGCACAATCTCCTGTTTCGCCCTCAGCCCTCTCGGGAATATTGTGGAGTACAGCATTGTTTCTTCCTTCACGATTGGCTACGTCTACAATTTGTGCATACAAGTCGTTGGTATCAGAGCGACTGGCTTTAGCCTCCATGTTATTTGTTATCTCTGCTAAGTTGTTTTCCGTAAAGGATAACCCATTATCCAAGTCAATGTTTAGCTGCTCAACTGTGCCAATTCGGCTTTCCAATTCATCATTTTTGGACAAATTGTTTCAAACTTAAAGGGCCCCTGCCAACCAAATGCAAGTTTATTCCTGTTGGTGTTTAGTCCTGCATACATCTCATATTTTGATATGTAAACTTTTAAATTTGTTTCATAGATTTTCATTTTTTTGTTAAACTTGCTAAGCTCCGCCTTTAAAATCCTCCAGATCTCATTCCCCTTGTGATATCATCTGTCAGTCATCAATGAGTTAATTTGAGAAAGTGGTATATAACTTTGCAGAAGTTGACCACCTGTTACAATACGTAATACAATAGCAACATACAAGTTGCTATGTCAGACATGCTGTAGCATCACCAGGAAGACAAAGGCAATGATGATGTATTGTACATGTATGAACGCATCCAATTCTATTATGAACGTGTGCTGAGCTAGGGGAAATTACATACCAATGTCTATTCTAGAATATTAGTTTAGTCTGACATGTCTGACATGATATAAGTTGCTATTATTTGTTGTATTGTAACAGGTGGTCAACTTTGGCAAAGTTACATACCAATTTCTCAAGTTTGCTCATTGATGACTGACATATGATGTCGCAAGGGGAATGAAATCTGGAGGATTTTTAGGGCGGAGCTTTGAAAAAAAAAATTAAACAAAATATTTAAAAATCTATGAAACAAATTCAGAAGTTTACATATAAAAATATGAGATGTATGCAGGACTACACACCAACAGTAATACACTTGTATTTGGATGGCATGGGCCCTTTACTAGCCAACAGCGAATAGGCATTTTTGACCAGATTTCTTTTAGCATCTCAGAGTCTGTCTGCATTTTGAATGATCGCCTGCGGTTTGCCTCCATCATACAAGATTGTATAAAACAATCGTTTGGTTCAAAGATTTACAGTTACTAAAATAAAGCTCGAATAGAGAAGCTAGAGTATTCGCTTGAAGCTTAGTTGTGGAAGCAGATATACATCTACAAGCAAGTAAATACACCGAGTTAAATTTTTCAGTCTAACACCTGTTCTTATCCTGGAACCATTTCAGTTAACGAAAGAACCATAGACGTGGGGCACTTTAATTAAGTATTAAAGTCCGGATCTATTGTATGGGCCACGCAATACAAGTTGCTATATGTCGGGTAATGTAACTTACTGTGTAAATAGTGGACGGCCAGCTAATGGTGCTGATGGGTGAGCGTGAGCAAACAATCCATCAAAAGAAGCATGGGGGCGCCCTTATCAGAGATTGTGGACATTATTTATAGGTAAATGTCTATTTTGGCTGTGCACAGTGCAATTATTCTTGATACTGCAAAGCAACCAATGGTTAAATTCTATAAATTTAGTATCAAAGATGCACAAGATTCTAGGCTATTAAGTCAGGACAGATCTTGGAACGAATTACTCTCAAACACATTACTTACAGGAAAGGAGGCAGCTTCCACCCAAGCCCTTTTAGGGTTGAATCGTAAAAGTAATGTTCTTCTGTTCTCTGTTGTTGTTCTCTGATCCCGTAACACTATGAGAAAAAGTATAAAGATTTTTTTTCTTTTTTTACTTGATGTCAATATTGTAATTCAATTACTACTGTCATAGTGAATACTACTACAGTAAAGCTACCACTATTATTAATATTACAGTTTTCATGAAATTGCAATATGTATTCAATTATTGGATTATTATCTTTTTGAAATTTATGTACATCACTTGTGCAAAATTTGTCTTACTCTGGCTTTTTTAAATTCTCCATACTTCTTTCATTTTCTTCTTATTTTCATTTGTTTATGGAATGTAACTATAGCTCTTGAGTGTATATTCCCAAAGAATTAAATAGATTATATGCCAGAATAAAATAGATCCACTTGCTTGTAACTGATACAAGGTTTACAAGCAATGTTGCTGTTATATGTTACAGGGTTGTTTTCCTCAGATCAGGAAAGGAAACTTCAGGTTCAACGAACATGCTCAAGATGACTTGGACTCATTTCTTCACACCCTCACATGTTCGGAAAGGTCAGTACAGTAAATTGATTTTTTTTAAATACAAAATTTTGATAACACCATGTAAACTTTCATTAGCCTATGATGGCAAGTGCCCTAAAACAAAAACAATTTGTTTTGGTCTCCTTAGTTATTTTCATGTGTGTACTTTATCATGCACCTTGTTTTTTCTCAATATTCCACCACTTTTTTAAATAAAAAAGGGGGGGGGGGTTAAAACATATTGTCCTAAAATTCGGAGGTCCATGCAACACTACTCTTGTATTGGGTTTTTATGGTTTTAATGTAATTTAACTAAACCATCAAAGGATTCAAAGCCCATTCTTCATCGTGAAATTACACAAAATTGAGTTTTTTATTATGAAAAATGCAATAACTTGAGTTCTAATCATTGGATTTGCATGAAATTTTGAAGAATTGTGTATGAATAATCTTGAAGAGTACAACAAAATGATGATAGTTTTTTGGCATGTTACTCCTACAGGTGAAGTTGTGTATGGAAGTCTTTTCTGAATTTCTCATTATCTGACTTGTTGTTAAATCAATAATTTTTACATTTCTTTTCTAAATATTTCTATTCATAGATTCATCATAAAGAAGTCAGAGAATTAAACTAAGCCATCAAAACTTAAATTACACTTCATGTTGTGTAGAACTTTGCAGGAATTATGAATATGTCACGTATGTCCTATCTGTTAAATTTAAACGTTAGCAGTGTCCTAGTATTTAAATAATGCAAGGAAACCCGTTTACTTTCTAGACTTCACTGTCACACACTATTGAGTGACTGACTGACATCTTTTTGTCTTTGGTAATAACATAAATAAAATGAGCTGTAACAGGTACATGAGCATTTGTCTACATCAATAACCCACTTTTTGTAATGGCCAAAATTAAATTAATTGAATCTTTGTGCAGCACAAAACGTACGACCATTCGGTACAAGGGTCTGAAAATCAGACTATTTACTTAGGTGATTGCAACCACTTAAGTCGATTCGACAACTAATGGTCGTTATTTTCCCACAAAAAGCCATTTTCAAACCCTTTCGTTTTGAGGGAAGTTCTAAATTAGTATTGTCTTTCAAATGCCGTTGGAATTTAAGCTTTTCATTTTTTGGCCTGCAAATGGGACATAGAACCTTTAAAGCAAATTTGCCAAAGTGCAAATTTTTGTGTAGATCAACTCATAGGCTTTCCAAAAATATATAGTTTTTTGGGTTCAGGTACCTACTATGAATTATGTGCTTGATTATATACCTAGTCGTAGTAAAATGTATATGTAGTCGTTTCGGCCTGGTAATAGGGCACCTGCCACTAGAGCCTCTAATGGAATACTAAGAAAATATATAATGATGATATACTTGTATACCCCAGCAAGGAGCATGCGATTAAATTATACTGTGTACCTTAAAACAACTGAAGATTTACAGTAGGCTTACAGTTGCACCATGTGAGAGAAAGTGGAGGATTTGGGAGTCCTAAAAAGGACTGTCGGTAATCTTTCTTTGACAAAACTAAATATTCAGTAACAACTTTATTGAACAAATTTCCAACTGTAAGGTGCTTTAAAACTTTAATAGATTGAAGATTTTTGTGTTCTCTGTTTTTTTTTAGTGTGTTCTTGATATTTTTGTTAAACTGTAGGCTAGTCTCTTATATTGATTTTCTTCTTCATTCACAGATCAAAATGTTTCTTGAGACAGGTACTTTCAATAATACCAATAGTAGTTGATATTTTATTTCTCATCTTTCAAACAGATAATTATTGTTTTAAATTTGTTTCCTTTACAGCTTACATGAATCGGACGGCTCAAATGACTCGGACAACTCGGCCAACTTGGACAGCTCAAGTAACTCGTATGTCTCGGCCAACTCGGGCAACTCAAATGACTCGGACAACTCGGCTGACTTAGACAGCTCAAATGACTCGTATGTCTCAGCCAACTCGGGCAACTCAAATGACTCGGATGGTTCGGCTGACTCGGGCAACTCACATGACTTCCAGCTCTGCTCTGTTGTGTAACCCTCCAGTCTCTGGATATCATCAACCTTCCATGTCTAGAAATTTAGAGATTACAAGCAGTACTGGTAGAGATCAAGACTTTGATGTTGGCAATACATCAAATACTCTATGTCAACTCTCTCAGACATACAGAGAAGGTAGCAACAGTCGGAGCAGGCCTTACAAGAGGCAAGCTCCTTCTACTCAGTCAAGAGTTCCACAGGATGATCCTAAAATTCCAGAAAAGCAATCAAAGTATGAAGTCTAGTTGCTATGGTATCGGTAGAGTAAGACCCCGTTCTCATTCACTTCGTTGGAGCGGTCTAACTAAGACCCGTTCCTCAGGAGCGGTTCTTAGGTGAGTGAGAACGGTCAAAGTGGTCCAGGAAGTGGACTTCTGGACCGCTCCAGAAGACCACCTCGGGAGGTGGTCTTGAGAAACAGGTCTTATTAAGAGCGGTTTGGAGCGCTCTAACGTGCGAGTGTGAACGGAAGCGTACTTTGAACGGAAGTGGTCTAGTGAAGTTGCGTGCGAAACATGTAGTACGGTACATACGCTTAGTATTCCGCGCGCGAAAAATTTACCCGCTGACCTGAGCTGCCATAGCAACAAGACCACTTTGACTCGTGGAGCGGTTTGAGCCATAAAAAACTGCTCGGAGTGTGAACCCTCGCAAACCGTTCCTCAAGACCCGTTCCTCTGGAGCGGTCTAACTAAGACCACTTTCAAAGTGAGTGAGAACGGGGTCTAAGACAGTGTCCGACTGGTAACACTTCATCTGGACTTTGTGTATGCATGATACAGGGCTTCACACTAACTTTTTTTGGAAAAGAGGTTCAGATTTAACTTTTTACAGTCTGTATGCATGAGCCCTAAGAACAAATTTCCAAATTCGGGGGACCAGACCTAGATTTTGGGTGTCCATGTGTCCCGGTAAGCTTTTTGGTTTTGAGCCCTGGACTGATAGCAAGAAATTTGGGGTAAATTTGGGGTAAATTCAGCGATGTTTGCAAACGCTTGAATATTTGTAAAAAGGCTGTTTTTTTTTCTTTTTCACTTTGATAAGTACAGTCCACTATCTGGTATTAGAGTATACATTTTACGAGAAAGAGATCATAATATTGTCACAATGTTCGAAAACATGTGAAAGGCCTATGCAGAAAGTGATGCAATAATAGGATACGTTTTTTTGAACGTGTGCTCAATAAGCCAAAAACAGTAGTATCAAGAAAATACTCCAAATAACATTTTTTACTTGGCTATGATCATGCATTATGCCTGTGTATAGAAGGTGACAACACCAGGGACTAGTAGTTATAATGATAATAACGGTTGCTTCTGATATAGTACACACGCCCCTCATGCCATGACACTCCTGGCGCTCAAACGTTATTACCCTGGTCCTAGGCTGCGGCCAAATATGTAGCGCTTTGGCATCTCAGGTGCCTATTTATACCTGGGTGGAGAGTGGCAAATGTGGATTTATGCATTGACAAGGATGTTAGTGCATTAGACAGTTTATGTAGTGCATGTACCAAGTATATGTGTATTGTAGACTTATACTATTTTGTTTTAGGTGATTTTTATGCAATTTATGAAATACCACTCAAAGTGAGTTATGAGTTTAAGTATGTAATATTTCAAATTGTCTTATCAAAATGTCACCGTATATAATGTCATCGCACATGTCCAATAAAAATATAGTTAAGTAGAATCTAAAATAATTTGTGAATTTGTTACCAGAAATGACCCAGATGTTAAAAGCCATATTGCTCTAATTATCATGTCAGCGAGCTTGATAGAACTCAGTATACATGAGAACTAGCTTTGTCTGGTAAGGGTGTATGTCATAGGCCTGAGTTATCAGTGTAACATTTTATCTGACATGGATTATTGTTTTTAAATTTAGTGCTACATCCAGTTCTAGATTTTAAAATCCATCTGAGGAAATATTTTCCAGGATTTTCTTTACATCTCTCCAGTGTTTGTGTAAATATGCTGCTTTACTATTAAGATACTTGTCCCTTTTGTCAATGTAACATGCTTGAGTTATCAGTGAAATATTTAATTTGACGAGGATTAAATTGTTTGTACATGTTCAACTACATTCACCAGTTGTATATAATAAATCCATTTGAGGAAATGTTTTCCAGGGTTTTCTATACATCATTCCAGTGTACATGTAAATATACTGCTTTAATTGTACGATACATGTTTATTCTAATTGTATTCAGTACTGAATTTCAATAATTTTGATGATACATATTCCAAGCTTTTCTTCGCATCATTATGATTATAATTATGCAATGGTATGATACATGTATATTTTGAACTTTGATAGTTGATAGTTACTCTAATACATGTAACGATTTTGTATAGATGTGGGTTAGCAATATACATCTGCATCACCACTATTTTATACTTCATAATTGATGTGTATTATTTTGATAGCATTGTTCTTTTGGTCCTGATACAAAGTGTATTACCCTTCAACCTAATCTGCTACTATGCAGACGCTACTAATGCTACCAGGAATCTGTTAGAACGTCCAAGAAAGGTAGCAAAACGCATCATAGCAGTCGATTTACCATCAATCGAAGATATGTACCAGAATAATGTCCTTTCAAAAGTGAAACAGATAATGCAAGACCCCTCGCATCCACCGAGTGAGAACTTTCATTTCAACAGATCAGGAATACACTTGTGTGCACCACGAACTCAACGTGCATGTTTCTGATGATCCTTTGTCTCTGACTCTATCCATCTGTTTAACTCCAAAGCAAGACGAGTTTCACCATCATGAAGTTACCTAGCTTGTAAATGTACAACAGTGTACAGATTTGTCATCTCTCTCTCCCTTTCTCCTCTTTCTCTTGTTCTCTACTCCCTTCTCTCTCTCTCTCTCTCTCTCTCTCTCTTTCTCTCTCCATCTGTCTTTCTCTTCTCTATCTCTCTTTCTCTTCTTTCCCATGTATCTTTGTTAGAATTCCTACTTGTGCACTTATATTGCCAATACATAGATTTCATACATGTATATAAATTATCAATCAATTAAGCCACAAATGTAATGGATTGTCTAAACACAATATGATCTAGCCACACTATATCGATGGCACTGAATGTAATATTTTGATAAATGGTATTGGATAAGTAATAGCATGCAGTAAGTCAGTAGGTTAGTAACTCCTATAAATAATATTAATAATAGTAATAATGATAATAATGATAGTTCATTTTGTTGATAACCTTTCTGATGGAATTGATTGTAAGGATGATGATATAACTCAAGTACTTTGTATGTTATGTGTGTATGTTGTCTCATCATGTGTATGTTTATATTGTATTACTTGTACCAACCAGTGGAATTCAAATTTTCTGATATGGACAATAAATGATATACTTATACACTGTGTACTGATATTTATGTCATAAGAAGTCATGATTCTAAGTCGAATAAAAAAGGAAGATTTAAATATACACTCTAAAATGAAATCAAAAAGGAAGACCACTCTTTCAAAATGTCAGATTGATATTTTAACATGCTGTATTCAACCTTTTAGTGTTGGATCCAGCATGTTCAGAGTGTTAATCTACCATTTTGAAAGAGTGGTCACTCCTCGGCCCTTTTAAATGGTGATTTAACATTTCAGTTTTTAGAGTGTACCTTCTGTATCTCTGATCTCTGTGTCCGATGTGAAATCTAGGAGAGATATGGGAAAACGAAGAGAAAGAGAGAGAGAGAGAGAGAAGGGGGCTAGGGAGGAAGAGAGATGAGAGAAACAGATACAAATTTAAACTTTAAAAGGGAATGAGCAAGAGAAAAAATAGAGAGGAGCAGAAAAGGGAGATGCTAAGAAAAGAAAATAAAAATTGAAAAGTTGAGTGAGAGAGGAGATAGTTTTTTAAAGGGTTGATTGAATAGAAAATAACCAGGGACAGAGCATGGGAAACGGTGATAGCTATAGACGACTTATGAGGGAGACTGAATGAGAAGAGTAGAGAAAGAACGAGAGAGAGAGAGAGGAGAGAAAGGGGCGGGAGACGGAGACAGATTGATGATAGAGATATGAAGACGGATGATGAAGGAAGAGGAGGGGGGGGGGGCAAATAGAGATAGATACCGGGATAAATGAATGGTACTGGGAGGGGGGTGAGAGAACGAGCACGAGAAAAGGGAATAGGGTGATAAAAAGAGGAGATAAGAAATATTTATGATTGTATAGATCGAGACTGAGAGGAAATGGAAGTAGAGAATTGGGGAGATATACCGGCACAAAAATAAACAGAAATATGGAGGAATGGGACATGACCAAGAGAAAGAGAGATAGAGAAGAGACTGAGGAAGAAATAGAGGGAGAACAAAATCGTGAAAGATACTATGAGAAATGAATAAAATGGGAAGAGAGAGAGAGAGAGAGAGAGAGAGCCTATCAGTTATTGTAGAGAGAATGAGAAGAAAGATAAATAGGGGTGTCCGTATACTGGGACAGAAATAAACGAAATAGTGGATCGAGGAATGAGATAGAGACAGAGAGAGAGAGAGAGCACTGCAATATGATTGATATAGACTGAGAAGATATGGACAGAAAATGAGAGCGAGAAAGAGAGATGGCGGATACAAAGAGAAATTAATGAAAGAAGGGATGATATTATACATGTTTATTTATACTAGGGATGCATGCAGAGAGACTAAGAAGAAAGAGAAAGAGAGAGAAATCGCGAGAGAGGGAGAGAAAGTGAGAGAAAGGGAGAGAGAGAGAGAGAGAGAGAGAGAGGGGGGGGGGGGCAGAAATGAGAGAGATACATACCGGGACAGAAATTAACGGAAATAGTGGAGGATTGAGAGAGAGGAAGAGAGAGAGAGAGAAAGAGAGAGAGAGGGGGGGGGGGGCGGATGCAAAGAAAAATGAATGAAATATATATATATAGAGAGAGAGAGAAAAAAAAATAAATACAAGAAATAATGATGCTCCGTATACCAAGAAATTGTTTAACAAATTTTCGCCCCAGGGCTTTGTCAAGTAATGAATTCATTTGACTTTGAAAAATATTATTGTTATGGGTCAAAATATGCGCACCTATTCCCATAAAATGAGCCATATATTAGAACCGCTCCTGCTAAAGCCAACAAAACAACACATCAACACCTCCAGTAAGAAAGCTTCCGAATAGATTCCAGACAGTCTAGAGACTACATTCGAGGCACATTCACAGAGTACTCAGCATCAGACTTTACCTCAGCTCATCATTATCTACCAATATCATTATATGAACGGGGTTTTGAGCATGTCTGCCCCGCAAGTGTGGAACAGCATCCAACGAAATGATGTAAGACAAGCTGATAAAGTTAGTAGCATTCTTCATTTCTCATGTTTACTTTCTCTTTTACAAAAACTAATTCGAGAGGATATTGCCTTCTCATCCCAGTCACGTACTACCACTCCTATGTTATTTATCAACCAGTGGTGAGCTAAATAGCCCCGTGCACGTCCTTCACTAGTTATTAAAACATATATATTTAATTGCTTCATAAAGTTCCTGCGGCATTTCTTTACTGTTCTGCTTCTCTCTTACCTAGAAGCACGTTGCATACCTATTTCAATAAGCTACGCGCTATAATATATAAGAACTATTCTTAAGTATTATTGTCATTATTGTTATTATTATTGTTATCATTACCATTGTTATTATTATCATTAGTATTATTGTTGTTATTGTTATTATTATTATCATCAGGCGCGGATCCAGGGGGAGGCCGAGCGGGCCTTGCCCCGAAAAAAGAGAGAGAGAGAGAAAGAGAAGGAAAAGAAACCTAGGGCCCTAAGGCGGATGCTCATCTGACGGTAATTTAATGCCTAAAACCCCTGAGCTTCTGGGGGCTCTGTCCCCTGGACCCAACCAAGGGCCCTAAGGCCCCTGGATACTCCCTTGACCGTAATTTAATGCCCAAAATCTTGAGCTCCGCCCCCTGGACCCCACGCCAATTATAGTGTCCTGCCAGTGTCACAAATACGGTATCAAAAAAATGCTCATCTAATCGTGATTAAATTGCCTTAAAACCCCACCTAGGGCCCTAAGGTGGGCCCCTAGATACTCATTTGACGGTAAATTAATGCCTAAACCCCTGAGTTTCTGCCCCCTGAACCCAACCAATGGCCTATCTGACCGTAATTTATTGCCTAAAGACCCTGAACTTCCGCCCCCTGGACCCCACGCCAATAATTAGTGACCTGCCAGTGTCACAAATAAGGTATAAAAATATGCTCATCTGACCGTAATTAAATTGCCTTAAAACCCCTGAGCTTCCGGGGGCTCTGCCCCCTGAACCCAACCAATGGCCCTAAGGCGGGCCCCTGAATGCTTATCTGACCGTTATAAAATGCCTCAAATCCCTGAGTTTCCCTGGACCCCACGCCAATTAGTGACCTGCCAGTGTCATGAACTTAAGGTATCAAAATATGCTCATCTGACCGTAATTAAATGCCCATACCCCCTGAGCTTTCGGGGGCTCCGCTCGATCCTTGACCCCCGCCGGGGCTTTGCCCCTAGACCCCACGCCAATTTATGCTACGCTCTACCTGATCGTAAATATATACTTTAGCCTCGATCCCCACCCACTTTGAAAAACGTTCAGCGGGGCCTGCATGTAAGAGTGGGGGTGATGCGAATTTTTGTTCTGCCCCCCACCCCAAACATTTATGCCTAATACGCCACTGCTGGTCACCATTACGTACCAATATTTGGCTCGCATAATTTCAAATTTGGGCCTCCCCCCTAAGCCATATCCTGGATCCGCGCCTGATTATCATTATAATCATTATTATCTGTATTTGTATTGTTATTATTATTATTATGAATTAGTATATATACCACCCACCTCATAAAAGTAAACTCATCCAGATCCCATTTACACATCATTAAACTAAGAGACTGTATGAATAACCAGTGCGTCACGATTGTTCTACTTGGAAGTTGTACGAGTCATGCTACTCAAGGAGTGAAGTTTGTAATAAAAAATTAAATAAATAAATAAAATGCAAACACATAATATTCATGTCTATACTTCCTGCATGTAGAGGTATTGATGAAGTAGGGTATATGTACATGTATACTTATAATTATAACAGTTATAAGGTCGATCCATTAATACGTACTAGTCCTACAAATGAAATTCCGACATATTTAATTACAAAATAAAAAGAGAATAATGTATTGGCCTAGATTATATATATTTCTTTTTATTT
Source organism: Mesocentrotus franciscanus (assembly GCA_037976565.1). Taxonomy (NCBI): domain Eukaryota; kingdom Metazoa; phylum Echinodermata; class Echinoidea; order Camarodonta; family Strongylocentrotidae; genus Mesocentrotus; species Mesocentrotus franciscanus. The sequence goes on along the minus strand of CP137667.1, from coordinate 34,943,153 downwards.
CGAGGCAAAAGCCATTGTGATCTTCGCCCTCTAGTGCCCGCGAGACAAACAATGCGCCTTTCCGAGTACGTGCGTGTTCAGATGATTGGAAGGATCCGGAAAGAAGTACATACACAAAAACAACGTACAGCCCGTACTGTACATGATCCAACTGAACACACATCGCAGGTGCATAAGAATTGCTAATAATGCGCATATAATTACAGTACCGGTACGCGATCGGTACGTACATGTACAAAGTATAGAGCTCGCATATTAGACCAACCATGAACAGAAGACCGGACTCGTTTCTCATTCAGATTCCAGACTATTGATAAATGGTAAGATTATTATTCAAACATTTGAATAAATCTCAAGTTTTATGAGTACCTTGTGTCTTTGATTTTGTTTGTGGGGCTTTGGAAATGACGGTTTAATATATAGGTGCAGCGAGGGAAACGCGAGGAAACGGAGCGGAGCTTCCAATCCATGTCCATGGCCTGGTCCATGCATGTGGCCCGCGCCAGAGGCAGAGTCACAGCTCAGCAGGCCAGGCGCGGGCTCGTGGTAGGGCGACAGATACGCTAGAGTTCGGGCGGAAGACTGCTCGTTGACATTGAATTGGCCTAGGCTTGGTCCTTGTACAACTTGGCTTGGCTTAAGAGATAGTTGATACGGTGTCTGGTCAGGTCGCCCCCCAGCCGGTCACGTCCTAATCCTATACACACTACACAGCACAGTCACCTCCTATATAACTCCGGGAAGCTCCAACACCGGCGCCGAGCGCAACACTGTAGTGGGCTTAAACAGCCGATGGGGCAACATTACTGTTAAATCTGCAATAGTAGTACTTACATCATCATCACGAACCAGGGCATAACAATGATCACTTGAATTCATAATTTGAAGAAATCTTCGATGGGAAAAAAGGGTTATTCAAAGCCCTACACAAACGATTCTTCCATGTCGCAGCGTCGATTCAAAATGGCGAAGAGACAGTGTGCAGAGCAGAAAGTATGAATATTCATGCTATCGGCGCCGAAATCGCTGAATATGCACGACTCGAACAAACAGAGCGGTGAATGTAAACCCAGGTCCTCGGCCCTTCAACCTCGTGCATATTCAGCGATTTCGACGATCGGCTCGATAGCATGAATATTCATACTTTCTGCGGCTCTGCGCGCATGCGCACTGTCTCTTCGCCATTTTGAATCGAATACATGGAAGAATCGCTTGTGTAGGGCTTTGAATAACCCTTTTTTCCCATCGAAGATTTCTTCAAATTATGAATTCAAGTGATCATTGTTATGCCCTGAGGATCGTGCACTATGATGTAAAATTGTGTACTACTATTGCAGATTTAACAGTAATGTTGCCCCATCGGCTGTTTTGAAGCCCCACTACAGTGTTACAGCTCGGCTGCGGCGCGGTGGAGCTTCCCGGAGTTACCTCCTATATAGCGTCAAGGCTCCGGTGTGCGGCCGTGGCCGGCGTTCGCGGGCACTGCCGATTTTATTTTTATGCAAATACTCACAGAATAGTTCAATACCCTCAATGGAGGGTCCATATACTTACTTATTAAATAGAAGGCACAAATAAAATAACTGACCAACAGCGCGGTCAGTATTGTCCACCTTTCGAAAGGCGTAAAGTTCCCGAGTGGGCGGCCATGCATTACCCGGTGGGCAGCATGGCCGATACGCGCTACGTCACAAAGCTATATGCGCAACGTCACAATCAAAACATGTACCAAATTACTACGGGTAACCAAAATAATCATTGTTTATCTCTTTATCAGTTAGCACCTGCTGGAATTCCTATCGGCGACTGGTGTCGTAGATTTCCGACAACGTTGACGGATACGCCATACCGATAAGTACTTATGCTATGGTCGTTTTCGACAAAGCAGAACTTACCTGGGAGTCCAGGGTAGTTTTCAATCGCATATAAATGATTTGCGTACACTTTTTTCTTTGACCTTGACCGGTGGCCGCCCACCGGAGAGTGCCGCTCACTGGAGACTCTACTCTAGTATAGTATGCAGTCGCCTCCTTACGTTGTCGCCCCCAAATTGTGTGGTCATGCAGGTCGCCTCTTATACATAGTTGCCCCCTACGTACAAAGGCAGTACGCTAGCGCAGCAGTGTGCCCGGCTAACGCTGGGTGTGGTGATTCATCAGAGAGGTCAAAATCGTCGGTCCTATTTGTCATTACATTTATCTGATTTTAGCCTGATTCGTCATTGTTAAAATGATCATCGACTGCTGATTAAAATTCAAGCATTCAATTAGGGTGTCTGAACGATTTTTCAATTTTCCTTTTTGGATCGTTTTTCACCATTATGGTTGGATAATTGAAAAAATTATTCACTCAGAATAATACATTTCAAATTTCAAGACTCACCGATGTTTCTATCAAAAGTTACAGCCCCTACAATATTCATTCATTTTTTGTAAGAATCAATGAAAAAGACGTACACGCAGAGTTACATGTATGTTGTTTTGCTAAATTTAGCACAACAGCTGAATTGCGCAATATGCAAGCGTACACATACGTGTGCAAGCGTACGCGTGTTGCTTAAATGCATGCGCAACTCGACGCGATCGGCAATCCATTGTCTTCAATGGGCACCCACTTCCGGGTTTGCACACACGTGGCCATTTTTATTATCAAGTCGAGATTCAAACCTTTATTCTTTGTGATCCTGAAGGTGATACTCAATAAATGAGGTGTCATATGAAAGAGCAGATTAATTCCAATATTTCCAGAGGGGCGTCATCTCGAAATTCTAAAAATATCTTGGTCAAAACAGCTACAAATGTATTTAAACATTGTTTCCTGGCTAACTCCGAAATTTGCCACTTATGAGATATGACGCCCCTGGCGATAAGTAGTCTCAGTCGTAAGGAAAATATCCATACGCTTATTTTTTCGCTAGCCCCCAGGCCAGGGATCATAAACAATTACAGTTTGAAAATACCCTTCCCCACATATCTCAGCTCAGCTAAGTAGGGAGGCGTGAGCTCCGCGCCGGCCGAACCCATGGTGATAGCGCGTAAAATCTGCACACGAATATGCATCGGACCGCGTGTGTACAAACCCGGAAGTGGGTGCCCATTGAAGACAATGGATTGCCGATTGCATCGAGTTGTGCATGCATTTAAGCAACACGCGTACGCTTGCACGCGTACATGTATGTGTACGCTTGCATACTGCGCAATTCAGCTGTTGTGCTAAATTTAGCAAAACAACATAACTCTGCATGTACGTCTTTTTCGTCGATTCTGAGAAAAATACAATGAATATTTCTTTGATTTGAAGGGGCTGTATCTTTTGATAGAAACATCGGTGAGCCTTGAAATTTGAAATGTATTATTCTGAGTGAATGATTTTTTCAATTATCCAACCATAATGGTGAAAAACAATCCAAAAGGGAAAATTGAAAAATCGTTCAGACACCCTACAGTACTTCTACATAGACCCCTAGTACAAGCACTCCAGCAAAGCATAGAGAGTCGATGCTACTGTGTATTGACCTCTAGCGCTGCACTACGTGTAAATAGGCAGCGTTTGCACACATGAATAGTCAATACACACATAATACACAAATGCACACAATCATGCCGATGCGGCTGTAAGCAAGTTTGACAGTAGACTCACGATTTTAATTTTTAAATTATTCTTTCTAACATCGGTGAGTTGAAAAAATTGTATTTTACTGTTATTTAGGTGTCATCAATTGTCACTTAAGTACCGATTTTTAGTGAAATCAGTTTAGTTTTGTACAGTGGTGTTTGAAATGTTGAGAATCAATAAAACAGGTTTTAATACACAGCCAGGATAGTAATGCAGCTACAATGTATGTGTGAGTACAAGTACAAGTTGTACAACTGTACAAAGCCAAAGCACAATTTGAAATCGGCCTCCAAAAATTCAACCAAAAAATTATTTAAGAAAAATTATAAGATTTTAGCAGAGCCGAGGCAGAGGCAGAGAATGATTGATACAATGATAGGGATTTGGTTTTCGCGTTTTCCTGATCATCATGATAGTGAGCTAAGCTAACTTACATGTGATGTACTTTACAAAATTTAGTGAACTTCCTGCATGTAGGCCTAGATCTACCCCTTTTTACACTAATCACTATTATTGTAAAATACAATAACTATCAAATTTGGCTAAGTATTCAGCGTTAGTTCAGAACTCTGACCATACTCTCGATCATCTTTTTTGGAGTATTTTTCCTAAAAACGAATACAGTAGTATACACTTTCTGACAGGTTTCATAGCAAACCGCTGCACAATATAAATGCATATATCCCGGTACCCATGGTGGATTTTGGGCAGGCGCGTGCACCTGTGTGAAGTAAGCGACCGTAATGATCATCATCAATTGATAATGAATTTAATGAGGATCTGAGATTACAGTCACTAACTTCACGCGCGCGCCCGCACCCCACCGTCGATATGCACTTGTATTGCATATTGTGCAGCGGTTTGCGGTGAAACCTGTGAGAAAGTGTATACTATTAACTGTATTCGTTTTAAGAAAAATGCTCCCCCAAAAAAGAAGAAAATTGACACAAAACAGGTAAGAAAGATAACAACTTTTAAATCATGACCATTATTTGAACAATACAGCTTTTCACGGTTAAGGCCGCCATTTTAATTAACGAGTAAACATTGCGTCATCAATGTTTTCCGATGCGCATGTATTGTTGCGTCACTGCCTGCGCTGTGCGCTCACATCACATTGACATGGGCGCCATTTAAAATTACGAATAAACAAAGTTGTTTACTCGTAATTTAATGTCAGTGCAGGCGCACTCTTGTAACCGTGAAAGGGTTTATTGTTGAAGATTTAGTTGAATTTTGGTATGTTATAGTAGGGTATCTCTACCCCGGAGTCGCAGGTCCAAAGTATGGTCATAGTTCTGAACTAACGCCAAGTATTCTTCTTTTTCTTCTTGTTCTTGTTCTTGTTCCTTTTCTGCTTCTTCTTGTTCTTGTTCTTGTTGTTGTTCTGCTTCTTCTTCTTCTCCTCTTTCCCACCTTCTATTTTTTTATCTTCATAGTTCAGATTTGTCAGCTAGTCATATTGATATCATATCACATTAATCTTCTTCTTTTTTGCACTGAACTGTTCTCTAGCTAAAGGGCAGGATTGAGTTGGATTGATCAGTCATTTTCTTTTCCTATCCAGCTTGGCCTAAAGGGCATGATTGAGGTGGATTGGGATGGAATCTTCATCGGCATCGGAAGGAGCTAGCCCTGATGTCCGTCCTGTTATCTGTGAAAGTTTACAAGACCTGACTGACTGGGGGGACCTACTGGGTAAGACTCTAAATCAAGCTCATATTTTGTCAATTTTTTGTTAATTATCATTTAGAGCTCTTGTAAAAAAAAAATAGAATTCTCTATTAAAGAAAATTGCACTTTAGCATGATAACATTTTTAAAGAGTTCAATTGAACAGAAAATAATTCTTTAACAACATAATACCAAAGCCTAAATCATTAATCTCGGTCTTAGACACATTTTACAGATGAGAATTGGAATCATGTTGACAAAGTTTTCCTTTTCAAAAAAAGAATTGTCTTGTTCAATGAAATGGTAATGCACCTTTCAATTCTGACAAGAGACTTGGTAGTGTGAATGCACCCTTCATGACAACATTTTTTCTTGAAATTAGGCATTTGTGAGAAACATGCCGAGCAGGTTGTACCTGAGAGAAATGATGGTAAGTTTGGCTATTAAATTGCCATCCTGATGCTAACCCCGATGCCAGCTTGCATATGTTGTAATCCTGCTAAGGCCCAGCATACATTACACGATCTAAATGCTATCTGGTTATGAAAAAAATTGCAACAGCAACAGGATCTAATCATGTGATTAATGAAATTTAAACTTTAGGGGATTTCAAGCTTCCTTGAAGGAGGAAAGCTAAATCGGCTCAGAATTGTAGTGACGTTAGACCAGTAATATGATTGTCTACTATTTAATGCCGATTTAGCATTTATTCTGACTAGAAGGCTTAAAGGCACTAAAATTTTGGTTGTGAGTATTCTTATCATTCTTCACAACCCAAATCAGCAAAAATGGCCATTGTTTAGATTTCCATAACAAATATTATAATTGCCATTTCTTTGTGAATCAGATCGCGGTCAGATCGTGTAGTGAGTGCTAGGCTTAATAGACCGTGATATTTAGATTGTATGTACATGTACCTATCATTAGCATGTGCATAATTACAGTAAACCTCATTCAGACTCGAGACAGTTATCTGCATTAAAAACAATCACTGTGGCATAATTGGTGCAAGATTTTTTAAAGCGGAGTTTAATGCAGAGTCATATGAGTAGGTTACACATAGGGTATTTTTTTGTTTTCCCCTTGCTTCCCTTCCTCTTGCTCTTCGTTTACTGGCAAAGTTTTGCAGCTGCATTTTGAGATGGGTTACTGCGTCGTGGTGTCTGACTTGGCTTAAGTGCATTGTTTAAAAAGTGTCATTTGGATAGCGAAGGAACAAGGGATATAGCCCAGTAGCCCAGTGCACTTTGATCAAACAAACAAGGCACTAATATTCGAGTACCGGTATTAGAACATATTGTATCCAAATATGGACATCTGCCAGGGCCTCTCTGCTGCATGTGGCCCAGGGGCTGGTTAAAAAGGGCCCCAAAATGCGTGGTACCTCGTTTGTTTGATCAAACGCATGTGGCCCCTTTTAACCGGCCCCAGGGGCCACATGCAGCAGAGAGGCCCCAGCAGACGTCCATATTTTGTATAAAGATACTAGGTTCCTCCCTGAATGTTCCAACACTCAGATATTGGTACCTCGTTCGTTCGACCAAAGTGCACTGGGCTGCTGGGCTAATATGGTTTCATGCACCAAACATTGCCCTGTACCTGTACCTTGTAGAACAACAACTACACAGTTTTAGATTGGTGCAGAATCAGGGTTACCTGGCCTGGATTAATCCTAGTCTTCAAGCAAAGACTATATTCGACACTTAAACACAAATCCTTAAAGCCTTGAGACTAGCCTAAAGGTGTTCGTCTCTGGCTGTGTCAGGAGCAGCTACATTAAATGGCCTGTGGAGTTCAAGGTGAATGTTTTCATGTGAACGGACAAGGGGCTTGGTACATACTCTATACATTCTGGTGTACTTATTAAAATGATCCCTCCCCTCACACCACCAGTCTCTAAATTGGCAATCAAGTGTGAAATTTGTAATTGCTATGTTTGTGTACAAATTGGTAATTATCATGCGCATTTAAAGAGAAGGTTGAGTTCTGGGAAGAGGTGAACAATAATTAGTGAGCGTTATTATTGTTATTAAATGCAAGTGTGGAAGAACATCAGGGGCCCGTTGCATAAAACTTACCATTGATGGTAACTTTGCCATCAATGGCAACTACCATGGTAACAGGGCTCAACAGCCAATCAAAATCAAGGTTTCCATGGTAGTTACCATTAATGGCAAAGTTACCATCAATGGTAAGTTTTATGCAACGGGCCCCAGATTAAAAATGTTCCCTGAAAAGCATGGCTCTTTAAATGCCATAATATTCTAAATATGACGTGTACATGTAACAGCACACAAATCGGGACAGATTTTTATGCCATATGTTCGTGTTGTCCCATGTACATCTTTCTGTGTACAGTGCTTGTAAATTTACCAAGACTGGTCCAAATTTCTTATTATTTTGATGGTTTTCTAGAACCTTGCAGTACACACCAATACTTATATGCTAGATGATCAACCTTTTCTGATCGATTCCACACTGTTTCTTTTACAATGCAATCGCATGACCAGAACTCAACTTTATCTTTAATAAACATTTATATTTTTTTAATGGGAATGTTTTTATTAGCAGTGGAAAATAAAACAAATAATTGGTGCCAATTTAAGGAGGAAAAGCTAATATATTTATTTAGATTTTGAACTGCCACGGATTTCAGCAATCCCTTGTCATGGTACAAATAGGCACACATGTATAGTTATAACAACTAAATTATTCATATGGATGCTTACCATTGTTACCAACTATTGTAATTTTTTTAAGTATATATACAGTATGTGAAATATAGATTTCTCCCAATTTATGGTTCTTGAGAAAGTGACATATTAAAGCTTACATCTCAAAGTATTCAACAAAGGACTACGGAAATGAATAATATTTTTGTACATGAAAAATGGGAGAGTTGTCCATTAAACCACTAACCAAACTGCTGATTTGAGATTCGCATAGTGATCTCATATTTCAAAAATGTATAATTCTTATTATTGGTCCAGTTAATTTCAAACTTGCTCCATTCTGTACCTCTTAATTTGCTGCTTTCAAGCAAATGAGCATATTACAAAAGTTATCTCCTATTTAAATATGTATAACTCTTATTATTGGTCAAACTTTTCTCCATTCTGTATGTCTTATTTTGCTGCTTTCATGCAAATGAGCATACCGGTATTACAAATATATGTTGGATTGCCCTTTACAGTTTGAAACTACATGTAGGACCCTGTGAACATAGCTACATGTAGTAGGTTTGGGTCATTCTACCACAAAGCAATAATGTGACCCCTGGTATGTGAAAAGGTTAAGTCTGCATCCTTGAGAAGGGGAGATGGTTGCTAAGTCCTGCCATGCATGTCTGTACAGATTTGTTTTGGTGATTTTTTTACATGCATGGTTTTAATAGATCATGGTACCAACCACATGTTAGGAGGGTCATTAAATTTTGCAAGAAACAAGGTTCACATTTAGATAATCTACATGTACTTGTAGGTTCATTAGAAAGAGAAATTTAGCTGGTTGACATGGGACTATTAACTCTTTGCCCGCCACGTACACAATCCCCCCTGTGCCACATTGTTTTTAGGGTGCCACCTTAGGAGGGGTTCTGCATGGACTATGCTTATTCAACTCGCAATAACTTTTGATTGGTGTACTGTAATGAAAAACTTTGTGTAGCAATATTGTATAGAAATTAATAGTCTTGCCAATGGTATCATTTTTGTAATGTATATTATCATAAATTTTGAGATTATCAACTAAACATTTTGTATCCAAGTTTTCGTTTAGAAGGGTATTCTATACCTCTTATATCTAATACTTTGTTATGGAGGTTTATGTCCTGAGTTAGTTCATTGAAAAGATGTCAATGTAAACAATGTCTGCGAAAGCGGTGCAATGAAGTGTGATGTGTATACAATGCGAAGCACGCGTTACTATTGTGTGTGTGTGCGTACAATAGAATTAAATGCGTTCCGTGTGTATTGTGAATGAAATGTGACTTGAGTCGAAGTTGGCAGCCCGCTGTATGTTCCGCTAGCCGAACGTAGCGGGCAAAGAGTTAAAGATATAGTCTGTTTAGACTGAAGGAAATTTGTATGAAAATCGTACAGAGAAATACTGTATGAAGAATCATTGTATAGTGAAAGTATGTGAATAGTTGATTTGTCCTGAATTATGTTTCTTGAGAATGTGATATATTAAAGCTTACATCCAGAAGTATTTAACAAAGGCCCTAATTCCACCAGTCTACCTTTCATTCTTGAGTTACAAAAAACACAAAAACATCACATTTACAAGGGGTATGAATATACAGTTATAAGTTATTAAGTTAACTGTACACGTACCGTTACAATATAGAGAAGAATGTACATGCATGATGTGTTATTCTCACTAGTTATCCTGCTTTCATTTCATCACAGCCATCTCCTCTCCCCATATTATTCACCTCCCCATCATACTAAAAATTTCCTTTGAATTGTTCCCTCAAGTGGCTAATAAGGCCTTTAAAAAAAGATGTTGTATTGCCCTTCAGGTGCCAAAACATGGGTCGGTCGGTCGGAAATCCTTCTTTTTTTTTTTTTTCTCCCTCTTTGGGTGATATTTCTCAGTTTTTAATGCTTTAATACATATTTTTTTATTCATTAAACATTTTTTTCTCTAAAAAATGGTTTAAAAAAAAAACTTTTTTAAAAAGCCGACCGTAGATTTCAAGATTTTTGGGTCGGTCGCAAAGGGCAATACAACATTTTTTTTTGTACGCCTAATGTCAACGTTGTTATTACCAAGAATATACACAGAACATGATAGCGTTGATCTGCTTTCAAAAAATCAACCTGATGCACTTCCAATAGCCTCACGCGTCAGCTACTGAAATATGTGAACATGACAATGATGTATTACGTAAATCAAACAAGATTTCAATGGGACATACAATTGGGTATTGCACTTGAGTTGATTTTTTGAAAAATAGTTGAGATTGTGTTACAGAGTCATTCAGTGGATATATTTGCCTGCACATGTAAAGATATGTAGAGAGGAGACAAAGCTGCATGTGAAGTTTCAGTTTGTATCCATCATTTACGTTTAACATGATTTTTCATGCCTGACAATTATATTATATAGTCGTACAGAACATGTACATGTATATTTGCATGGAGTATGGGATGGCATTTTCCATGCTTGTTTCAAATATGGAAGAAATTGTGATGTTATTGTTGTAAAGTAACATATATTCAAGTCTTGGCTAATGCTTAAAATAAGCTGGGTATGCATTTGAAAGTTGTGTATTCTTGTGTTGATGCTAAGTTTTGCATTAATATATATATATATATATAGGTATAAAAATGCACTATTTAACAATAATCAATTTTCTTTTTTTAATCACAGAGAAATAAAAATATGCCTTGATTTTTGTTCCCCTTTTTTTACTTATTATTCATATTCATAATGAATATTGGCAATAATAATAGGGGGATGTTTTAAACATTTCCCAATTTCTGCTCATATTTTCCCAGATATTCTTTCTTTTTTCCTCTGTTTTTGGGCAGATACTGTATATAAACTTTTTTAAAATGTAATTTGGCAACAATTTGCAACCTGTTATTATGAAGAATGCTGGCAATCCAACCTTTGTAATAAGTTCAAAAAAATAATAGAAACAGAATAGGCCATTTTCGTAATGTAATCAAATTTAATGCATATAAGTCTTTGTGAAGTGCCTCAATACAAATTATTTCATTCACCTGATAAGAATAATAGTATTTCAATAGACAGAATCTGAACTGCATACATTAGTTGTTGCCAGGTAGGAAAACAAATATGGCTTGACCTACCTAGCAACACTTAATATATGCAGTTTGCATTCTGACTTTTGAAATACTATTATTCTTATCAGGTGAATGATATAATTTGTATTGAGGCACTTCAAAAAGACTTATGTATTAAATTTGGTTACATTACGAAAATGGCCTATTGAGAAAGTTCGAATGAATTGGAGCAACAATAACAGAGTTATGAATGTATGAAATATGAGATCACTAAGTCTATGCGAATCTCAAATTGGCAATTTGGTCAGTGGATCATGAAGTAGTCAAGGATAACTGTCCCGTTTGTCGATGTACACCTGTACAAAAATACCATTCATTTCTGTTTTCTCTTAATCGCCTTCTCCCTTGGGGCACTTCTCAAAATATATTATAGATGGCATATTGATATACATGAAGGTCCTCTAGAAAGGAAAGACCCTCCTAAGTGCTACATTTTGACAAATTTACATTTTTAGTAATTTTGTGGGTTGGAACAAATGGGAAAGTAGTCCGGCACTACGCCACAGTGATATTACCAATTCAGCCAATTTGAAGTGCCCATAAGTACATGTAAATGTATAGTGAGTACAACTTTCAAAACTTTTTAACTTTCTTATCGTTCGTCTGTTTTCATTCAAACTTTCACCTGTCTGCTTTCTTTTAGAGTAGTTGTCTATTAAGGTTGGATTTTCCTTTCATGTTAAACTTGCCACACACTACATACCACACCATCTGACTACGATCTGATTTCAGAGAAATTTGTGATAGCATTTTTTGTGAATATTTAAACATGTAAAATCTTAATGACTGAGAATCTGAATAGTCATATGATTGAATATGAATTTGAAGGGGGAAAAGCTACATCGGCTCACAATTGTAGTGACAGCAGGCCAGCAGTGTGATTGTCTACGATTTGAAACTGATTCGTCTTTTATTCTGACTAGAAGAGTTAAATGCACTTGAATTGTACAGTAGCTGGTAATATTCTTATTATTTAGAACCTAAATCAGGAGGATAATAGCCGTTTAGATTTCCATATCTAATATAACTGCCCTTTCTACAAAATAGGATAGCAGGAGAATCGTGTAGTGTGTGCCAGTCTTTATCATTCATATTTTTTTGTTTGGTTTATTTTATCAATTAGTTGAGCAGTCCAGTCAAGCAAGCAGTACAGAGGACCATTCACGTGCAAGGTCAAGTCCAACAGGTTGGTTTGTCTTGTCTCAGCTACCATACAAGTTTGTTTGTCTTGTCTCAGCTACCATACATGTTTGTTTGTTGTCCCCTCTCAATGGACACTTGGACAATTGAGCTGGGTGGGGTTCTCTCCTGCGCAGTTGGCTAGTTCATACCTTGTCTGATATTTTCCAACTCACAACTCACCATGGCTGCTTTGTTTATTCATATCTGTATGGCATTGTTCTGTATACATGGTTTCAAGATATTCCTGCTGCACTTTTTTTTTTCTTTCCCCCCCCCCTTTTTTTGTGTATCTCACCCCCTTAAAACAAATTGCACTGTAATCATTACTATCATTTTCTGTAAATATTGTGATTGTGATTGATTTTGTTTTAATTAGGCCATTAAAAAAAATATTCATGTTTAGCGTCCCCGCCCGCTTCCTTTTTGGGGGCCGCCTGCCCTTTTTCTGCCCAGCCAGTCAGGGAAAATCTATGGAGCGGCCAATTTGAAGGAAAAAAAAGGGCCTCCTCCTTCCTATTTTTCAAAAAGGCAAGACGCTTAACATGTTTTTTTTTAAAATGGCCTTAATAGTATATTTTAAAATAGGTTGGTTTGTCTTGTCTCAACTACCATACAAAAAAAAAGTGAAAAGAAAGAGAGCAATGATTTTTCACAAATGAATGACTTCTAATTCGTTAACAATAATTTTTTACATAGTTTTATCATTTGATTACTTTACAGGAGACATTCCAGGAAACGGCGCTCCAAATCTTCCTCACAAAACTCCACAGTCGGACTCCAGTGTCATTCCTAGTGTGGTCCACACAAGTAAGAAAATTGTTTTATCCAGCTGCTGAAATTTAATATTGTAAATCTTAAAGGCAGGGTATTCTACTGACAGTACTTCAATACTGCCATCTGATGTTCACAATATCCTGATGTTTCGACAGCCATGTCCCACAGTGCATCACCAACTGATGACGCACGCATGAGGATGCTTGGGTACAGGAACCAGAAATCACTCTTTGTACGCCTTCATCGAAGATGGTGCAGTTGAACATACATTACAGCAGTGGTAGCGATGTCTGTAAAATACCTTGCCTTTAAAGCCCAAGTCCACTCCAATTTTCAAAAATTATAACATGTTGTAAATAAATCAAAGGTTAAAACTGCCAAATATCACGGGCGTACTTCAATCAGGTGATTTTTAAGAGCGATTTTTGTTTCGGGTATTTCGAGCAAAACATTTATATTGCTGTACGGATGTGACGTATGCTCCTCACAACGAAAGTGCCAGCGGTATACATTCTGACAATAGGCTATTTTAATGTAACCAAATTTAATGCATACGTCTTTGTGAAGTGCCTCTATACAAACTATTTCATTCACCTGATAAGAATAATAGTGTTTCATTATTCTTATCAGGTGAATGAAATAGTTTGTATCGAGGCACTTCACAAAGACGTATGCATTAAATTTGGTTATATTACGAATCTGTGTTGTGAGGACCCTACGTCACAACCGACTCGATCATTAACTTGTTTTTTGCTCATTAAAAATAATTATTAAAAATAAATCTGAGCACCATTTTCCAAAACTAAGTTATATTTGGACTTTTTAGATTTTTGTCTATCTAATCAGCTCAACTTTTCAGTGGAGTGAACTTGTACTTTAAAGCTCATGTACAGTTTTGGTAGCAAAAAGGAAATCGGAAAGAAGCATGTTAAATATAGTCTCACATTGTTCTCCTTGTATCAAAACATGTGTAGAAGATCATTCATATGCTATCCAGGATTTCCGATGAATCATAGTGAAATATCTGCAAAGAATGCTAGATAATATCTATACACTCCACTATGCAAGGACCCTTCCAGCCTGATGGCTCCAGGCACATAAATATCAGCATTTTGCTTAAAGAGATAGCATGTGTAGACTAGTGTTTACACACGGTTCTCATATGTTTTCCATGTGTGGAGTGCAGGTTGTTAACAATTCGATATGCTAGACTTCCCTAAACCGGGTTTGTGACCGTTTGTCCTTGAAAATTTGGAATTTCGAACATAAATAACTCTTATTTGATTATACACATGTATTTAGATGTCTGTTCAATGGTTGAAACTTTTAATTTTGTGATTTTTGGGGGGTAAATTTACTGCATTTCCTGGATACGGCCATCTTGTCAATAAGGTAAGGAGTTCTGGAGAAAAAAGAATTGACTCGTTCAGCCCGTCCACATGAGTTATTGGTGGGTACTCTGTCTAAAGAGACAGTGAATGGGACATTAATGACACATCCTAAACTAAACATGAACAGTGAATGTGATACCGGTACTTGGTTTAAAACTCGCCAAATGACACATTTGAGGGTGAAGAAGTATTTCATGATTCTAAAGGAAAATCGTTTGGAACATGTATATCTCACGCAGTCTTATTTGACTCTAGATGGTTTTAGTCAAAATGACTTTAATAAGTGTTAATGCTTTAAAGTCCTGGTAGCACCGCACCAATAACAACAATAATGGATTGATAATTGTTCCTAATTGGCTATTAATAAAGAGGGATATAATGTACCGATCAACTAGAAATATAATTTGTGTACCGCTAGATTGTATAAAATCAACCTTCAAAATAATTCACCTGGCTTTTTATTGGCCAACAAAGGAATGTTATGCCTAATGGAAATAGAGAATAAGATTGAAAAGCGCAGACGGAACGCATGTCACTTGGGTTCCATGCTGGTCCTTGGCCCTGTTTCATAACTTGTTATCAATAACAAGTTACAAGCTACTGTTATAAGCTACTGAAATCGTGGCATCTGATTTGCTGAGAGCACATTTGTCACAGAAATATAGCACTTGTTATAGATTAAAAGTTTTATAAAACAGGCCCCTGTTTTTTGAAAGCATGTACGGGTGCGTCAAGTTGTTTGCTCACAAGTGGCTTTTATGTTAATGGAGGGTGGATTGAAACTGCCAAAATCTCATTAGAGACGCAATATTCAAAGCTCATATTTTGAATGTATTGCGCTGACATGGAACTACTAAACATACAAAGTAAGAGATTTTTTTGGTGATTGGTACACTTTAATTGGTCGTAATTTACGATCAATTGTGTCTGTCTGTGCAAGGGGACATTGGGGCCATTGTTTGTAAGTAAGGATCAAAACAAATCTCTGAGAAAAAAAACCCCTGAAGACTTGATTTGGTTCTTTTACAAATGCTCCTTCCCGAGACAGATGTGCATTTTATCCAAATTGTGTCAAAGATTTAATAGTGGGGAAACATCGTACTCAGTGGATATTCATGTCAAGAATTTGATCAAGTGATAAGAAGAAACTATTTTATTTGAGCTAAACCCTTTGATATTTGTATTGTTGTCACTTTGAATTCTGTTGATATACAGGGGTATTGGGGTTTATGAATAGTCATTTCTATTTTTGCCTTCATGATGTGATAGATGTAGATTTGTGTTCATTATGTGTGGCACGCTACACCACTCTTATTCTTATGTACAGTTTACATAACACTCCTGTATGCTAACTCATCTCCTTAAATCATCCGTATGATTTTTTTTCTTCTTCTATATTCATCTCTTTCACTTACACATTTGTGCATAGATGGGACTGCAGTGAGAACGAGGAAAAGAATACGCCATTCCTGGCCTGATGTTTCAGTCAAGTTGGGCCAAGACGTGACATATAATTGTTTTCCACGTATGTGATCTTTAATCCTTTGCATTTTAATTCTTTAACTCATATCATAGTAGTTAGAGAGTTTTGTAAAGGTCTAAATAAATCGGTCTTGCCTCCTCAAATTGGCTTCAGTTATTTTTATAGTTTAGAAAATAGAAATTTGAACCCCCTCCCCTCCCCCCCAAAAAAAAAAAAGAGGAAGACAATAAGTAGTGACCATAAATTTCACTGGCATTGCCAATTTAGAAACTTGAATGATTATTTACAATTCTTTCGTAGAAGTGTGGATCAAAAGATCATTCATAGATGTCTCTAAAACGAGTAAAAGGAGACTCCGAACTGCTACATGTATGCGTGAACGTTTCTAATTTCTTCTTTGTTCAATTTATTTTGCTGTTAGCTTTAGTGGCCCAAATGCACGAAGGAGAATTTGAAATTGAGTCACATTTATCTAAACTATGGTTCAAACCTCAACTTCTAGACTCAAATAGTTGTATGTATATCACCTATTCGTTGGACTAAATGCCAAGGGTATAAGCGACGTATATTCACAAAAAGAGGTTTCAATCATGTTTTACGATAAATCTCCTTCATGAATTTCCAGCCAATGTGATTCTTTAATTTGATACCTGCACTGTTGTTTGTCTCTCACTCCATTTTTATTTATTAATTATTCTTTAATAGTAGTAATCTTGTGCCCATCGGCAACTTTTTCTTTTTAATTGAAGTCCAGTTTCTTAATATATTTTTTCGCAATTTTGTTTTTTAACTAAATCCTCGAGCAAAGGCCAGCCCTGCTTCATTTTCTAATAGTTTACCTCACAAAATATTGTATGTTCTTCATGGGAACCAATAAAATGTAAAATTAGCAGCTATGGTACAGTGTATGGTACTTGACAAGTGTTTTTGTTTGTTTATTTTCCCCAGATGAACATTTTAGCTTTGCATTCAAGGAGGTTATATTTAGAGAAGAGAAAATACAAGAAGAAGATGATGACGATGAACTGCCAGGTAATCAAGAGTCTTTTTTTTTTTTTTTTGCTTTATTTTGTTTATTTTCCAGGTAACTTTCTTTCTTTCTTTACTGATTTTGTTGTTGGTATGTAGCACAGGCAACAATGACATACAGCCATTAACAATTGATGTCATTTTTTCCCCCAGTCACATGTAATAATATCTCGATCTCATAGATAGATAGATGATTAATCATTTCAGTTTTGGACATTAATCTTATCTACTATTGCCACTCTGCTTCCAGGTGAAAATAATTGAGTATCTGGTAGGAATGAGCGTCTTGTCAGGGTAGCCAAGCTCAAGTAAAGATACGATTGCACTGCCGTCTGAGAGTAGTATGATAGTACTACATGTAGTTGTTTTATTTAGTTAAGTATTTCTTTCCTTATTGTTCATCTATTTGT
This sequence comes from Mesocentrotus franciscanus, assembly GCA_037976565.1. NCBI lineage: Eukaryota > Metazoa > Echinodermata > Echinoidea > Camarodonta > Strongylocentrotidae > Mesocentrotus > Mesocentrotus franciscanus. The sequence continues at coordinate 34,925,780 of CP137667.1, read as the reverse complement.
TTGTTTATTTATTTATTCATGTTTATTTTGTCATTTCATTCTATTTAACCAAGGTGGCTTCATTTACTTACATGTAGTACTGAATTGAATACGGCCCCAGGTTTTCTGATTAAACTTTTCTCTCTCTCTGTTCAGAAATCAGCTTGGTTCCATCTTCAGAGCCGACCTTGCCATCCAAAAAGGAGAAGTCATCTTACAAGAGACACACAAAGACAGTCAAGGTGTTACATAGCAGAAAGACTGATAAGAAAGCATCGGTGCTTACGGAGCAGAGGGGTAAGAACACGCCCGTCACCCAACAAAGTCACTGTGAGGACAAGAAGGACAAACTGAAAGAGGGGCGGAGCTCTCCGCTTATCACATTAGCTGTGTCTTCTTTGAAGAAGCCGGGGGTGATCAAGGAAAGGAAACTTTTACCCACTGTTGTGACTAGTGCGGGAACCGCTGCAGGGTCCAAAGGTCCAACCCTACATGGACCAGTAGCTACACTACAGCCGGGAGTGCAGACTTCTGCAAACAAGGGTGTCCATCCTCAACAGAGCTTTGGTGCATCAAATGTCTTACAAATTCTTAACACCCCACAGGATGGGAGGCGTACGCCAACTCATTCGAGCCTTGTCACGGTGTTGCCCCCTACGCCGCCAAACGAGCCAGTGGTGGTGCAGCCCGTGTCCCAGACTGTGTCCCGAGTTGTGCCTAAGGGACTACCTAGACAGCTTCCTGTGCAACGTGTGCAGGTGTTTGTGAAGCAAGTCGCTGCCCAACCATCGAAACCGCTAGGTGTTCCTGCAAGTCCGTTCTCATCGCCGACCATCCGATCATGAAGACATCCCAGATTCTCACCCGCCGATCGACAAGCGCGTTGCCCCTGTCTCGCCTCCTGCGAAGCCAGAACAGCCATGTGGAAAAACAGAGCAGCCCCTTCAGAAAACAGATCAGCCCCCTGAGAAACCGGAACACCCCCCTCAAAAACCGGGAGAACCTCTCCAGAAACCAGAAGAACCTCATGGATGCAGACCTTCAGACATATCCTCAGAGACGCCAGCCACGAAAGACCTCAGCAGTACATTAAACGTCCTAGAGGACTCCTCAGAAGCAACCACAAAACCCTCAGTTGCTGTGGCTACGGGTGATGGAGTCAGAGAGGATGAAGAGGAGATAGATGTTGGTGAGACTCTGAAGCCCTCCCAAGATGAGACAGACTCGCAAGTTGAAGTCGCTGAGTCGATAGTGGAAATAAGAGAAGATACGAGAGAAGGTGAGAGCTTAAGTTGGGAGAATTTCAGGTAGTTGGCACAAGTCTCATTAATGTTGATGAAATTGTGTATTGTGTTACATCATTAAAAGGGATTTCTTTTTCATTGGTATTTCCATAGCTGATTAACTGCCAAACTACAGTAACTTTCATTCTAATGTATGTTGATAAAGTTATCAAAATTTAAGGTTATCTTTTGTTGATATAGAATTATTTTTACCTGTTGCAGAGAATGGTATAATTGATAGATCCTATGGCCCGTATTCCACTCAAACTTGAATCCGACGCTAGGTTAAGGCTATTGCTCAAATTTGGTTTTACAATGCAAGTTGATATGAGGTTTAGTTTTCCTTTGTTAAAGTGATCTTAACCTATGGTTGGGTTTAACTGAGTTGGTAGAATATCAACTTTTGAGTTTCTCGACACACATTCCAGCTCTATCCACATATATATTACACTTAAATTTTTTCTGATTGAATCTTTTTTCTTAGTTTTGTCTTCCTTGAAGAGGAAAGCGCCCTCTAGTCCATGTTCAACACTTCTCAAGATCAAATGTGAGAAGATTGATGCCGTTGTGCGAATCAACAAAACTAACGAAGACCTCTATCGTGCTGGTAATTAGTACAATTTAGTAGAATTCTTTTACATTGATTTCTCCTTTAATTCATAAAATGAGCCATTTTGATACATCCAGCATGTATATACTGCAGTCATAATGGGTCGTTTACATATGACGCATGCAAGTGGAGACGACGAGTTAGCTGTGCGCCAAAATACCATAGGTATATACTCACTATCTGTATATTAGATAAAGAAATGTAAATGTTATCAAAAGGTAGCTGCACGCAATAAATGCCCTATGTGTTCTCACTATCCGTGTGAAAGAAACGGAGAAGTAAAACGTATTGCGCTTATGTCATTAAAACAAAAAGCTGCTGCAGTATCAAGTGTGAACAAGCCTTAAAGCCCAAGTCCACTCCGATTTTCAAAAATTATAACATGTTGTAAATAAATCAAAGGTTAAAACTGCCAAATATCACGGGCGTACTTCAATCAGGTGATTTTTAAGAGCGATTTTTGTTTCGGGTATTTCGAGCAAAACATTTATATTGCTGTACGGATGTGACGTATGCTCCTCACAACGAAAGTGCCAGCGGTATACATTCTGACAATAGGCTATTTTCGTAATGTAACCAAATTTAATGCATACGTCTTTGTGAAGTGCCTCTATACAAACTATTTCATTCACCTGATAAGAATAATAGTGTTTCATTATTCTTATCAGGTGAATGAAATAGTTTGTATCGAGGCACTTCACAAAGACGTATGCATTAAATTTGGTTACATTACGAATCTGTGTTGTGAGGACCCTACGTCACAACCGACTCGCTCATTAACTTGTTTTTGCTCATTAAAAAAAATTATTAAAAATAAATCTGAGCACCATTTTCCAAAACTAAGTTATATTTGGGCTTTTTAGATTTTTGTCTATCTAATCAGCTCAACTTTTCAGTGGAGTGGACTTGTACTTTAAGTAGAAATATGGACTTTATAAGAGCGTAAATTTATATTAACAGAATTGAAAAATTGCTACATTCGTGAAGCATGAGGAAATCTTTTAAAGTGTACCAATCACCAAACTATGTTTTGCCCTTGAGGTAGCGGGTTACGTGTCGCTTTAATATACTCAAAATATTAGCTTCGAAAATTACTTCTACAAAGAGATATTGCAGTTAAAATACACTGACTATGAGTGAACAGATAAATGTCATGTGAAGTAGACTAGTTAATGCACGCGTACGCTCTTGCATAGAATAGGAAGCGCAGGGGGTTTTATGTTATCCTTTATTTTCTTCATACTCCTTATCCATTTCCTATAAAATGCAAGGAAAAGTATTTTTGGTTGATTTTATACATCCTAGCTATACACAAATAATTTTTTCAGGTGATTGGTTACACTTTAATATTTCTAAAAATTATGTGATTGTGGTTTACCGCATTTTTCAAGTTTCAACATTTCGTCTTCTAGGAGCCATAAGGGCATAAACTCCCTTTTAGATTCAGACTGGTGATAAGTTCATGTATTTTGAGAGTAATTTGAATCTATGGATCTCTCCTCTTTTCCTAATGTTTTCTCTTCTTTTTTTAGCTTCTTATCTCGGTATACAGAGCTGTTTTGGCTACACATGTACGGTTTATGTCTCCTTCACTCGTTTATAACAAGATGTTTTTCTCTCTCCCTGTACAATTTGTGTGTATGTGTGTGTGTGTGTCTTTGTCTATGTCTATGCCTTGTGGGGTGTAGTGAAAAACATTTTTGGGGAATAATTTTTCCTTGGATGCCGGGTTCAGGTCTTAGTTGGGGTCAAATGTCATTGGGGAAAATTAAAATAAGAACAAACTATAGAGTCTTTGAGATTTCTTTTTTCTTTAAATCTTGTAATATGTTAGCCCCATTCATGGAACATTTTGAACTATTTAGAAGCACACTTGTTTAATGATGGTATTAGAGGCTTCCTATATAGTACTTTATGTGCATTGAAGACTAAAATATTGGGGAGTATAACTATAATGAGTAGAGATCAAAAGGTCAACATCTACAGATACAGATAGAGACATAGACATTTTTGTGCCCTATTTATTGTAGTCACTCAGCAATCTTGAAACTCTCTCTCCCTCTCCCTTTCTTGTCTGTATCTTTTCCCCCTTTTCTTTTTCTTCCTTTACTTTTTCCTCCTTTTCTTTTTCCTCCTTTTCTTTTTCCTCTCTCTTTGCTTTCTCTCATTTTGCCATATCTTTCTTATTTCATCTCTCACTCTCTTATTCTCATCTCTGACTTGCTATCTCTTCTGTCATTTCTCCCCTCTTTCCCTTCTTTCCCTCTTTCACCTCTTTCTGTCTATCCCCATCTTATTGAATATCCTTCACTTTTTTGCTTTCATGCCTCCTCTCAGTCCCAGCACCCTTTATTCCCCTCTCTTCGACTCTCCCTCCCCTTTCCCCGACCTCTGTCAACATATTGCATGATTAGCTGATTTTAGATCTAGATGGCAGAAGTCATAGGGTGGTATTCTCGAAAGCGGACTAACTTGAGTCCATGGTTTAATCCTCTGACTAAGTATGGAATGCCAAGTGTCCATAGGAATATATTTTTGAATAATTTGATATGTCCTTAAATTGCCATGATAACATAATTATTTCATAGTTACATTGTTGTAATTAACTATGTTAATACAAAATATTTCTTTAATGAAAACATTTTATTTTCATTTAGTGACAGATTAAATTATTCAAAAACATATTCATATGGACACTTGGCATTCCATAGTTAGTTGGAGGATTAAACCATGGACTAAAGTTAGTCCGCTTTCGAGAATACCACCCATAGAGTTTAGAATACCTCCATGCAGCTTCCAATAACTAAACAGACTCGATAAGAACATTTCAAGTTAAGGTGTTTTGTATTCATTTACCTTCCAAAGTGGCTACATTTTCATACTAAGTGATGAAGCACAAAGCAAGTTGCTGATAAAAGTAAGCAAAAAATGACTTGAATAATGATGCAAAACCTTCAATTATGTTATTTACAGAAGGAAGCCAAGAAAAGCGTTCTGTTCAGGCCCGTAGGAATTCTCGCTCAGGTGGGTTCCCAATAGACCTGTATGCATATTTCATCCCTGTAACAAAGATTCTGGATGTAGATCCCTTGATGAAGATGAAGTGTCCATCCTTAGTTCATTCAATGACTTTTGGAGGGGCTAGAATCTTGTCAAAGTAATGAAATGTGTCCAATTTTGCATCAAATATATCTGAGAATTCTCAGTTTGATTTAAAAAAAAAGAATAGAAAAAAAGAAAGATAAGCACTTTGTATTAATGGCTTCTGTGATTTGTGGTGAATAGTGGTAGCATTTATTATATAAAATTTAGTCTCCAAATAGACCTTATTCCCAAATAGTATCAAAAGCAATGCATAAATTTCCTAAATACATGTACAGTTTCAATGCTGTGTACATGTATATTAGTACCAGACATTGTAACCTTTCTTCTATTAGTAGTGCCTGTTTAATAATAATCATTTTTAAATGCATTTGTAAAAACTATACCAACAAAATTGATTTAGCCATTATTTTTCTTGATGCATCCATAGTTAATCGCCTGCAATTTGCCAAAATGTTTTATTTTTATTTGTTAATAATGAGTGTGTTAAGAAAATTCATGCATTGTTTTTCATACTTATGACATTTGGTTTCACATTTTTGCTTCAAAAACCTCCCCCATCCATATATATTAGTATCTTGTATGTTACATAGAAATTAGTAATACTTCTCTTGTTGATATTCATTCCGTGTTCATTTCATTAGTTTGTTTATGTCTACATGTTTGTTTAACACATTGCACTTTGTTCTAGCTTACTAGCTGAATCTTATTTCTAGACTATCAGTTGGTTTCTTAAATAGTTATATCTTTCTCTGATTAATGATGTCATCAATTTTATTTCCTTTAAATATATAAATAAGTACAATTCAAGTTATGTTTCTCCTTGAAAGTATTTTGTATTGCCTTGAGTGTACATGTATATTTGATTGTTGCACAAGACTCGCAAAGTCACGCATGGTCACATTCATGTACATCTAACATACATTGTGAACTTTGTCACTTTACACAAGTATTTTTTCACACCATTTCTTTACTAAATTACCACTTGATAACAGTTATTAAAAAATAGGAAATGAATTAAGGGTGGTGTTTTTTTTCTCTTCATTTTTATTTTATGCAACATAAATACATGTACAGTCTATGGTACATTGTCACAAAGGATGAAGCATTGATACAAATTCATCCTCTCTTTGTTTTGTTTTTCTTATATGGGTAACAACAGAATATTTGCACAGGATAACTATATCCTATGGATCCCCTTTTGCAGATATTTAGATCACCCTCGTTGATTCAATATTGTAAATTTTAGGCATGCATTCTTCTTGTCTGGTTGGCCAAGGAGGGAGATGCAATAGAGTTTTCCTTGATTTGTGCTCAAGCCAAAGTATATTTTAAGAAGAACAGTAAGGGTACCAAAAAGTATCCTTGTGGAAGTGTAAAATACGCATCTCTATCAGCTATGTCACCAGGCAAAGCTTGCGACTGTGTATTTCCACTGGGTACCTTGGCCACTTCTATCAGTGTATATCCTGTAGTTCTATCCTTGTAGATCCTCCCCCTTTGATCGTCTCTTCCTATAAGCAGGGCTTAACTCTTAAAATGCGCGGAGTGAACCTGGCCTCCAGGTTTTAGTGATGATAGGATATAGGTGACTTGTGGGGCATAGGACCAATGGGATATAGCAATTGAATACAAATTGGATTTAAGACTGGACCGATGGGATATATGGTCAATGGAAATTAGGACCAACAGAATTTATAGTCAGTTTGGCATAGGGGCATATGATCAGTCAAACATAAGATCATTGGAGCATTATATCAATTGGACATTAAGCTAGTAGAACATTGGATCTATGGACATACATGTAGAACCAATGGGTCATAGACAATGAGGTCAGTGGAACATAAAACCAATAGAATATGAAATAAATGTGTAGCAAAATGAGGCACAAAACCAATGAGAACTAAGGCTAATGGGACATAGCACTAATGGAGCATAGCACCAGTTGGACATAAGACAAAGGATGCATAAGATCAATATGAAATAAATCAAGGGCAGACGTGCAATGGGACGTAAGGATCAATAGGACACAGGATGGTAGGATATTGGGCCAATGGAAAATGGAACCGATAGGATGTAGACAATTTATTACCTTGTCACCATGTGCCATTTTCCTGATTCTCCTGTCTCCCATCACAGCTGCAGAACAAGGCTGCTTCTTCAACGTCGTGGACAAATCTAGCCGACTGGGGGTGTGTCCATGTGGCCGTGCCAACGCTTATGATGCAATGATTGCTTGCGACAACCCACAGTGTGAGATAGAATGGTACCACTTCACATGTGTAGGGGTCACCAAGGTGCCAAAGGATGAGTGGTTCTGTCCTTTTTGCTCAAAAGGTAAGATGGCAATCTTAACAGAAGCCCCTTTCATGTGATCCTCCCTTTGGTGTCTTCAAAGGGGTCCTCTAGATACACTATTGTCAAAAAATTCCAATTGAAACGGTAAGAATTTCAAAAAGAAAAAGGTGAAATTTACAATTCTTTATGTTATCTTTGGATGGAATCACCCAAGTTCCTAGTGTTTTTGTTCTGTCTGCTTAAAATTAAGCCCTTTCTTATTAATCTCCCAGGATGTCCTTGATAGGACATCAGTCAAGCTGACCATAGCAACCATTTTGCACCAAAATGTGGCTATTCATGTTAAATGCAGGCAAATCTGCCTTGGTAGCCACCTCTCTATAAAGGCCACCTGTCTATAGTGGCAAATTATTTTGTTCATTTATTAGCCTCCTGAGTTCAATTTTATTTAGTATGTCCTTATGCCAATTCTTTCAGAATGTTAGTTGCTAATCCAAAGTCATCTGTTTAAACAGAAGCAGCTGAAGCCTTGAGAAAGAAGAAGGAGAGAAGGAAAGAACTGCGAAGGAAGAAGAAAGAACTAGAAGTGAAGAGGAAGAGGATGAAGAAAGCGCAGCAAGAGGAGGAAGGTCTATGTCCCTGTGGCCAGCCAAACTCCTGGGACCGGATGATAGCATGCGATGGTCGAGACTGCTCAGTGGAGTGGTATCATTTCCGTTGTGTGGACGTGAAAAGTCCACCAGATACGGAGTGGCTCTGTATCTTGTGCAGGGATAGTGTTCAAGGTAAGTCCACATTAGACACCATATAGTACACATAGGACCTCATTTATTACACTGGAACTCGTATAGGACACATACAACCTATTATAGGACACATGATCTCATAAAGACAAACAGGACCTTATATAGGAAACACAAGATCTTGTATAATACTCATAAAAGGACCTCACATACAAAGGTGCTCGCATAAAAGCTACATAATCTGTGTGACCCTTCGTCTTGTGCATAGGAGTGAATCATGTACATAACAATGTATGTCATACAGGACACATGACATCATATAGACACATCAGGTCTCACACATAAGACCTCATTTATCACACATAAGATATCATGCGAAGACAAAAGGTCACATGACTTTGTACCTGTATGTCCGATTTTCAAAAAAATTGTTTTAAAAGATGCGCAAGACTCGAAAGAAAAAAGTCAGCAAGCGGCAGGGCGTCATCTGTATGCATCCCGAACAATCAGAAAAATCGCGGAGGGGGGAGGGGAACAATGCCCCGGCCTCATTAGGGTTAAGATATTTCAAGATATTTCTCATTTCATATTTTTGATATTGTAAACTAGATTTCTAGACCTTATTTTAAGCTTTTAGAGTTCTTTTGCTATGTATACTTAAACAAAAAATTGAATGCACACTTTACTTTGAAACTGCAGTATACTTTGGAAGTGAAGATGAAAATGATATATTTTTACATTTCTTTCAGATCCCAGCGCCACTCCTTACGTAAGAAGGAGAAGGCAACATCGACCAATCAAGTATTCCATCTATGGGGAAAGTGGAGATGGAAGCACCGACGATGCCAAAGAAGGGATGGATTGGAAGGAGGACGAGTCCAGTGACGACTCAGGTGATTCCGATGACACTTCCGATGAAGAGGACGGCATTGAACACGACCGCGGCGACGAAGGCAGGAGCCGTGTCCGGGAGCAGGCGAGAACCAAATGGAGAGAGGCTCTGTCCGAGGAGGTCGACATCGACGGCGATTCTAACAGAAGCTCGTCCCATGACGAAGACGACGATGATGAGCTGAGTCGGAGCAGACGCTCGAGGAGGATGCGACATAGAAAGATTGATTTGGACTTCGAGGATGGGGCGGAATTTGATGAGGACATGGATGGAAGAGGGGGTGAGACAGTGAGAACTAAAACCATCCCCAAGAGGGTTAGAACAAGCTCGGGTGAAAAGAGAAGTCACAGTTCAAGTGCTCAAACCAAGAAGTCTCCAAATAGGGAAAAGGACATAGTGACGGTTTCAACCAGTAAGTGAAACAAAGTTCAGTTAAGGTCAGTTGTATTGTACCAAAGCAATTCAAAATAGTAACACATACCAAGTATTACATATATTATCTGTCAAAGATGTATCAAATACACATTTAAAAAAAAAAAATTTAATTACTATTATTTTTGTTATGTGGTGTGACATCATACTGGCCACGTTGTCAAGGTCGCCTGTTCAAAAGAATTTTGCGCTGAACAATGGCCTGGTGATCACACCAGCCCCAAACACTGAATTTTCCATGCTCCAGGATGTTACTTGAATGATTTTGCATGGTGATCACACCAGCCCCAAACACTGAATTTTCCATGCTCCAGGATGTTACTTGAATGACTTTGCGGTGAACCTCATGGGCAGGCTCTGTTGTTTGGAACCAGTAACCCAGACTACGAGCGAATATGATGCAAGTACTTCGGTCCTCTATTGTGACCTGACTTGAACCCTTCATCTTTTCATCTTCATCTTCTAGGTTCCGGTGATGAAGGCTCCGAAGCTGTCAACAAACAGAAGATTGCATCAGAAGGTAGGCAGAAATGGAGAGTGTACCAATCACAGAGATGCCAACCAGTACGATTAAATCGTATTTAGTACGATATTATGAGTGAAATACGATAATACGATTTCACCTCTTAAAATACGATTTTTCAACAACAACAACAAAAAAAAAAATTTTTTTTTTTTTTTTTTTTTGCAGAATCGCATAGAAACATGTACAAGTAAACCCCGGAACCCCAACAAAAACTTTGCTTTACAATTTTCTCATTAAATTTTAATGAAAGATCAAACATTTTTACTTGACCGTTCTTACCAGTAACACATTTTTCTGAAATTTTACTAGCTCGGGCCAACGGGCCAGTGGTAATGTCAAGTTTTCGTGAAAATCTGATTTTTCTCTCCAAAATCTGATTTTTTTAAGGATATTCAGTCTAGGTAATTCAGTCTGCTTTTTTGTGTCAAGAGGTTGGCATCTCTGCAATCACCAACAAGCGTTTTGCTCTTGAGATGAGGATTCTTTGTGGCTATACTGTATTCAGAATATGAGCTTCAAATATTGCTTCTACGACATTATATTACAGTTTAAAGATATTCTCAGTGAACACTAAAATGTCTTCTTGAGTAGAAAATCCTACATTCATAAAATAGCAAATTGCTCCTAAAGAAAGCAGAAAAGTTAGAGAAGCATATCAGTGAAAGTTTGAACAAAATCAGACAAAAGATTTAGAAACTCATGAAATTTTGAAAGTTGTCATCACTATACGTAAGGAAATTTTGAATTGGCTGATTGGTAATGTCACTGTGATGTAGTGGTGGGCAACCCTCCCCTTCGTTCCAACACAAAATTACTAAAATTTTAATTTTATTTCAAAACATATTACTCAGGAGGGTCTTTTTTTAGGACCTATAATAATATGTTTTTAGTAATAATAATAATAATAATAGCTAGTTCTTATATAGCGCTTTTCAGGACCGAAGGCCCTCTCAAAGCGCTTTACAGATATATATATATTATTACCCCGGTCATCGGATACAGGCTTACCCGCACACAATGTATGCACATTCTCAACTCCCTGGGGAGCATTCCAGCCAGGCGTCATTTTTACAAGCGCACACTTGCTAATCTAAGCACATTAGCTTTCGCATCCTACCGGGTACCCATTTAACACCTGGGTGGAGAGTGGCAAATGTAGATCCATGTCTTGCCAAAGGACATTAGTGCCGCGGTGGGACTTGAACCGCGGACCTTGTGATCCACAGTCCGGTGACATATCCACACGTCCACGACACCTCTAGTAGTGCCCCAAGGGAGAAGGCGCTTGGGAGAAAGAAAAAAAAAATTAATAATATTTCTGTACATGACCAATGGTAGAGTTGTCATTGACTACGTCACAATCCACTGACCAAATTGCCAATTTGAGATTTGCACAGATGTAGTGATTACATTTATAACTTTCTTACTATTGGTCCAATTTATTTCAAAACAACACTGTAGACAGGTTCTTCAATATACATTTCTATCTAGAGGGAGGCAAATTGGACTACTATAGACAGGTGGCCATGAAAGCAGGTTTGACTGTATATCTTGATTCCTAATATCTTATTTTTCTTGATGTGAACAGGGCGTTTCCTAATCCAGGTGTGCAGCGCATGTGATCAGGAGTTCATCAACCAACCGACCGAAGATAGTCAGCCAGCAAACCAAGAAAACCCCACCGCCGTCCTCTGCCATCTGTGTGTGACCAAATCCAAGAAAGGGGGCGAGAAGTGCCTCCAAGCTGGCATCCTCCTGTCCCCGTCTAAAACCAAAGATACCATAGCCACCACCACTCCTAGTCCTGCCACAGGGGGTCAAGATGACCCTCCGAACTCACCACCGAGCGAAGCAGGGGCGGGGAGAAAGGATGGGGAGGCACTGGGATCAAGATCGACGCGTTTCCATGAGATTGTTGCGTGTAAGGTTTGTGGGATGGGTTACAGGACAAGAGTCAGTTTGTTGATTCATATGAAAGCCAAACATCAGGGGCATCTCGGCAGTTTTGAGTGCACGCCGTGCGATCGGCTCTTCATTAATCAGGAGGAGTGTGAACAGCACATGGCTTCGCATCATCATGTGTGAACAGCGCATAGTGGTGCTATATCATGTGTGAACAGCACATGGCTTCGTAAGATCATGTGGAACATCCCCTAGCCGTGTTGCGTCACTTTGAAGCGATGAGTGAGAACGGCACAAGGCCAATTCATTGGTGAACACGGCACATTGATAACATCTATATGTAGTATTCTGGAGTATGAACAAGCCTTTTCCAGGCTAAGTCATGTGTGAACATAAATGAATCATGTTAGAGCATCCAGGATTGGGTGGTTTGAACAATGCCATGTCACATCATATGTGAAACTGTGGGAACTGTGGATGTATTCACACCAGACCACATGTTATCTGTCTGCACATTAAGGATTTATCGTGGTGTGAGCAGCTCGTTGGATCATACCATCATGCTTGACTCTCAGGGATCATAACCTCTGTTTGGAGCCAGAAGGACACTAGCTCATATACTGTACCACAGAGTTAACGCCCTTCTGGCTCTGAACACATGTTAAGGCCACTCTATCAGAATGGCACATAGCACACTAAATTGAATACGGATCCAGGCAAACTCGGTTCAAAGGTCAACTTGCACTGAGAGGAATTTTGGCCAGATTATTTGAGAAAACTGAATTGATCACGAACGCATGCCATTATCTGTGCATGAAGTACGTATTTAGAACAGCCGAATTCAAGATCATTTCATCTGTTGAGAACCAGAAGGGCATTAACTCTAATCATTTAACACAGAGTTAACACCCTTCTGGCTCCAAACGGACGATTAATGGAAATATATAAAATGTGTAAAATCTGTTCTTAGAAAGGTTAGGTTGACAATTTAAGGGGGTGAAATGCTATAAAATGTGAAATTTATGGCCATTTCATCTGTAAAATCTGTTCTTAGAAAGATTAGGTTGACAATTTTGGGGGATGAAAAGCTATAAAATATGAAATTTATGGCCATTTCATCTGTAAAATCTGTTCCTAGAAAGGTTAGGTTGACAATTTTAGGGTGTTGAAATGCTCTAAAACATGGAATTTATGGCTATTTCATCTGTAAAATTTGTGTAGTGTGCACTTCCAGTCGTGAAACCTTATCACCACGTAATGCCGAGTTGGGTGTAGTGCTGAAGTTAGCCCGACTCTAATGTATGTACATGTACAGTACATGTAGGTGGCTCTGATGTGTGCCATTGGCCCCGTTGTCAGAACAACAAGATTATGGATGGCCAAACGGGTCAAAATTATCAGTGACCAATAACAATTTTAAAGTACAGACAAAAATGAAGAACAAGTCTTCATTGTTTCATTTTATTTACCTAGATTTACACCTGGGTTGTGTTTTGATTATTATGTTCAGATGACTGGTATCTGTCATTGTTGGTAGCATTTATCCTTATTTAATTTATTCATGTGTTACCACTTTGACTAATTAACATGAGGAGTTCCGACTGTTACAATGTTTCTTGATGGTATTTGTGAATTTTCAATTCAAACTTTCATATTCTTGCAAAATATCAATTTGCATTTTTAGCCATTTGAAGTCCACCGTTCTGTTTTAATACACTAATACAGACAAAATTATTCTTTGTGAACTTCAATAAGAAGCCTTCTAGTTGAGAAATATTTGAATTAAACAGGGATCTAAGTTTCCACCCGTTCGGAAGATGCAGGTTTAAGTCTAACTTCTCGGACGTCACATAGAATGATGTGTGATAGCATTAACACACGTTTCTGTGGGATGTCCACGAATTTAGACTTATGAATTAGATATTGGGCGCCCATATGTCCCTGGCGCCTGTTAGCATCAAGGCCTGGGGGGTGATTAAATATGGCTGTATGGGATTTCCAAATTTTGGCCAAAAATGTATGAAAACATGATGAATTGCCCCAGAATGAATTACAACAAAACAGCATTGGTTTATGAATGCAATGTTATGTCTTGGAAACTCAAAAAGGTCCCGTTCGTTTTTGACGACTGGTTTCATGACTACCTATTCCAGTATTATGTGTATTGTAAATAGTTTGTTGAACTGTACTATGTATTCTGAATGCCACCATGATACAATATACTTTCCATGGTGGTTTAAAGTGACATGCCACGGTGCTCAAAATCATGGCTCAACACTAACTGTTTTGGTAGGGGTTCCATATTGAACGTTTAATGAGTAGACAAGCCCTATATAAACATTTCCAAATTTGGGGGGCAGGTCCAGACATAGATTGTAGGTGCCCATGTCTCCCGAGCGCCTGTTAGTGTCGAACCATGCTCAAAATACTAACTGTTTAATAGGAAAAGAAACTTGTTTTTCTTTTCTTTTCATTTATTAATGATTAGTCGGGTTGAAGTCTCCACTCATTTTTGTTTCCTGTTTAAAAGCACATCCAGGCTGGTATGTTGGCGATGCTCTGGCCCACCATGTACAATAACAAATTTCTTCCAACTTTCATGGCAGTTTGAGAGTTCATCAGTGGCGAAATGAAATGCACAGGCCTAGCCTGCTTCCAAGGACTGCAGATTATTGATTAAACTTGATTATTTCAGGTTTAATCACCTTGTTTTAGTATTCCTGCATAAAATGCAACAACTTCCACTTAGAATTATACAGTATTTGTATCTTAATTGATGTAGATTTCCTCACATGCTATGCAGCGTATTTTACTACAACTACCTAGATTTATTAATGTCTTACACGAGTTAAAATTGAAATTTTTGTATGATGCAAACTGTTCATGTATGGTCTGTGGAAAATGAATGTACTGCCAGTGAATGATTTACTGCTCAATCACGTCAACTTAAATAGCTTCCACAACGTGTCTGTGTCATTTGAACTGAATACAGACAATGCTGTGCTCACAGATTATTGTGTACATGTATATGAGAGCTACACAAGATATTTGTTGTTGCTAATGCTATAACCATGTTTCGCTGTTCTGCTAAACGCAGACACACTATTGCGGTAAGCAGAAGGCCATTGACACTAGAATGGCGGTAATTTTTAATTTTTTTTTAAGTATGTCTGTCAAGCCTGCGACTGCGATCATTGGTAGTTATGTTGTTGCTTGTTCAGAAAAGTGAAAAATATTGAACGCTGTGTATGCAGGAGTCTTTGTATGAAGCAAATGTACATTGGTTGTAGATATTTGTCGAAATCGTAAAAATGCAACTAAATGTGGAAATATTTGCAGAGTTACAAAAGGAAAGTCCTCGGTTCCATTGGTACATGTATTTATCTTGTCTGTGATAAACTTAGGATTTGTTTCTGTTGTATGTGATCACATTTCATGGCAATGGCTCTCCCTTCAATTGAACAAGTGAAGTGAATGTTTAGAAAAATAATAAAATGAAACTTGAATCGTTCAAGTTGATGATTTGCAACGATATGGACCATTTAACGTTCCAGAAATTCAGAAGGTTTCCAGCTCCCGTTTTTTCAGTTTTCAATGGGATTGTTATTATTTTATTGAACAGTTTAACAAGACTGTTTGATTTATGTGATTATACAGTATGTCAAATATCACATCTTTAGCACTATTTCTGCCTAAGATGCTGAGTGGTCGGACCTCACCGATAACGGTAACTATAAACAATATGCATACCTCGGTATATAATGTGAGTTATGTGACGATAGGGATAGGTGTGGTCAGACCTCGTTAATTCTTGGACACTGCCTCTATCCCTCCTTCTGCCACTGGTGTCATATGAAAGTATATGTAGTACAAATATTGACTTGTGGTTGTTATGGAAAGCAGAAGTGAGAGTGTCATATTTGCTTGTCATCCAGGTTACTTGTTCTGAACAAAACAATCGAAAATTGTATACATTTTCATTTTCTTTTTTATCAATAACGGAATAGATTTTTTTCATACAGGTGTCATATAACATACAATTATATTTAAGGTGAAATTATGATTTAAAATTTTCTTAAAGGGAAATATTAATTTTTAAAGTTTTTTAGTACAGGGCAAATGGGAGGGGAACTCACTCGAAAGATACGTCACAGAGTTGCCAATTTGTGTTTGATTAATCTCACCTTCAAAAATGTAATGACTTTCTAATTTTTAATCAGTTTTTGCTCAACTTTCACTGACCTGTTTCTCTCATTTTTCTGCTTCTATGAAAACCAATTTAATATCAGGGTGGACTTCCCCTTTAAAGGTAATATGTTGCAAATGCTGCAGGGTCATTTTCCATTGGTAATTTTTTTGTTTCTTGTTACTTCAGTGGCAGTGGTCTTGATCAAATCAAAAGATTTTATTTTATTTATATTCAAACGTTGGAGTTAGAGTTCTGAACAAAATGTTCTTCTTCTTTCAGATTTCAAACAAATGTTAAATAACAATGAGTTTGTGTTGTTTATGTTATGTTGTACTTTCGACGTTACCTTTGTACGTTATGCGTATGGCATTAATTTGAATTAGTATTTTATAATTCATTTAGAAGTTTCATGAGTTTCATGTACAGGTACACATCTTCTTACCGAGTGAATAATGCAATTCCTTGTAATATAGTGGTAAAGTTTAGGTGCTACAATGTACATGTTGATTATGTCTAACCAAAATAACGGTTCAAGAGAAAGCAATGGCAGTAATGACAGGTACTTGAAAAAAGATTAATACAGTAGTGTTTATTTGTATTTTCTTGCTAGGCATGTATTCTTGTATCTATAAATGAATTTTGTTGTTGTTATCGCTGGCTGCAAGTAGAAAACTGATGTTCATTACAGCAGGTCTCAATACCTGCTTTTTCTTTTGTAGGGCTGGGGTCTGGATTGACATTTTTAGAGTCTGTAACTCTGTACATGCATTCCCCAACCCAATTTTTTTTTAGAAACTTGGAGGGGGGGGGAGTGGCATGAAGCCGAAAATTTATGTGCCCATGCTGACCAAGCGCCTATTATTGTAATGTAGAGCCCTGCACGACACTAAGGGTTATTTTCTTGCCATTTGATAGCTGTACAGGGTGCTTGAGACTACAGGTACACAGTTTAAGCTGTAGATAGAATACCGGTACCTGAACAGCGTTGTATAATTGTGTGGAAGTGTCGTGGTATAGTGGTTCATTCACTCGACTCTCAATCTAGGGGTTGAGGGTTCGAATCTCAGCCTGACACTAACGTCTTTTGGCAAGGCATTAATCCACATTTGCCACTCTCCACCCAGGTGTAAATGGGTACCTGGCAATTGCTGGGGGTAATATTAATTACAGGGCCCTCGGGAAGAACAGCACTGATGCTGATGAGGCCTCTGTGGGTAAAAAAGATTATTCTTATTATTATTCTTATTATTGTTATCATTATTGTTGTGTTTTGGAAGAATCCATCAGTCTCCAGTCCAGAGTTGTTTATGTTTGTTCATTCATGTATCAATTTCCATATGGTTTTCATTAGCCCAAATAACATGATCCCACCGAATGGCTTATTAGTCTAGGCTTGTGAGTTGTGACCAATCGCAAGTCTCTGGATGAGTCACACAGTTCCAATTGCTTATTGACTCTGTAACGACTAGTATGCAAATGATACATGTCTTTATTCCTTCACTAAATGATTTATCTGCATTTGATTTGAGGCTGTGCTGTAGACTACACAATTTCATCATGTTCCGCAGTCATTTTTGTTGGCACATTAGCGCTACAGGGCAAGCTGATCATGTATTTACTATACAGGAGCTTCAGGCATTGTGCATGGTGAATACATAACCAGCTGTCCCTGCACAGCTAAGGTGGAACATTCTTATGCGATATAAATAGAGAACAATAGAATAATAGCACAGCGCTTTGTCACTGTCATGTATTGGAAGGATCCATGAGTTTCTGGTCATCTATCGGGTTCATATCAATGGCTAAACTACTAGGCTTATTTGATTGTGTATACAGAGTATAAGAGCTCTTACCTCTATGTGCAGCTGCGTACACACCACATACATGTACTTAAAAATCATGGTATAATACTGCATGATAACTGTAGCATGCATTTTTAATGATAGATGTGTATTAGTCTCTATAAATGAGTCGCACATCGTATTTTTAAGGACCTAGGAGTGTGTTGTGTAAAAATTATATCAAACCCAAGATACTGATACCTGAATCACGTATTGTTTCTAAATAGACCGGTTTACTAACATATTCAAATACTTTTTAAACAAAGGTTGTTCTTAACCTGAAAGCTTGCCTGGCATAGCAACAAGGAATAGCAACAAGGAATGTATGCAGACTGGATAATGGAATAACTCGTCAAGAGGTCCCCAGGAAAGAAACATCCAGAAATTTGGATATGTTAGTAAACCGGTCTATTTCTAGAAGAAATGAAAAGAAGAAGTCACTTCCATAGTAAACCCCCAAGTATCAACCAGCAATAGTTTGGATATTATTATGTTGTATGTGAAAGAAGGATGTACATATACTTCTTTGCAGTACGGTATGCATAGGAAAAGCCAAATATATTTTTGTTTAAAATGTCCTAGAACCTTGTACATATAGCTCAGTCACAGCGATGTAAATTATAACCAACAAATTTATAATTTACATTAAGACAAGTGACCAAGGATCGGTCTGTTTGGAGTCGGTTTGGCTATGTGACTGGGGCACTTATCATGATTTTGCTTCTAGGAATTGACTTTTCTAGGCTTTTTTGGACCGTTAAGTTTAAGGCTGATAAGTACATATAAGCATTGTACATACACCCTGTATATGCATTGTAGCTGCTGCTTCATCAACTCATCATTGTCAACTCCCCTGTATATAGTGTACATAGGTAATTGTACTTGTCCTGATGCTCAAGTGTATCGCATTAAACATGATCATGTTTTGTACATTTATGAAGGCTCTGTTTTGGATGCTTTGTGTTTGTGGGATGTGAATAATGTCGAAGATTGGCAAGTTAACAGCTTGCAGAGTGCATGTATTTGTAGAGTTGGAGAAATATAGGGTAGTAACATAGATACAAGGTTTTCAACAGGGTTCCCACAAAAATTTGAGAACTAACTTTCATGACCACATGAGCATTTTTTTGGCATGGGGTTGTGGCATCCAAGCTGCGTACAAACACCAAGCAGTGATATATATTATTTCATGTTCTTAATTTCCATGACTTTCCAGAAATATTTTATTTTTCCACGACTTTCCGAGAGTGGGAATCCCGTTTTAAGTACTGGTACTGCTAAAAAGAAGAGAGACAGAGAGAAAGAGAGACAGAGAGAGAGAGGGAGAAGAGGGGGGAGAGGAGAGGTTAGTGGATTGATGGATATTAGAAAGATGAGAGAGAGGAGAGAGAGAAGGGAGAGGAGAGGCCAGTGGATTGATGGATATAATTAGAAAGATGAGAGAGAGAGAGAAGGGGGGAGAAAGAGAGGAGAGGCCAGTGGATTAATGGATATCAGAAAGATGAGAGAGAGAAGGGGAGAGGCCAGTGGATTGATGGATATTAGAAAGATGAGAGAGAGAGAGAAGGTGGGGGGAGAAAGAGGAGAGGCCAGTGGATTGATGGATATTAGAAAGATGAGAGAGAGAAGGGGAGAGGCCAGTGGATTGATGGATATTAGAAAGATGAGAGAGAGAAGGGGAGAGGCCAGTGGATTGATGGATATAATTAGAAAGATGAGAGAGAGAGAGAGGGGGGAGAAAGAGGAGAGGCCAGTGGATTGATGGATATTAGAAAGATGAGAGAGTGAAGGGGGAGGAGAGGCCAGTGGATTGATGGATATAATTAGAAAGATGAGAGCGAGAGAGAGAAGGGGGGAGAAAGAGAGGAGAGGCCAGTGGATTAATGGATATCAGAAAGATGAGAGAGAGAAGGGGAGAGGCCAGTGGATTGATGGATATTAGAAAGATGAGAGAGAGAAAGTGGGGGGAGAAAGAGAGGAGAGGCCAGTGGAGAGGGATTCTAGAAAGATGAGAGAGAGATGGGGGATGGATAGAAGGAAACAAAAAATACAAAGAAATATATCCCCATCATGTTCAGTGGAATGGCAAAGAAAGAAATCTTTTTTTCTTCATAGAATGACAGAAGTTTTGCATCAAATAATACAGAAGGCAAGACTTTAATTTATAGTTAGCAAGGGTATTTAATTTTTTTTAATTTACATGTACATGGAAAACATGTGGCAATATGTTACATTCACAGACAAATCACGACATGCATTTAATAACATTAAATATTTTCAGTTCTTATATGAGCTCTGTGAAATCATTTGTTAAAGGCAGCGAGTCCCTTTGGCAGACTTGTGAAAACTCCATGAATCTTGGCAAGTGTTTAAAGTGCATGTATATCCTTCAGATATTGTGTGTGAAATTTTAGTCATAGGTTCCGATTCTTCTTTGTATGAAATGAAATCCAGCGCTGTTTCCATTTTGCTGTGGAGGGAGCTATTCTCAAATCAACAGATATAACGGTCGAATTAGTTTTGAATTATGTACACATATTTTCTAGAAAATAAATACCTGAAATTAAACATTTAAACTTTATTTATTGAAAGCCAGTTTCCATTTGTTTTCATTTAGTGGGAAGTTCCTAATACCTGTAATAGACTTCTTCAATATACCTCTGTATTAATGGAACTTTGGGTTTTAGGTCTGCAAAAGGGACAAACCATCTTTTAAACAGTTGCTAAATAAATACATGTACCATGTTTCTATATATAAATATTGTATGTATTCTCGAGATAAAATGTTGTTGTAATCATTTCTTTATTTCAAAAAAAATATAGCAATGCACAAATTTGTACATTTTACATATAAAAAGTGCCATGAATATATGGGGTAAAGATGACTACAATGTAATTAAGGGCCAGGTTCACCCCATGTGCAAGTTGAATTGGATAATTAGAGAGAAGAAAAAAAATGAAAGTTTCGTTAAAATTGGACGAAAAATAAAGAAAGTTATGGAATTGTAAACAAAGTTGATATGACCATTAATAATGTAAGTGATACAAGAAACAACCATTAGTCAATGGTCATTATAAAAAATATTTTCATTTTTGATGAAATAAATGTCAAGAAACAAAGGGAATTGCCAAATTATACACACCTGGAAAATTCTGCTTCACAGTATCTTCAGTAAAAGAAGCATTTTCACAAAAAAAGTCTTATATACCGGTAAGTTTCACACAGATGTCTCAAATCCTAAATTAATTACCAAAATCCAAGATACATAACCAGTTACTGAAACGTGAACAATCTACTTATCCCAATGGGAATGACAACATTGTAATAGTAATTGCCTATGCCCTCACGGTGAACATATGGTAGGAATACTCCCCAGGGAGTGGAGATGATGCACTTTGTGCATGAATGAATACAATGACAGGGGTAATGATATCTGTAAAGCGCTTAGAGACCGTATTCGGTATTAAGCGTTTTATAAATCCAGATTATTATATTATAAGGGATGACTTTTAGAATCCTAATTCAAATTACAAAGGTCATTCCATGATACGGAAATTGTAGCATGGAACACCACAATTTTTTCCCAAGTTTTCATCATTACTTCTGACACTCTTTGAATATTCTGAATTCTGCATCCCTTGGTGTGACTGAGATGGCATACTTAGTTCAGGAAACCGATAGGTACATTGTTGCTGTTGTAATCCAAAATTAGTCCAGCATCATTTTATCTGTATTTTGGTTTGAGTTCATTTATGGTGCTGGGCACGGAGTTACTTTTCTTTTACGTTTCCTTTCAAAAGACTATAACTTTCAAATGCAATTCTGAAAAAAATTATTAAAAACAAAAAAATAAGGTTATGGTCCTGTTACATCTGATGTCATGTTCAAAACACTTGGCGAGATACCAAACAATCTACCAAGAATCAATGTAGAAGTCGAAATACACAGGTCCTCTTTGAATCATGCCTTGTCGGGATAAATTGCCCCTAGACGTCATGCAAGCTGTGATATAATAAAGTTCTACTCTATGCATTGATGTAAACGTTATGAATTTGATGCAGCTCCACCTTCTTTATGAACCACAAGTCCTTTTGCTATTAAGTCAGGAATCTCCACTGCCAGCCATGGGCCCAACTGTATATGATAGAGAAAGAGATTTTATTGGTTTTATATTGGTTTTCTCTTTGCAGGAGAGATCTAGGGAAAAGAGGAAGACAGTGAGAGAGAGAGAGAGAGAGAGAGGCAGGGGGGCAGAAGACATAATTTAATGCAGAAAAGCCATGTAACCAATCTTGTATTTATAAATGTATTTTATATTTTTGCTCCCACAAACTTATGCGAGCAGTGCGCAACCTCCTCCCCAAATTCCTTTTCATGCAGAATGGTGCACAATCACATCTTTTGCTTACACCTACCCCTAATGCCATGGCATGTGCAATGCCAAATTTTGGAACGTTCTTTCCCCATAGAGGTTTGAAGTGATCAGTCAGACAGATCTTGCCTCCTCTGTACATCTTGGCTGTCTTCCCATCCAACTCTGGAATGGCTATCTCTGGCGATGTGGCAGGGTAAGTTATAGGGATCTGCCGTCGAAATCAGATGAAAAACAAAACACAAATTAGACAAGATATAATTGATTCTTAGGTTCTTGTGCAGGTGCTGAAAAGTCACATACTTTGGGTTTTCTTGAGGAATTTGACACCAGACGACACTTTGAGAGAGTAGTGGAGGGAGGTAATTCTTGGTGGGACATCCTATCCTCTGTGTGTCCGACTTTTACATCCATTAATAATATCTCCACTAATAATTACAATACCACGTATTATGACATTATACACATGGAAACTGTTGATTGCCTACCATATGCCTTTAAAGAGAAGGTTGAGTTCTGGGAAGAGGTGAAAAATAATTTGTGAGCATTATAATTGTATTATGCAAGTGTGGAAGAACATCAGAGAAAAAATGTTCCCTGAAAAGCATGGCTCTTCATATGCCTTAATATTCTAAATATGGCATGTAACATCATAAAAATCGGGGCGGATTTTTATGCCACATATTCGTGCAGTCCCATATACATCTTTCTGTGTACAGTGCTTGTGACTTTACCAAGGCCAAGACTGGGCCAAATCTCTTATCATTTTGATGATTTCAGAACCTTGCAGTACACACCAATACTTATATGCTAGATGATCAACCTTTTCAGATCGATTCCACAACGTTTCTTTCACAATGCAATCACATGACCAGAACTCAACTTTATCTTTAAAACCAATGAAGAGGATTGCTTTTATTTGATCTGCCCCCTCCCCCTCCCAATTGCATTGCATTCTCTGGCATTCAGTACCAAAATACACTAAATACAAACGTATGTGTCCCCTAACTGTGTCCCTTGGCCTTGACACAGGCACCACAAATACCACACAAAAATCAGAGGTTAAAAACTTCTTTTTCTGTTTTCAATGTATAAATTGCTCACTGCTCACGTGAATATTTCCCCCTTTTTTTGCCATCGTCCTGGCTTACTTACGTCAAATTCCAGCTCAAACTCGTACTTCAAGAGATTTTGTATATGCCAGCACTTCCCCCACCACCTTGTGCCATCTTTATTGGACTCGAGTCTGAACCAATCATTGTCTGCATCCTTGTTGTTCCCCACATACTGGAAGATGAAGAAATAAAAGAGCGATTAAAAAAAATAATACATGTATCAACTATCATTTTAAAATAAAGATAAGAGTAGACCAGGCGCGGATCCAGGATTTCTTAGGGGGGGAGGCCCAAATTTGAAATTATGCGAGCCAAATATTGGTACGTAATAGTGACCAGCAGTGGCGTAATGAGCAAAAACTTTTTTTTTTGGGGGGGGGGGCAGACAAAAAATCGGCATCTCCCCACTCTTACCTCCAGGCCCCACTGAACGCTTTTCAAAGTGGGTGGGGGACGCTAAAGTATTTGTGATCAAGTAGAGCGTAGCGCAAATTGGCGTGGGGTCCAGGGGCAAAGCGCCTAGGGATCGAAGGGTGGAGGCCCTGGAAGCTCAGGGGATATGGGCATTTAATTACGCCAGATGAGCATATTTTGATACCTTATTCATGACACTGGCAGGTCACTCATTGGCGTGGGGTCCAGGGGCTGAGCCCCCTGAAACACAGGGATTTAAGGCATTTTATAACGGTCAGATAAGCATTCGGGGGCCTGCCTTAGACCCCCTGGTGGGGTCGAGGGGGCGGACCCCAGAAGCTTAGGGGTTTTAAACACTTAATTACGGTCAGATGAGCATATCTAGATACCTTATTTGTGACACTCGCAGGTCACTAATTGGCGTGCTGTCCAGGGGGGGGGGAGCCCCCAGAAGCTCAGGGGTTTTAGGCATTTAATTACGGTCAGATGAACATATTTTGATACCGTATTTGTGACACTCGCAGGTCACTAATTGGCTAGGGGTCCAGGGGGCGAAGCCCCCGGAAGCTCAAGGGTTTTAGGCATTAAATTACAGTCAGGTGAGTATCCAGGGGCCCGTCTTGGGGCCCTTGAATGGGTCCAGGGGGCAGAGCCCCCGGAAGCTCAGGGGTTTTAGGCGTTTAATTACAGTCAGATGAGCATTTTTTAATACCTTATTTGTGACACTAGCAGGACACTAATTAGCGTCGGGTCCAGGGGGCGAAGCCCCCGGAAGCTCAAGGGTTTAAGGCATTAAATTACGGTCAGGTGAGTATCCAGGGGCCCGCCTTGGGGCCCTTGAATGGGTCCAGGGGGCAGAGCCCCCGGAAGCTCAGGGGTTTTAGGCATTTAATTACGGTCAGATGAGCATTTTTTAATACCTTATTTGTGACACTAGCAGGACACTAATTAGTGTCGGGTCCAGGGGGCGGAGCCCCCAGAAGCTCAGGGGTTTTAGGCATTAAATTACTGTCAGATGAGCATCCAGGGGCCCGCCTTAGACCCCTAGGTGGAATCAAGGGGGCGGAGCCCCCAGAAGCTCAGGGGTTTTAGGCATTAAATTACTGTCAGATGAGCATCCAGGGGCCCGCCTTAGACCCCTAGGTGGAATCAAGGGGGCAGAGCCCGGAAGCTCAGGGGTTATAGGCATTTAATCAAGGTCAGATGAGCAAATTTTTATACCCCATTATTTTGTGACACTGGCAGGTCACTATTCTTTCTTTCTATTTTTCTTTAATATACTTTTTCAAAAAAAGTTGGGGGGCTCGAGGCCCTCGAGCCCCGCAGTTCCGCCGGCCCTGACATGTAGGCCTCTAAATAAGCATATTTCTTGCCTGACTGTAAATTTAGGAATTTGTTATTTTCCAACAAACGCATAAAAAGTATAATTTACTAAAAGTGAGGAAAAACTCGGAAAATTATGTCATTTCAGCAAGTTTCCTTTCTTTCCCTTCTCTCTTTTTAGGTTTGCTGTGGGGGAGGCAAGGGCCTTTAGCCCCCTCCCGATCCACACGTTGTTGGCGGAATTAATCGCAACTGATCTCCCTTCTTTTCACCCTTTTCTTTTCTTCTTCGTCTTTTTGTTCCCTTTTAGCTCTCCTCTTTCCCTTTCCCTTCCTTCTCTCTTTTTTGGGGGGGAGAGGCAAGGCCCCCGATCCACAACTTGTTGGCGGGAAATTGCAACTGATATTCCCTTCTTTTCTTTTCTTCTTCCTCTTTTTTCCTTCCCTTTATCTCCTCTTTTCCTTTTTTCTTTCCCTTTCCTTCCTTCTCTTAATTTTTTTTTTTGCTGGGGGGGGGAGGCAACAGCCTGGGAGGCAAGGCCCTTTCGGCTCCCCCGATCTCCTTCTTTTCCCCCTTTTCTTTTCTTCTTCCTACTTTTCCTTCTCTCTCTCTCTCTTCTTTTTTTTTTTTTTTTTGCTGGGGCCAAGGCCTGCTCGGCCTCCCCCCTGGATCCGCGCCTGGAGTAGACTAATCAAGTGTTATTAACAATAACAGTATTATAGCTGCTGTCATGGCAAAAACATTTTTTTCTATCAAAAACCTCCTACGTATTCCGTACATGTGTACAGGGGTGTCGATTTGTATCCGTGGTTGGGGGGGATGATAGATGCCAAAATATTTTCGGCAATGGATCAAAGCAACCAAGAGGTAGAAGCGTGTGGCAGGTTGCACCCCCTCCCTTCCAAGTTATTAACTTTTTCAAGTCACCCTTAATAAAGATAACATTTCAGAGAATATAAGAGTGGTAATAAAATTAATAACATGCTAAATGTTAGTCCTGACTCTTGCCTGCAGTGTAGGCCTACCAGACTGATATCATCTATTTTTAAACGAAATTTAGACATTACCAACAAAAATCCAATGGTGAGGGATATCAACTTGTGAAAGTATTATGTTACCAGTGGGCAAATGCATTAATAAGCAACCAGGAAAGGTTCATGTAGACAGAAAATTCTTTATTTCCTGGTGATAGAAACATACATTTTATGAATATTGATGTCTCCAAACAACATTCATCGTGAAAACCCATTCCAATATTCTGTGTAAGGAGATCTCAAAAAACATAGTTCTCATTAGTAAATGAAAAACATATTGCTTTTGGTTCTTCATTTGACTCTCTTCCTTCTTTAATTAAACCAACTGAATCCTCTCTGCGGAAACTCAATTCAATGAAACAGAATATCACTGATGCAAAATTTGGTTCTCAAAATGACAGAAAATTTCCACTCCTGATCTCATACAAACTGTCTGTTTCTTAAAAACATAATATAAAACTTACGTTCCAACTACCAAACAACAAACTTCCATTATCTCCTTCTTCACCCAGATATACTTATCATACCAGATACGCTCTAAAATATAAGCATAATATTCCCTAAGGCCCTGACCAGAGCACTATTTTTTTCAAAAACTATAACCAGTCTTAGAAGGTGCATTATTATTGGAAGGGTGTTATAAACAAAACTTCAAACTTAATAACATTCTAACCTTCAAAAACACCTTGACTATCTAATGCCTGTTACGTTTGAATACAATACATAGGCCTACATCAGCATTTCAATAAAACAAAAATAAGTTGTCAACTTGTGACATAATAATCTTTCTCCAAAATATCGAACTGGAGTATTCTGTTGTATTGCTTGTTTATGTACATACAAAGAGCTTATTTTCAAGAGGCACTAGATCCATGTGTGTAACTTAAGAAAGAACTCTTTGTTTACCCGATTTTGTTCAGGTGTCTATGGAAAATTGTTAGTAAAAGATGCATGTGTTCATAATTTCTCTCATTATTTAGGTTAATAATTTTGTTCAAGGTAAATAGAGGAAAATGTATATCATTATCTCCATTTGCTATCAAAAGATTTTGCTCCTTTCGGAAAAAAAGCTCTTCAAATGTTTTACATGTAGAGATATAAATAAACAAAGAAATGGATGAAATCAATTTAAAAAAAAAGATACTGAGTATGAATCAGGGAACAAACTGAAAGTTTCGTCTCCTACATGCTGCCATTTGGACAAAACCGTCTTTCTCTTCACCTTGTTTCTCACTTCTTTTCCATCCACTCAACTACTATAATTCCTGATCATGCATTAACCTCATACCTACCATCACCCATGCCTAAGCTTTTTAGGGAGGGGGATCCCGTAAAGTAATTTTGACATTGTAAGAAATAAACATGAGCAATATTTCATTGTAGGTTACTTTAAAGTCAACTTCTTTTTTCATTGCCCATTCACATCAGGGGCCCGTTTCATAAAGCATTTACCGTAGCGGTAAGTCCCATTTTCAGCGGTAAATTCCAGTTTCTGCGGTAAATTTGGAAGCAGCGGTAACTTTCCGTTTCATAAAACTTTACCGCTGAAAAAAACAGCGGTAAGTGGGCATATCAACGGTAACATTTACCGCAGCTCCTTGAGGTGCGGTAAATGTTACCGTTGATATGTTTTTCCATAGACCTGTGTACAAAAGTGTTCAAATAAAGCAATTTTTTTAATTTCCCATAGGCTGGTGTACAAATTTAGTATATTCTGCCATTCTTTTCACTAACTTCACATTATTCAACATCCATGCCATTCAAACCTCAATCCGACAATACAGGGAAACATTCCCTATGTCATTAAGTTCACATCAATCCATCTTGCTTCGCTCCTTGAAAACAAGCCATCTTCATGTCCAATGAAGATAGACACCTCACTTGCATTGTACATGGAAATATCCATTCACTGATCTCCACACAAACAACCATCCTGAAATGATGACAATATTTAACAGATCAATTCATTAATCAGTAATCAAGTTTGAATTTTAATTCATTTGATCCCTTGCTCGAAGTGTTTTACAGAAGAGCAGAGGGGGTTGGGGTGACAGCTTGAGGTTCTTTTGGGACAAAGTTACTTATAAACTTTAGAAGCTTAACCCTACCTTAAGGCTAATTAGTTACATAAATCAATGCTTCACTGAGTGTTTGTTACGATTTGTTCAAGCATGACTGGTTGAGTTTTGTGCAGTAGTGCTACAATCCATTACTTTAATTAGTACATGTTTGTTGCAAGTAGTCCACATTCAGGAGGGTCACAAACTCCTCTACCTCCACTGTCTCATCTTGATTCCTGAAGAGCCATGTGATTAGAGATGAACTTGAGAGAGGTATCCACATTTTTTGGAGTTGCACGCTCCTTCTGCTGACTGCTCCGCTTCAGCCACTCCTGGAGACAAGTCCACTCGCATCTTTGTACCCAATTCTGACAAGCTGACTGTTCATGAATAAAAGATTAGTTGAAGAAAAAAAAAACATTTTCAAATATTTTACAAGCACTTTAAGATGTAAAGCTGACATCATCAGTGTATTTCTTCTTCGTTTTGTCTTCTTCTACTTCTTCTAGTAATCTTCAAAAGGCTATTAGTTTTATATAATGTTGAAAAATTGTTTTTGAGTTTCTGATGGTATAACTCTATTAAATGAACATTTACTTTACTTGTATTTAAGAGATCTGTTGCTGAGCTAGCACCATGAGAGTCCACCGGACGGTGCGTTTGCGCTCTAAAAGTTTACACTCTTATTATTATAAACATACTGTTTGCTCGACAGGAGTACATTCCTTATTTTTCATGATTTTTTCATGATTTTTTTTTTGTACACAAACATATTTGTTATGTTTCACACTTCTGGGGCGACTACCTCCAGGACAACCAGGATATAGCAATATGCGATGATAATTAGACCTTGTATTGCTAGGCCGACCACCCCCCCATAAATAAATAAGTAGATAAAAAAATATTTTAAAAAATAATAATAATAATAATAATAATAATTATAATAATAAAATAAAAAAATAATAATAAAATTAATAAATAAATAATAATAACTATTTTAATTCTAAAAAAATCAACCAAAAAAAATCCTACATAGAAGTATGAAAAAGGAGATTTAATCATTTTTGTAGCCTTTCTTAATCACTAAACCAAATGTTGAATGTAGGTTACTGTTGTTTAGAGAATATATTGTGAAAGTGGGATGGGTTGCAGGCAGCAAGGATGGGTTGGTTCACAATTGCAACTGAAAGTTCATGCTTTTCTATTGGGCAACTTACTTCAGACACTGTCATCTCGCCTCTGAGCTTTACACAGCAAGGTCCTTGTCTTGTCTACCATATCATCATGAGCTTCTGCATTACATGTACAGGCACCTATTTGTATAGAGACATACAATGAATTCACTTTTATTGCATGTTCATGAAAGCAGTGTACAATAATAATTATAAAGTGAACAGCAGGGTTCGTTTTTGTAGAATTTTAGAACTTGAAGTAAGGGTGTAATAAAATATCAACTTTGAACAATACCGGTATGTAGAAAGGGATTTAGGGTTACCGGTACCTAACTTTGGGTCTGGCAATGTTTAATACATCTAGGGTTAACATTATGTTTAGCGATAGATCCAGGATTAACGTTAAGAATTAATTTTGTGTTACAGCATAACCAGTAAACAATTGCCAATGTTGTAAAAATCGCTTACTTCTTTTAATTGGTAATACAGTGCTACATGTTTCACAAACTGCAGGTCAGTGTATTTTTACTTTACTATAAAAGCTATTGTAAATTATAGAAAGAAGTGTGTTATACTATTTTCCCTTCCACTCTTCATCATGTTCAAGCTGCTATCACAATACAGAGGAAGATTTTCTAACTACCAATGATGAGCAAGATACATGCAGCTTCACCAGCACCTGCAAAATCGTATTGTATGACACTTTGTTCTGAGACAATAGCTCCACGTCAATTTCCTACACTATTAAACCAAATTTTTAATATCATCACTGGACCCAATACTAGACCAAAACCTAACCCTAAACCACCTCAATCCCAAATGCAACTCTCGGCCTAACCCTACACCTTTGACGAAATAAAGCCTGGAGCAGTCATTGCAGGGGCAAATGTCGGGTCACTCAAAATGCCATGACAGACTCACATGTTATGAATTTATCTCTGTTTCTTTCCAAGATTGGTTAAGACAATATTGTAATACATTATCAATTACCATTGTGCTTTGCTCCTACAACAAGAGGCCATCGCTTTGAGGTAAGGGGCAGAAATTCAAGACTGGAACCTCAAGGCACCCCATGATCTCTCAACAGGAAGCCCACCTTCTTAATGCCTGGAACAGAAATATAAACATTTCAATAAATATTAACAAAATATGTACAAAAGTACAAATGTAATAGCATTATTAATATTGCTTGCCATTCCTTTTCATGTATTGGACCCCCCACCCCTTCTACATGAGCTTCAAATGTTAATTCTAAAAGAGATATATTGGAAGTTAAAATACATTTTATGAACACTACAGCAACTTGTTACTAGACATGTTGATGCATATCCACCCCTTTGCACCCCCTCCAACTTGGCCTTGACTTCATCAGGCGCGGATCCAGGATTTCTTAGAGGGGGGGCACAATTTTTTTTGCTCCCACAAATTTGAAGGAGGGGGTTAGTGAGCACTAATTTTTTTTTTTTTACTCCCGCAAATTTGAAAATCGTGCCGAAAATTCGCTCAGTGGGTGGGTGGTGGGAGTAGTGAGCACTAATTTTTTTTGGGGGCACGTGCCTGTGCCCCTGGATCCGCCACTGTTCATTCATTTTTAAATTTCCTTTTACTTACAAAATAATCAAGTTAAAATCAAGATAATCAAGATCAAAGGTTAATATATGTTTACCTTCTCTTCTGATGGTCTGTTTTCTCCAGGACATTCTTGTTTCAAGCACATAAGGTACTCAGAGGAGGCAAGCATTTGATTTGGTACTGGACAAGTCTCTCTGTAGATTTTCCTGTAAAGAGGGGGAATTTAATTTTTAGAATAAATACCGAGCATGACCATTTTAAATATTGATGAGCATTTGCAGAATTGACTGTGCTATTTTAATTTGGATTTTAGACAAAATAACCTCCTTCATTAGGCCAAATAACTATTTTTTAAAAAAAATTTCTTGTCCGTTATTTGTTTAAAAAGGAGGAGGCAGGGCATTACTATTTTTCAATTTTTTGCTATTTTTGTCCAAGATGGCGTCATGCTGATATAGCTTGCCAAGGTATATTTATTCACAGATATTGTGTTATTTGAGTATATTGATGCAATGTATGACAAAACAAATGAGTTGTATTATTTTAGTCCACTTGCTAAGGTTCAGCTAGAAGCCATTTATACAAAATGTACATCACAGCCTTTTTTTCTTCTTCTGAAAAAAAAGGTGTTGGCGGACGAGAAACTCTTATTTTGGTTATTTGGTCTTTTAATTATAACAATGAAATTTATGTTCAATTTCTTGATCTAGATCTGCAGGTAGTTTAGTTGCTCTCTGTCAGTCTGGATTGTCTCATTCTATCAAATTGAGGAAATGCAAAATAAATAGAGAAAACAATCTTGTTCACAATAAAAAAATAATTTCAAAGATAGAGGCAAAGCCTAAAAGTACAGAGATTATAGAAACACACATACAGTCACCACATCCACTAGACCTATTTACAGTAGTCTAGACTGAATGTTTTGGCAAATAAATATTGTCATTGTGTGCTAATTTGTCTTCAACAACTCTTAAACATATGATAATGGAAAGGCACGACAGCTACGAGTATCGATTCTGTTTTCGGTACTTGGACTAACTGTTTAGGTGCGGGATTTATCAGGTACTGGGCCGGGCAATGCATTGAGGGAGAGGGCGAATCATTCAAGACATTCAAGGGCAGGCCGGTAGCAAAATAGCAAGGTTCTGTTACTGTCAACAACAGTCACTGTTAGCTGTTAACAACAGTCACTGTTAGAATGTTTGTTTGCATAGTCTAAGACTAGAGACAGAGTCTCTTAAGACTGGACCTTACACAAAAATTTAAGATCTAGATCTAGACCTTCCAGGCTACTACCTCTAGACTAGACAGGAGACTGACTATTACATGTATTACTATTACTATTACTAACACTAAGTAACTAGTAAGTAGTAGTAGGCCCTAGACCCCCTGAGTATTATTTAGAGTCTCGAGTCTAGTCTACTACTAGATCTAGATTACATTTCTATTTCTCACTAGAGTCTATTGAAATCTAGACACTGTTTGGGTTCTTGCAGTTGACTGCAGGAGTTGTTGTTTCGATAATTAGGATGAAATAGAACTGGAATTTTCGGTTCTAAATTTATTAAATCCGACAGCTAGCAGCTCAGCTCAGTCAACTCCAGATAACAGCATCGGATGACGGTAGGACTAATGCAAAAGTGCCCGGCACCAGCCCGGGCGTTACACGCAGCTTCCGCTCTCGGTTCGGGCGCAAGAAATTTGACAAACACTCGCATACGAGCTCTCATAATCAATCTTTGTTTAACCGCTGGAAAAGTATTTAAATATAAATAAGCACACATGTGTCGAGTTATGAATATCATTCTTCATATTAGGAATAAATATGACATGTACTTACGGGATTTCTACGAAAAAACATTTCAAGCACCGAAGTTGGGTTCATTGTCACAGATGATTGCAGACGACGGCGAAGCAAAATGGAGCTATTGCGCACGCGCATAATCGTAATGATCGTTTTTTAAACGATCACTTTGTTATTAGTTTTATGAAACGGATTTTCACTTCAATAACAAGCTACGATAGTCGTAATTAGATTTGTTATAGATATCACGGGCCCCAGTTCCCTGAAGGAAATGCTGGAATATATATGCCCCTCTTTCTCTTGTCTTTCTTCCTTTTCTCTTCCCCCTTCCCTTTTTCTTCTGCCCATTTCTTCCCCTTTCCCCTTTTTCCCAGGTAGCAAGCCCATATGAGGCCCATATGGGGATGATCTGGGTCACTTGTGCCATCTGGGCTATTAAATGGAACCCATATATGTATCCCATATGGGGCCAATATTTAGTAACCCATATGGGATCTATCTGGGCCAGCCCTTATGGGTCCCAGATGGGAATGAGCTGGGCGTACACATATGGGTAGAATATGAATATGCCCATATGGGCAACACATGGGGAAAATCTGGGTTAACCCACATGGGATATATCTGGGTTAACCAATATGGGTACCAGATGGGATTAAGCTGGGCATACCCATTTGGGCTCAGTTTGGTATGGGTCCCATCTGGGTCCCATCTGTCTTATATGGGTTTACCCATATGGGTACCATATGCTTCTTGGGTGCAGATGCCTTAGGGCCCCAGATGGTTCCCACATGGGCTTGCTGCGGCTCTGCATTTGGCGCACTGCATTTCTATGATGCTGTTGATTGAATAAATTGAATAAATTCATCAATTCCTGATGAAGCCGT
Organism: Mesocentrotus franciscanus; assembly: GCA_037976565.1. Taxonomy (NCBI): domain Eukaryota; kingdom Metazoa; phylum Echinodermata; class Echinoidea; order Camarodonta; family Strongylocentrotidae; genus Mesocentrotus; species Mesocentrotus franciscanus. The sequence continues at coordinate 34,892,232 of CP137667.1, read as the reverse complement.
ATGAGCAAGAATTCAATTTATTCTTGTCTCATATACGGTTGTCTCATTTACTTTGTTTTCTATTTATATATGTATGTATTATGAAAATGAGATAGCAAAATGTGTATATTGATGGTCATCTTGCGAGTAATAACCATTCACTACTCTCATCGGGCTCTCATCATTAATTTTTCTCTTCATGTTTTTTTTTTTTTTGATGGTGAATTATTGGGGGATGATTGTACAGGCCATCCCCACCTGAAATATTGGGGGATATATCTCCCCATCCCCCCCCCCCCGTGATCGACACCCATGTCATGCATGTGTAGCTGATTATCACTAGACCCTATCACTAGTATCAGTTATCACTGCATAAAAAAGGGCATGCAATGCTGGGGGCTCCCAGCGCCAGCATTAATTGCACACCCAGGTTTTTAAAATATTTTTTTATAATTTGTTTATTTAAATCATGTCCGTATATAAATGCTGAGTTTGAACCTGAAAGTTCGAACTAATGCCCATGCTCAGCTCAGCTCAGCTCAGCTCAGCTCAGCTCCGCGCCGTCGGGCATGACTTAGATCGAAAATTTCTGTCTCTTTCGTTCGTTAGCCTCTGCAGCCGTATTTTTAACTTTTACTGTCAATGGATGACGTCATCTTCCTTCATACGCAGTTTAAAAATTTAAAATAAAAATTAAATTAAATTAAATTAAAATCTTTTTTCCGGATTTTCATCGCCAAAAATGAGCTCTGTGTTGAAATTCTTGCACTGTTGCAGCCGTATTTTAAACTGTTACTGTCAATGGATGACGTCATCTTCCTTCATGCGCAGTAACACCAACAGTTTAAAATATGGCTGCAAGAATTTCAACACGGAGCTCATTTTCGGCGATGAATATCCGGAAAAAAGACCCTTAAACGCATCATACAGTCAATCTGGTAAGTGGAACCGATGTAGTTTAGCCTAGGCCTAATTTACAATAATAAATGCATCGGAATTCGGATATGCATCGGGTAAAATGTAGTATTTTGGGCATAAGTTTACCCGGACGCGGGCATTAGTTTGCAATGCAGCCACTATGGTCGGCTTCTGTCTCTAAAGAGAGGAGCCGACCCTACCCAAATCAGAGGCTAACGAACGAAAGAGACAGAAATCTTCGGTCTAGGCATGACCAAGACTCGATCTCGAGTCAAGATCAGAGCCATGGCATGCGCATGCATGAGGGTTCCATGTCAGGTCGCCCAATGTCAGCCCGCCCCCTTACAAAGTCGCCCCCAGTTGGTCATGTCGCCCCCGATTTATTTTTTGGCGATTTTTAACCCAAACCCTAACCCTAAGGCCTAACCCTAACCCTAACCCTAAACCTTACCCTAACCCTAACCCTAACCCCAGCCCTAATCCTAACCCTCACCCTAACCCTAACCCTAACCCTAATTACCCGACCACACCATTTGGGGGCGACTGCGTATAGGAGGCGACTGTGTAAAGGAGGCGACCGGCTGGGGGCGACCTGACCAGACACTAGACCGAAGATTTCTGTCTCTTTCGTTCGTTAGCCTCTGATTTGGGTAGGGTCGGCTCCTCTCTTTAGAGACAGAAGCCGACCATAGGCGCTCCTGTGAAAACATTTTGAAGGAAGATGACGTCATCCATTCACAGTAACAGTTTAAAATACGGCTGCAAGAATTTCAACACGGAGCTCATTTTCGGCGATGAAAATCCGGAAAAAGACCCTTAAATGCATCATACAGTCAATCTGGTAAGTGGAACCGATGTAGTTTAGCCTAGGCCTAATTAACAATAATAAATGCATCGGATATGCATCGGGTAAAATGTAGTATTTTGGGCAAAGAGTTTTGGCCATAAATGGCCAAAATGTTTTCACAGGAGCGCCTATGGTCGGCTTCTGTCTCTAAAGAGAGGAGCCGACCCTACCCAAATCAGAGGCTAACGAACGAAAGAGACAGAAATCTTCGGTCTAACCAGACACCTGCATGAGTGGCATGCATGACGGAATAACGCATCTCCACGGTCTGACTAACAATTATACGCCGCAGCTGCCCCGCTGGATAACCACTGTCGCTCCGCTCACATGTTGCGGTCGTTGGAATAAACATATGTTACACATTTTCACTTAACAATGACGGTAAATACATGTACCTTAATTAATGACTGGTATTCTTCTTTCAGTCTGGCTGGCCATAGATCCTTGTCCCTTGGCCCTGCTTTAGTTTTGAGTAATGGAATATTACTTAGAGTTTTCTTGGTCACTGCGTCTACCATTTTTTTTTTCCAACCAACTTTCCGGAAGCTAAGAGAAAGTTAGGTTTTGTAGGATAGTCTTTGGTAAAGCCTAAATTTATTTAGTATCGTCGCATACAGCTAGCTAGCTTGGTACTTGTCATGGGGGGTATTTTAATTACTTTATTGCCCGTAGTTTAAATTGTGCATCAACCTAAGAATTTGATGTGAAACAAGCACCCTTCAAGTTCAACAGTACCCTTACTATGAACAAAATCTATGAAAAAGCTAAGATGTTTAACCCGTCCTGCATTGATATATCAATAGGCTCATAAATAAAAGATCACTAATGATATTTAAAAGGAAAAACTATGAGAAACACCGTGTAAGTTCTATTTATATCAACCTAAAAGGAGTAGATTCCATCAGATCAAACTATTTTTGTTTTGAACAAAGACTACTTTTATCATGGCTTTGTGTGTTCGATACACACAACACTATAGTGCACACAAATACACGTACGTACACATACAGACCATTGTTTTCACCATTTTCGGTCCAGGGATAATGCTAAACAGTTCGTCCTCGTGCCAGTTCGCCCCTCGCCATCTCGTTCCCATTAGGCGGACGATGCGTTTCTCGTGCACCGGGCGGGGGCGGCGCGCACCTGACATGATGGAGAACTGCACTTCAATCAATCATTCGAAAATTGTTCCCTGTCCAAAGCCCAAGGTGTGTCCCAGCATGCACTATTTTTTTAATTATGATGAACCATATTGCACTGCTATACTTTAAACAAAATATTGTAATGTGCGAGCATGACAATGAGGTATTACCTAAATCGAACATGATTAGTATGGGGTAAATATATATAGGTTATTTTTATAAATTTTATCGAAATTTGAAGTGTATCATTGCAACAAAGGCGCTCGGAAGTGGGGGGAGGGGAGGACGGGGAGGACGGGGGTAGTGCCCCCAAATAATTCAAAAATATTTTTCCCCGGGCCCCCTCGTAAGTAATCAATTTTTACCACGTCATTGTCCCCCCCCCCCCTCCCCGTAAGAGAAAAGAAAAAATCAAGAACATTAAGTGAAATGGTTTTCATGTATATAACGTCGAAAATTAAGGTTGCTTTGGCTATCATAAATTCAAGCTTCCAAATTATTATTTTTTTTCTTCTTGCTCGGCCGCTACTCTCCATCGCAACTCATATTAGGAGGTATATTTCTTGCCCTCTACCACAAGGCCCTCGAAAGCGCGGGCCGCGGGATTGGGATGGTGGGGGGTGGGCGGGGACGGGGGCGGGGAGAATAGAACCAGCTAGGTGTTATATATACTTTACGAAAAGAGGAGGCTTACCCGTCCCCCTTGTAAGAAAACAAAATATTGAATGACATCAATCACTATTTGCAGTTAACCCCGAAAAGATTCCTGGTCCTTTGATAGGTCTACTGAGTTTCCACATTCAACATTCAAAAATCTCGTTTTTTCTCACTCGGTCTGTTGTACCCTCCCTCGCATTTTAACAGAAGCGGTGTTTCTCTAAACTGTAATGTAGAAACGCTCTACGCCAAGGCCCCGGAGTGTAGGCTCAATATAAAAGGGGAGAAGGCAAACTCGATTAGCATCACACCCGGCCCAATCCCACCCCCCCCCCCGTCTCGCAAGACAACATTATACATGTACATGTAATTTTTTTTAATGATTTTGCAGTATGGATAAGCTTGAAGTGCTCTGAATTAAAGTGTCAACTTTCTGAAAATGCTATTTGCCCACTCGGTCGCTACGCTCCATCGCATGTTAATAAATGGAATTTTCCTTATCATTGTAGAAAACCTGTATACAACAGCTCACCTGTCTCAGTGGCCACCTCTCTATAAAGGCCACCTGTCTATATAGTGGTCACCATAGGCGCCGGAAGTGGGGGGCAGGGCGCCCCCCCAACCAAAAGTTTGGGGGCCAAAACGCATTTTCGCCCCAAAACGCCCCCAAAAAAATAATAATAATACTAATAATGATAATAATAATAATAATAAATAAAAAATGCAGAGTAAAGATGGTTTGTATTTTTTAACCAAAAAGAACATAAAAATAATAAATCCTGAATTGAATCATGCACATATAAATTAAATTCCATTCAAAGAAAAAGAAAGTTAACAGGAATTAAATTTCCTTAGCATTCCGCATGCCCCTATATTTATCAATAGATGATTTTATAATAGCGATACGCGCATATCGTGGAAATATTGTGAGAGGATGGGAAAGCGTGTGTGTTTTTTATTATAGGGGTGAGAAGACATCAGCCCCTGAATACTGGCGTACTGATGGGGAGAGGGTGGGGTTATTTTTAATTCAATACCAGTGATTTACAAATGTTGCTGAAATGACATGATTTTCCGGTATTTGTTCTCAATTTTTGTGTGAATCATAGGCCTACATTTATATGCGTTTGTTGAAAAATTACAAATTCCCAAATTTACAGTCGGGCGAAAAAATATGCTTATTTAGAAGCCTTCATGTCAGGGCCAACAGAACAGAGGGGCTCGGGGGCTCGAGCCCCCCTCACTTTTTTGAAAAAGTATGTTAAAGAGAAGAAAAAAAGAAAGAGAGAGAAAAAAAATGAGTGACCTGCCAATGTTAATGAGGTATCAATATATGCTCATCTAACTGTAATTAAATGCCTATAACCCTAAGCTTACGGGGGCTCCGCCCGCTGGACCATACCAAGGGCCCTAAGGCGGGCCCTGGATGCTCATCTGACCGTAATTAAATACCTAAAACCTCTGAGCTTCCGGGGGCTCTGCCACCTGGACCCCACCAAGGACCCTAAAGAAGGCCCCTGGATGCTCATCTGACCGTAATTAAATACCTAAAACCCCTGATCTTCCGGGGGCTCTGCCTCCTGGAACCCCGCCAATTAGTGACCTGCCCGTGTCACAAATAAGGTATCTAAACATGCTTATCTGACCGTAATTTAATGCCTAAAAACCCTGAGCTTCCAGCGGGGCTCAGCCCCTGGACCACGCCAATTTATGCTCTACCTGGTCGTTAATACTCTACTTTGAAAAACGTTCCGCGGGGCCTGCATATAACATGTAAGAGTGGTGGTGATGCAGATTTTTCTTCTGCCCCCCCCCCAAAAAAAAAAACGTTTTTGCTCATTACGCCACTGCCCTTGGAAGGTGAGCCCCCTGGAATGTTTGCCCCCCCCCCCTAAATCACAAACTGCTTCCGGCGCGCCTGGTGGTCACCCACAGTGTCTCCCTTTAAAAGGAAATGTATGTTGACGAACTTGTTTAGAAAGGCATGCACCTGTCTACAGCGGCAACTTTAGTTGTGTTTTCCTTGGATGACCTTTATAGACAAGTTTGACTGTATGCGCCTTGGGTAGGTATTATATAGAGCGAGGAGATAATAATAATGAATATTCCGCTTTTATGATAGCGCTTAACCCTAATAAGGCCGGGGGGCATCATGGCCCCCTCCGCTATTTTTCTGATTGTTCGGAAACGCATATGGATGACGCCCCGCCGCTTCATGACTTTATTCTTTCGAGTCTTGCGCATCTTTTAAAACAATTTTTTTTGAAAATCGGACCTACCGTTACAAAGTCACGGGACCTTTTGTGAAGAATATATGATTTATGGGTAAAAATATGATTTTTTTTAAAACCTTATTTGCATAATTTACCATACATATGCAAATGAGTTATTTTTTTCTAAAAAATGAAAATACTATAGTATTCTATATACACTTCACTTGACATGCATGCACATTTTCGCGGCGATCAGCCGTTTCATGGCCGAGATCTTGGGGGGGGGGGCCATAATGGCCCCCGGCCCCCGGCCGTATTAAGAACTCAAATAGCCCGGCCTTATTAGGGTTAATACATCTACGATGTCTCTATATAGTAAGCGCTTTACAGCAATGAGGTAACTCTATTGCCACCCCTCTCATAAGACAAATAAACTCTTTCTGTTGAGGCTAGCATATCACTCTTATATAATGAAAATCTTCATTTTTTCTGTGACTTTCCGTTTTGTTCATTATGCCTACATGTTTGTTTTTTCTCGTTCGGCCGCTTTACGCTCCTTCGCGTACAGTAATAAACTTACTTTAGAGCTATAGTATTATAGAAACTCTATTATATTAGGCGTGTGTTATGTCTTATACAAAATAATAGTAACTCTAAATATACTTAATAAGTATATTTATATATATAAGTCCACTTATGTTCAAGAAAGTTAAAATTAAATACTAAAAAAAGGAATGCAAAGTCTTTTTTCTGGTGTCTAAAAAATAAATTATTCTTTAGATATACATATGTTTCAAGAAATATTGTGTAGGAAAGGGTTTTTTTTGGGGGGGAGGGGGTCTGGAAATATTATTAAGGTAGTAAGAGCAGCTACATGTCATAGCTAAACTGTCGATATCCATTCGAGGCGGCCCCCAAAAAGTAATAAGAAAAATAGATAAACTGCATGAATGAATGAATGAATATAGCTAGGCCTATGTAAATAGATAAATGAATAAATAAATAAATATATAAATAATTAAAAAAAATAAAACAAAGTAAAACCAAGTAAAAGCTGAGACGGTTTCGAAGCGCCTGCAGGAAAGGGTTGAAACTTCTTTCTCTATATAGTACTCCGGCTAATTTTTTCTCTTTGCCTTTTCCTTTTCCGGCTTTCTCGCATTGGCCCTGTGGAGCGAAACGACGAAGGACGAATTGTTAGGGTGCCGTACAAAAGAAAAAAATATTACTGTGAATTCGTCAGCAATATAGATGCGCTATGTACGTACGTACATGTACGTGTACGTACGTACGTCTATTTCAATACACAGACGGCCATTTTGAACCTTCTTGTCTTGTAAGTAAAATTACCATGTCAAAGTTATCCGTCGTAATCTACGATGTTTTGAATTTATGTTTAATAATTTTGATGAAATTTGTATGATGTGTTTTGTGCAATTCTAATACCATTTGTTTTGACACTTAAAGTTGTAAGGAAGAACCCTGATTTTATATTTGAAAATTCTCATTTCTAATATGAATCTGGTCCAAGCCCGTTAATGAGATATGAAGAAGAGCCCTTGTCTGCGCACCTAACATTTCGGTTGAAATTAACACGAATTATCTATTGTATTCTCCATATGCTTGATCTCATGTTATTCCTTAAATCCTACAGAGTAAGTGTGCCCCATTTTTTTTCTCAAAATTTGAGCAAGAACGATATTTTCACGGGAAAAGGCGGTGGTGTCGTTTTGACATGGCAAAAACAAAGGTTCCCTTGTCTGCGCACCCATTCACTTAACACGCAGTTCGGGGGGCGGTATTTTGAAACAACTCTTGTAATATCTTCATCATTAAATCGAAACTGGGATTCTGAAAATTATTGTAACTGTTCTTGTTACCTTGCTTGTTACTTTGCTTGTATCTTTTCTCTCATTTCTTTAACCTGTGCATGTAAAGGAAATAAAATAAAGCTTGGAAGTTGGAGTCTAGTTAGCAGTAGGGGCGCTGGTCCAAGAATGAGGATCGATCGTCTGCACAAACAAGGATATCCTTGTAAACGCAGACAAATTGCGTCCTAAAAAATAAGGATCGTCCGCATTTTCGTAGACGTTTTTTTTTCACTGGCGCTCTGCAGGTTTCGAGTTCACAAAGCGCGCGCTGGCGATGCGTAAAACGGATTCCGCGTAATAAAATACCCCCAGTTCACTGTCTACTTTTATGGGTTGTCCGTCTTCCCGAGGATTTATCGCTCAAAGGGTGAATGTCTCTGTACAAAGTCAATGTAAAATGCATCAAGAAAATCATCGCAGAATCCGTTACTTTTTTTACATTGCAAATGCCCGTATCGGAAATAAGAAACGTCTGCGAAAATGCAGACGATCCTTATTTTTGTGGACGCGTCTGTCCGCATCGACGAAGACGCTCCTCATTTATGCGGACGATCCTTATTCTCGGACCAGCGCCCCTACTGGTTAGCGTTCGTCATTCGGCACTAGATCTTAGATGGCGCACATGCGCATGTGATCAAACTCAAGTTTGCGGAGATTTTGACAATATTATAAAATGTGATATTCGATCTATGATTTCTCACATTCTACACAAATTTATTGATTTTAATTATTACCAAATGTACGGCAAAGTTTTTTTACTACAAATTTATCATCAAAGGATTCCGGAGATATTGCGATCTAAAAATTCGATTTCGGATTGGCGTGCGCGCTGCAAAAAAAAAAAAAAAACGAGACCTTACTTCGCGCATGGGGGTTTAGATCTAGATCTACAGCTGATTTATCAAAAATATGTGATCCATCAAAGATAAGGTAATTCATGTATCATAATTTGCAAGGCAAGATATTATACAATCATTTGGTACCACTTTTTACTTACATTTTTGAGGATATCTGCTCACAAAATGAAGATTTCCAGACCCTTTGTTGATAATTTTTTGGAACGGACGCAAATGACTGCAAAATTTGCCCATCTTTTGTAAATGTTTTCACACTTTCACACCCAATTCCAAAGAAAATTTTGTCTCTGGGTAACTTTATGATCCTCTTTCCATTGGTGATATCAGATTTTCGAAATCTTACCGTTTTTTTTGAGAAAGCGAACTAAGGTCACACGTCCATGCATGTACTTTGTTTACGGCAAGGTGTGCTCATTTTTTGGCTGTGAGCTGCATGCTGGCTGCATTGGTTTTGAGTTGACAAGGGTGGATTGATATCACATATAAAAAAGAGTAATGTGGTTATTCTGCAAACTTACGTGCATACCTAGTTCACACATAGGCCTAAGTACTTGCAGCTTCTTGCGATTGCGATTTTGGTTGCTACCTACCACTAGAAAGCTGAAATTTCGTCAATATTTTAACCTTGATAAGTCAATATTTTCGCTTGTTTTATTGTGAACTTTGTCATATTATATTCTTAATCCATATTGCGCATCACTTGGCAGTCGCAAAACTTTATTTTTTTCAAAATTGAAATGATTTCTGAATTTTTTAAAGATTTTTTTTTCTTTCCGCCTAGCGGTCACATATCATTTTCAGCACACAACGGCTTATGATGGCCGCATTTGGATGATCGGCTGCTCGACAGTGGCGCCTACGAAGGTTGCTCCCGCGGGAGCCGCTATAGATCTTGTGTGTTAAAATACTGCAATTCACAGTGCATACGTATTGTTATTAGTCTTTTTGTGGATGTTATAACATTTTAATATCAACGTTCATCTGGTTGATGGTTGAGTCGAGATTTAAACACGAAGAACAAGCCAAAAAACATTGTTTCATTTTTATCGGGACATGATAAGTCATGACTGAACTGTGATGAAATAAGTTGATAAAATTGAAAGCTTGGAAGTGACTCTAGGTCGCCCCATGCGTCGCTAAGCACACACTGTGTTTACCCGAATAAAATCGCAATGCAGGTATACTCGCTGCACTGCCGAATAAGTTGTTTGTAGCGACAGCTCAGTTACCGTAAGACTAAATCATCAACTAACGTACATGTACGCGTAATGCATACTGCCGTGAGCTAGTTGCAGGGTCTGTGCACATAAGCACGAAGTGATAATGCTTTACTTACACCGTAGCACGCAACTGGCTATACAATGAAATTAGGGACACTGAAAATTATCAAAATGTTTTTTTGCATGAAAACGGCACATATCGGCTGATTTAAACATTGTTCATGTCTAAATTACATGTACCTACACATTCTCTGTCATATTTCATATCCTCTTCTAACTTTTATTTTCGTGTGGTGAACTCTAGAAGAGGAACCATTTTGTTAATTGAATACAGTCTACGGCTCACAGCACTTATAAAATCCGTAATTCTTTAAATATGCATATGCCCTAAATTGATGTACATGTACGCTCAGAGCGCATCCTTTAAGGAGTGCTCCTCTTGGTTGACCTAATTTTATAAAATCTATCTTGATTGGTTGTGTCTTTAAAAAATGGGCATGTCAGAGATAAGATAGAAGCAGTCCTTCCAGAGATAATTGACTGCTAAAAGAATTTTCAGAAATCAGAATGGCAACTTACAAGAATTTTAGTATTCTATTATCTCCAGAAGATATAAGAAATCTTACAAGGATTTTCAGAATACCATCTTGGGATTTTTGACGTGAAATAGCATTTCAGGGCTTGTGGATAAAGAGTACTAAAATTTGAAATTTCCCACTATTTTTTTATTTGTATTTTGAATGAATATATGTATCGCTGTAGTCTAGAGACGGATAATTTGTGTTGGTTACATGTTTTGTTTTTATGAGAATCGCGTAGACTCTCATCATGCGCACAGATTAGGGCCCTGCGTAGACATGTTGCACTCTAGCCATACAGGTCTTTTGGTTATAACGTTTGGTTTGTGCCTTATTGTCATAGTCTTTCAGGTAATCTCAAGTTTTTGCAAAATCAGACATTTTACTAGAACCTGATCAGGATGTTAGAAGTTGATAGCAAACCCAAAAAAGATATTGAATTGCAAGCTAATCAATGAGCTTTATTGATTTCATCCACAGAGAAGCTGGTTTGATGGCATTCCTGCAATAGACAGGAGAGTTCTTGGACAATTCACCAACTTTTCTTCGAGCTGAAAATTCTACTAGATCTATGCAGACTTCATTGAGCGATACACATCAATACAAACTGCAATCTTGAACTGTGATATATCACCTTACAGACTATCCGCGCTAGAAGTTCAAAACTTCCGTGGATTTAGCCATTTTAATTGCTGCTTGTTTCCTTCCCACCAAGCGGACAATTTGAATTTCAAAATCTTTAAATTCCTCATGAAGCCTCTTTGAGGGGCCTCATTGTTTATAGCAGAATATATTATTTGTAAAGGTTGTTTTATATATTAATGTATATTTGTATATTTGCCAAAGATAATTTTTCCCCATTTTGTATGGGCAAAGTTGAATGGCACTAACTTGCCTTTTTTGTGAACCTGTACTACTACATTTCTTGACAAGTTATCTCAGGAAGTATCTCATCTTTAACTGAAATGTTCTTCTTATGACACCTGATGCAATTTTCATTGATAATATAAACGTATCACGAAAGAAGACTAAAATTAGCTGTCAATCAGGTTGAAACTCTTGAAGACTTTGTAAAAAACCGAACAAAACCTGAAGTGAGAAAAGACACTCTTTGCTATGGCAACAGCACCACCACAACTCAACCGCATGATGAACAACAATCACGGGGCGAGGAGCCCGAACAGGGGGCAGGGGCAGGGGCAGAACAACGACTCGAGGAGAGGAGATGGCAACCACCAGGGAAACCACCAGGGAAATCATCAGGGAAATCATCAAGGACGAGGAGACAGGAACGGACCCCACCAGAGAGACGGGCCAGGTAGCTACCATCATGGACATTATGGAGGATACAGGGGAAGCGGAGGCTATGGCAGCAGACAGTATTCAAGACAGAAGGACTTTGAGAGACCAGCACCTAAAGCAGCTGCACCAGTTCCCAAGCCATCACCCATAGACATGGAGTAAGTTCCATTCTGTCATTTCACCTTCCATGATGTTCTACTTGTGTACCCTACCATGACATTCTATCAGTTGTGATCTGACATTTTCTTCAGCGTAAATTGCTAAAGTCCAATGTAGACATTGTACATAATTTCTTGTTCTGTGTTTTATTCCTAAAATCGAAGACATCTTGTGTATGTAGACATGTTGTAGTCGAGTGGCTTAAACCCTTGCCTGGAGATGCAAAGGTCTTGAGTTCATTCCCCGGCAAGACACTTGTGTCCTTGATCTTGCCATTTTACTAATCTTCATTTCTCTAGGATGCTAATGTGGTTGTGCACTAGTGAACTTTTAAAATGGCACCTGGCTGGAATGCTCCCCAGGGAGCTTAGCATGTGCACTATCATGTGTGGAATAGCAATTGAATGCAACAACTTGGGTGAAAATAATTACAATGTAAAGCACCTATATATAAACACACAGTATTAAAGGTAATATAAAGTTTTGGTATGGGATCAAGAATTTCAAATTTATCGGAGCACCCATAAATTTGATATTTTAATTTCTCGAAATCCTTAGCGTTTTAGAGCCCAATTTTGTCAAAGTTGCTCATTCTAACATTAGGTTTCACAATGGTAATGCAAATTTTAAATTTCATAATCTAATCCTGTTGAAATATTACCAAAACTTTGTATTACCTTTAAGTGCTATACAAATGTATTTATCATCATTATTCTGTTTCACAGTGATCCAGACTGGAAAGAAAAGCTGTCAATCCCAGATAAGGATAGAAGAATTAGAACCACAGTAAGTATAGAATGGAATACCTCGGATAAAGAAAGAGTCCCAACTTCAATCGAAACAATTTTGAAGTAGTCACAAAAACTTCATAATATTTTCATAACACTTTCAGAAATTGAACCTAGCTTCCAAACAATGCTGTTTTAACAATGGCTGTGAAGTAAATATTAGATAACTGGTATGCACCCTATCTCTGTTGATTTTGTTGTGTGTTCTTTTAATCCGGTTATGGGGAGAGGGTCGTCGGGTTTCCATGTACAGAAGGTCATAATTAGCCGACAATATAATTGGTGGAAATACCATTAATTGATGTACAAGTTTCCCACACAGCAAACCCGTAGTCCCATCAAGAAAACCCCCAGTTCCTTGGACAGTCTTCGGATGAGGGACATGTAAGATAATGACTTTTCCATATGGGGCGATTGGTGGAAAATGCACAGCATTACCCAAAGGCCTGTTGGTCATAAAACTGAAGGCTAATTCTGGTGATTGACAATTTGTCATCACCTGTTATTAGGTAAACACCTTAAGGTAGTCCACTTTCAAACGAGAGCCCAATACTATTCGTTTTTAACCTCTCAAATCTTTCTGACCCATTTCTGCCTCCCTCTTTCACGAACAGCGAGTCAGAAATCATTTTTTTAAAATGTTTCTTATCATCCAGTTCATTTTGATGAAATCGTTCAGCAGTTGACATACATTTATTCTTTGTGCCTAATCCCTACAGGATGTCACAAATACCAAAGGAAACAATTTGAGGACTATTGCCTCAGCCGCCCTCTGCTCATGGGCATCTTTGAGAAGGGCTGGGAGAAACCATCCCCGATCCAAGAAGAGAGCATTCCTATCGCCTTGACCGGACGAGACATCATGGCTAGGGCCAAGAACGGGACCGGCAAGACCGGGGCATATACCATACCCGTCCTGGAAAAGACGAACCCAGAAAACAATTTTATTCAAGGTAAGATCTTGTTCGAGATTGAACAGGAAATGCTAAAAAGGCCATTTTCGTAGTGTAACCAACTTTAGTGCATATGTCTTTGTATAGTGCAAATTTTTTTGTTCACCTGTTACAAATTATTGTATTTCAATAGTCAGAAAGCGAATTGCATACACTATTTGTTACTAGGTAATAATAATTGTATTACATTTACACCTTTTCGTTAGATACAAAGCGCATAAAGGACAAATATGACTTGCCAACCTAATAACGCATGCAATTTGCATTCTAACTATTCAAATACAATTATTCAAAGGGTGAATGACATGATTTGAGTCGAGGCACTCAACATATATATGCATTTAATATGGTTACATTATGAAAATAGCCTATTTGTCATAAATCATTAGTGTATCTATGTAAGTTTGTTGAATGCTATTGAATTTGTCTCCTGTAGACTGTTAATTATGCAGGTCAATTTGTCCCGTTGACATAAGCCTCTTGGGACAGTTAATATTCCTTGTCCATTTCCATTTCCTTGCCTCACACTATGAATCACCTATATATTACTGACAACAGAGATTTTAGTATACCTGATAATTATATGAAATAGATGTTTTTTGCTACAGCTGAGATCAGATAAAATACTTTGAAAAATGATAGTTTAACAGGGTGTTGCAAAAATGTTTGTTTTTACTTGCCCCAAAAAGGCTAACAATCAATGTGAATTCATTTGCCCATCTTTACATTCAGGATATATGTCCAACAAATTAAATTTGTAAAAAGTGTGTTAGAAATGCCCCAGTGTTGCTGACCATTGTTTACATCAGTGATGTCAGTGTCGAAGTGGGCATAGAGTGACTCCCTCCATGTCCTTCTCAATTAGCTTGATATCCTGGTATCCAGTTTGAAGGATAAAGGGTACAGTCCTGATGATGCAGCACATGCTCTCGCGGCATTGCTCCGGGCTTTATATCATTCAAGCCAGGTATAGGGTTAAGGCTTTGATATGGTTTTATGTTTACCCTTTGATTACTGAATGCCCTTGACGCCATAGGCTTTATACAGGAGACACCCGGTTTCAGTAGGCAACGGTATGTATATGTGCCCCGCCCATTGCACCTTACTAATTGAATTGCATTATTCACCCATGCTAATGACGTCTCAAACACGCAATCAGCCCTTATGCAAATAATTCAACGAAATGTTTGCATTCAGGATCTTATGTCTCTTCCTGTTTAATACACAGCTTTAGTCCTTGTCCCAACAAGAGAGCTGGCTCTCCAGACGAGTCAGATCTGTAAGCAGCTGTCAAAGCACACGGGCCACAATGTCATGGTCACAACGGGTGGTACAAGTCTAAGGGACGACATCCTCAGACTGGAAGACCCAGGTAAGACGCACCCTTGTAGTCTGCAGATACTAAAAGTTATTGTCCAATTGCACACGGGCCTTAATGGTATTGTGAAAGCAATCTTACAACATCTTCAGACTTGAAGACCCATCTACTTTGCACATAGTAGAAGTAGTTGTATTGTGGCACTTGACATAAGACACAATTTCAGGGTCACAACGGTTGGTACAAGCCTCGGACACAATATCCTCAGACTGAGCATTACTGGCTCAGTTTGCTGGGCCATATCCGAACACTGATAAACTGCAGTGTTTTTTGTGGGGGTTTCTTCAGCTTCATATTTGAACAAGCCTTTAATGGGTTGCTTTCTTAGGCCAAAAAAAAAAAATCATTTGGTTGTCCTCGATTGCTTTTCTGGAGTAGGGGCGGGCAGGCGGATTTTTTTTTTTTTTCATTTTTTCCCTCTTCATTTGGACTCTTTACTTCCTATTTATTTTCATTTTTTCTTCAAATCATGAAGCCAATATTATTATTATTTAAACACAACAAGAATCCCAGAAAAAGTCATGAATTGCCATGGCAATATTCAATTTCATTTTCACTGTTTCGGAGGTAGTTTTCGGTCGCATATACAAAGTCAATAGGGAGCGCATGCGCGCTCGTTCGTCCGCTGATCTATAGCGCGCGGCGAGCAGGTATCCCACGCCAGAGCTCGGCGCCGAAATTACCCTGCAGTGATCAGAAATTGGTATTGCGACACATGAAAAATCGCAATCTAAATCTGAAAAATACTTGAAATACAGCTCAAGTTTCGGTACCCATCTTCCTTACAGACACGCGTAAGATATTTGATTTTTCAGATTCAGGTAGCAGGACCGCCGATTACATTGCTAAAATGTGATATTTAAGGATACATTTTCCATTGCAAATGTGGTTCTCCTGTGACTCTGAAATGTATTGTATGTGTGTGATATGTGATATGCTATTATGCTATGTGTGATTTCACCATGCATACAACGGACCCGCCGAAAATTGCCATCTGGCCGAAAACTCGATCCTTCCTCTACTCTATTATATTTAATATAAAGACAGAATTGCTTACTGAGAAGACTAAATTGGCGACGGGACACATTATGATCCTTGCAACATGCATAAAATGGTATGTTTGGCGTTTAAAATTGCTCCAAAAAAAAAAAAAAATGCGAGCGGGCCGAAAATGACGAGCGGGCGGTCGAGGACAACCAAATGATTTTTTTGTTTGGCCTTAGGGTTCCTTCCTATGACTATTTTATGTACATGAAAACGGGCAGCTGAGACTTGAAGAAGTTGGCATTATCAGTGCTTTAATGCTATGTTTATCGGTGCTTTAATGCAGTGTTTATGTTTTCTTTCACCAGTTCACCTTGTGATAGCTACGCCTGGGCGTATTCTCGATCTCATGAAGCAGAGCATTGCCAAAATGGACAAGTGCAGTGTGCTGGTGTTAGATGAGGTAGGTCTTATCTTCTACTAGTAATACATATGTTGAGTTCATGTAAAACAGATGAAGTATATATGAGCTTTCTCTATCTTTTTATGTTCACTTGAAAAAAAAGTCATAGAACCCATCCCCCTGCAAAAGATGGCTCTTCAAATGCTGTCATATTCTAAGTGTGATGAGAAATAACTGAAAAGTTTGGACCAATTTTCCTATGACACGAGTCGAGTGCGTAGTCCACATACACGATTCTGTGGACAATGCATATGACTGTCACAAAGATTTGATTTCTTATAAATATGATGATTCCAAATTGTCAGTGTACACATATTTTTATTTCCTTCGTAGTCAATCTTTCCAAGTTGCTTACAGAATCTCATTTAGCAGCATGTTGTCTGGAAAAGCCCCCTCCTGTGATTACCAGCCATAAAATGCATTCAGGGAATTTGGCATTTAAAGCATCAAATGTTGCCTTTTGGCAAAACAAAAATCTCCAGCAATAACATAGGATTACTTGGCTCTGTGCTGCCCTCTTGTGCTGAGAGAGAGAGAGAGAGAACATTTATATGTGTTAATTGTTGTATACCCTAGTAGAATAGTAGAGGGCAGCAAATTGTTATTCTACCATGAACATTGGATGTGTATGTGTATTTCTCTTGCATGTGGTAATGGCTAAAACATATCGCCCTTTCTTGTTTCCTCTGCCAGGCTGACAAGTTACTGTCTAAAGACTTCCAGAACATGCTAGATGACATCATCAGCTTTCTTCCGCAGGATCGACAAATCATGCTCTACTCTGCAACCTTTCCAATCACAGTCAAGAACTTCATGGTGAGTCAATAGACCAGTTCCAATGTAGATAGCAGATTTACAAATGACCCCCGGATATCCAGAGATCTTTTAAACTTAAAGAAATCCCGCTTTGTGCGCTTTAGAATAATCACTGCCTAATTGATAGTGGCGCTTCATGAATATATTTTGTTTTTTCCCCTCTTTAAAAGAATATTTTCACCTGTGTATCATAGAATGTACCGTTGATCTGCCCATGCGCAGATATTATCTTGAACTGGTTTGTTACTTGGGTAAAAACCTCTGCATATGGTTGCATGATACATGTTCTGGCGACAATTGCTCCACAGGCAATTTTGTACACCAACTGAATTCCAAACTTCATCCCTAAACCAAAAACACTTTACCTAAACTAAACCTAACCTAAAATACCATTGCAGCTTAATCCTGACTATATATCTTTGATGAAATAGAGCCTGGAGCAGTTGTGGCTGAAGCATGAGGCCTAAAACCCTTGAAGAAACTTTAAACGTAATCATGAAATCTAAATTGCTCTCAAGGAAATTGTGATTTGTGACTACAGGAATCTGAAAGTGAATTGACTCTTGAGGTTCTAGATACGTACCAATCTCTCTTATAAAAGACTGGGCTTTCAAATACCTCATGCCTGAGATCTGTACATGATAAGTATAGTAGCGTCTTCATTTGTTTCAATAGGATCATCTAACGTTGTGATCTAAAAATATTTTCTTATTTTCTTACTGCGTTATATCTTGGCATCACTTTTTCATGCAATTTCTTTGTTAATCAAACAAAATCCACCCATCGTTCTGGAACTGTAATACAATATGTCGAATGAAAAGAAGTAATACAGATTTGTTTTTTCTTCACAGGATCGTTACTTGACCAAGGCATATGAAATCAACCTCATGCAGGAACTCACCCTGAAGGGTATCACTCAGTATTACGCTTTTGTGGAGGAGAGACAAAAAGTTCACTGCCTTAATACTCTCTTCTCAAAGGTAAGAAAGGAAAATGGGATAGACATAGTGATAAAATACCATTCACTGCGAGGCTCTGGTTGAAATTATGGATTCTCTGAAATGACTGGCATAGTACTGTAGCCACTACACCAGTCACAGAAGATCCATAGTTTTACCGGCGCCTTGAAAAGAGTGCATGGTGTATTTGATTTACATCCCTCATCAGAAAATGAGAAACTGAATGTGTAAACTCATAAGAAATTCATCTGAAAAATAAATATCAACTCGCACCTTTTCCCCCAAGTACCCACACAGTACACTAGCGAAGAGAGCTGTTCATGTGACAGTGGCTGTAATGGGATATCCCAATAGACCCCTATGAACCTCACGTAATATCAATTTTTTGTCTTCATGGCAGAAGTATTTTATGTCTTGTGAGTCACATGTGACTAACATTTGCATGGGAATTTTGTGATGATGGATATAATTCAAACTGTTTAATCTCTTCCAAGAAACCTGGCATGGTATAGTGTACAAATATTGACTGCTTTGATGGGCATGGTTAATATTATGCCTCCCATGGCTAAGGCAATCTCTACTGTGCCCCAAGACAGAAGTCAGGTGGCATGGTGCAGTCTCTGGGTCAATGGAGAGTTATAGTTTTAACTGTGACCTGGAAAACAAGTTGGTCATTATTTGTGTTTTATCCTTCATACTGCATGTGGACTCTAACAAAGGGAAATTTTGACAAAATATCCTGTTAAAAATCAGAACTTACCAACCTAAAAGAAGTGCGCGTTCCCTCAGTGTGTATCCATTAAAGAAAATCTTACGCCTCTATTTTGTCCTTGTATTATTCGTGGAAGTAGAGCCTCGCCCATTCAGAGTCCTGAAATCTTAATATCCTTTATATCTTACCAAAGTTGCAAATCAACCAAGTGATAAGTCTTCTGCAATACGACCCAATGTGTCCAGCTATTATTTATTTTGTATTCTCCTTGATATCTTCCCCTAGTTGCAAATCAACCAAGCGATAATCTTCTGCAATACGACCCAGCGGGTGGAACTCCTTGCCAAGAAGATCACAGAGCTTGGCTACTCCTGTTACTACATCCATTCTCGCATGCAGCAGGAACATCGAAACAGAGTATTCCATGACTTCCGCAACGGCGCCTGCAGAAACCTTGTGTGCACAGGTATGTTCCCTTGAAAGACGCCGAAAAGACACTTCCAAGTGCCAAATTTTGTTGTGGCATGGTATCTGGAAACATCCGTGAAATATTGTAGAGTTTAATGCATGAGAAAGATTCGAGCCTGAATCAGCATTGACCATTGACTATTCAAGAAATAGGCTTGTGAAAATTTACAGGGAATGGATCTAAAATCTACAGAGAAAAACCTGAAGAAAAAAAATTCAAGACAGGAGTTTGGATAAATATTGTATTATTTTTCTTTGGAAGTGAAAGCCAATTTGTGTGATCAGCTGTTGATGAATGTACTCCTTCAGACTTGAATTTTTTATATTAATAACACCTAGATTAAAGATCACTAGTGAGATATTTAGGACCGTGTTTATCTCCATCCTTTAGACTGATATTTTTATAAAAGTGTACCAATCACCTGAAAATAAAATATGTTTTTAGTTAGAGTGAATAAAATCAACCTGAAAAACTATACCTGGCATACTATAGGTAAGGCATTCTATGTGAGTGCATACGTGTACGTTGACTAGTCTACTCAACAAGACGTTTTACTGTTCACTGAGAATGTATTTAAATTACAATATCTCTTCGTAGAAGTAACATGTGAAGCTCATATTTTGAATAAAGTATAGCCACATGGAACCGAGCAAAACATGTTTTGGCGATGTGTACACTTTAATAACACCTCAATTGACAAATACTAATGACATCATTTGGACTATGTTTATCTCCATCCTTCAGACTTGTTCACCCGTGGTATCGACATCCAGTCCGTCAACGTCGTCATCAACTTCGACTTCCCGCGCGTGTCTGAGACCTACCTTCACCGCATCGGTCGCTCTGGACGTTACGGCCACATGGGCCTGGCCATCAACATGATCACCCACGAGGACCGCGTCCCCATGTATGTCATCGAGAAGGAACTCTCAACCAAGATTGTTCCTTTCCCATGCAAAGAGGCAGTCGACAAGAGGCTCTACGTGGCTGAGTACCAGACGGAGGAAGAGATCGGAGATGGATCCGGATCCGGCTAGATGACACCAGAAAATCATAGGAAAATTAGAAATACGCCCAATTAAGTCACATTTAATTTGAAACAGATACTGGAAATCTCTTTATCTTTATTATTTTTTTCCGCGAAAGATGCTAGGCGAGGATACTTCAGGATGGGCTAGTATTGCTCCGTTTATCGTAGAGACATTGGAAGTGAAGATAGGGCATCAATTTATAAGTTAATGTTGAGGAGATGCGAGTGAGAATGATGCCTAGACTTAAACATGTTGGTACAATGAGGACGTCAGAAATGTCTCTATAAGTTGGAATGCGCAAAACTGAAAAGTCTCAATTATAGTTTTTGAGGTAAGGTTTACATGGCAGCATAGATTGCAAGCCAGATCATATGAAAATTTCTTGAAAAAGCCTCTTTTTTTCCTTTCCTTTTTTTCTTCTTTTCGACATGGATAACGTAAAAAAAATATATAAGAATGGGCTTAGTGTGATTTTAATATCTCTTAAGCAATCTCTGATACTCCACTCTAGTATCATACAAACATGGCAGAGTCCATTGTGAAGAATCCTGGGCCTTGTTTCATAAAAACTTGTTATCAGTAGCAAGATACCAAAATTGTTATAAGCTGAAATCCTTGCATTTTATTGGATATGAGCAGATTTGTCATTGATAAGAAGTTTTATGAAACGGGGCCCAGATCTGTTCATTTTAGGATACACTTGCAATGGTGCTAAACTGCAAGGTGTGTTCTGAGCGCAGAGTTGAGAAGGTACTTTTTGAAGCTCAAAGAAAACGAGCAAAAATTGTTCTACGAGAGAGGATATCTAGGCTCAAAATATCTCATTTTGTTTCTTGACTTTTTTTTCTTTTTCTTTTCCTTCCATTACCAATTCAGAAAAAACTAATGAAATTGATATGAACCTTGTGCAATTTTATATTTTCTTTTAATTTTTCTTTAATCACTGTATATAATTTGTAGAAGGAATGCGAAAAAAGTCAAGTGTATGACAATGCACTAAGACGGTGTAACATTGTGAAAAAAGGTGTTATTTTACCACAAGATATCTTTTCTAAAAAAATGTATTTACATGAAAAAAAATGGACCAGAAAGTGTGGTCACTATGAGAGTGCCTTCTTAGCTCAAACAAAAAAAAGGTTTCACAAATGCACATCAAAGTCAAATGTAAGTGTGCATTTAGTGTTCAGTTTCGTAAGGTAGACTGTTTGTTTTTAATGTTTTGTTTTTGTTTTTGTTTTGTTGTCCGTGACCCTGTTTTTCTTCCGTAGGATGTGATACGGCATTGATAATTGCAAGATGTTACTCGGTCAGTTAGTCATTTGAGTTATCCAAAGATAAGCATGAATTGTGCAGACTAGCTCTCTAAGCAAGAGCAAGCGCGACTTTTGTGCTGAGATTGTACTTAAATATACCTGCGTAGGAACTGAAAGAGAAAGGGAGTGGATTTTCCAAGCAGAAACAAAGTCTGCAATTCTCCAAGTGATCTATCCATTTTATATTCAGCATGTGAGTCAACCATGACTCTGCATTTGGATGACTGCTGCTGCATCTAGGCTCAGCCTCCTCGTTCGGGCATTTTTCAGCTTGCTGCGTTTTTGCTTGGTGTGAACAAAATGTTTTACTGCTCCAGACTGACGTACTGATGGCATCAACTTAATCTGCAATGTCAGTGTCGTTTCATATCCTTTCAGGTTGATATCCGACATTAACACTTTAATATCACTCCCCTTAGAGCCAGAGGAGAATATGTATGCACCCTGTAAGAACCCTTGGTCTCTGTATAATACTCAGGGTTCCCATGGTAAGTCATGGAAAAACTTGGAAAGTCATGGAAAAATAAGTTTTTTCTGGAAAATCATGGAAAGCCATGGAAAATTGAGAAGAAAAAAATCTCCCAAAGTTATGGAAAGTCATAGAAATTGTGAGGGGAGGCGGAGGCGGAGGCCACCACAAAAATAAAATAATATATATCACTGTGTGGTATTTGTACACCGCTTGGATGACGCAACCCATACCAAAATGGTACTTGTCGTGGTCATGGAAAGTTATGGAAATTGGTTCTCAAATATCTATAGGAACCCTGAACACTATAACATCAGGATCCAGTCATGTACATGTCTATCATACAGAGAAAATGTTCTTTAAGAACTTGACTGAAGCAGCAGACACTGCCTTGTTTCATATTCCTACTCTTGAAGGCCCGCAGGGTATTGGCGTCTTGAGGTAGATTGGGACACTTGCTGTATTTCTCCCACCTTGATTATTTCCTCTTGTAGAGGCACCCATTTGAGACTCCTAAGCCAAACAGACATGGCCAGACACCAACCTAAGGAAGTTCTGCAACAGACTTTCAACCAGATTCCAAAATCATATGAAAGAAATACAGTCAAATCTGTCTATTAAGACCATCCATTGGAAACGGGAAAAGTGGCCACTGCAGACAGGTTCTACCCGTAACTTCTGAGAGAGAAACAATATAAGTGACCACTGCAGACTGGTGGCCTTCATAGAGGGGTGGCTGCCAAGACAGGTTTGACTGTATTTATAGATTTGAGAGGCCTAGAGAAAACACAAAAATTCGAAAGAGTAAATTTGATAAAAGTGAAATTTTCATTTCTTGTTGGGCTGTTAAACCAAGAGTTCAGCCGTTTGAAGAAAGAAAGAAAGAAAGAAGGGTTTTGCTGTTCTCTGTGTTCCTCAGTTTATTTGATTAACAGATTTCTTAATCGGCTCCTGTAGATTGTAAAATCTGGAATGGGAACCCTAACTTGACCAAGCTTCTTGCCTCTAGGTATTGGTTTACCTGTTTTCCTCAGGCTCTGAGCTGACTTGATATTGTTACCTGATTTAATCTTGAATATGTGTTCAGCAGCCTTTCCATATCAGACTGCATTGTACTAGAGATGTATGTGTACAGTGCTTTTAAGTATGCTGTGTGGATGTGAGTGAGCGAGTGAGTTTAAGAGAGAGAGAGAGCGCGCGCAAATGAGTGTCCAGGTGAAATGGTGTTTGATGTGTGCGATGTGATTACTTACTGCTCTTAGCTCCAGAGCCAAGACCTGACAATCAAGACGAAAGTGGATCCATTCAGTATTAAAGTGTATGTGATCTTTTGGTACTCCCAGAGATAGAATACAGGCTAAAAAAGGTCAAGATACCTTAAGATTTCAGCTTGCAAACGTTTTGCTGATGCAAGGAATTAAGCGAGGAATGTGCCCATACGCTAGCCCCTACTGAGAAGAGAAAGCAACCGCGTTGTACTGTAGTAGGGTTTTGAGAACACTGGAAATGTTCTGATTCTTTGTTTTCGCTCTTGAGCTAAAGAGTGCTCGTGTGTAGGTGTGATTGTTGAGGTGTGTTAAGTCCATCCATTCCTTCTGTGCATATACATGCTTTTTTATGAGCGAGATATGCCAAATCACCTGGTTGTGTTCTTGTGCAAGATGAAGTCTGCGAACAGATAAATCTGCCCTTGTTTTTGTACTCCCTTCAGAAAAGGATTCACTTTTTTTTTCTTCATATCTTGTCAACTTTTATGAAGTGGACAATGTTACCTAATTGATGTTTAAATGATCAAATGTTACAAGTAATTCAGGCTATTCCAAGTTACTCTAGTATGCTGTACCAGTAAAAGGTCATAACTCCATATCAGCATCATTTTGGTGAAAGGTTAGAAATGGCTTGAAATCTATCTGTTGCGCGTTACACCTTTCTTGCACTGATTTAAGCAAGCCCTCCATGAAACGGGGTGTGTAGTGAGTTTTGTTTTGCTTGAAAACACAATTAAAGCATGCATTCATGATGGAACATGCAATCAGCAATTAGATGGAAGGAACTCGGATGGGAAGGATTTCAGCATGCATGTCTGCGTCCTGGAAGAATTGAACAAATGCTTTGAAATATGGACAACCAAAGAAACTCTGCATAACATGATAAACACCGGACGTGGAGAAACAGGATTGCTATTACCACAACAGGAAATGAGTCTGGAAGTAAATTAGTTGAACTTTGAACTGAGAAGGAATCTGTGGATGGTGTCTCCAAAATGAAAATAAAAAGGAAGGATGTGAATGAAAGATGAGCATTTGAAAGTGATATTGACACTTTGAAAGGAAAGACAAAATTTGGAAACGAGCAAGATGAGAAGCGGATCGGAAATGGAAAGTTGTTTTTACTTCAGATGAACAGACAGTAAAGGTGTGGAGATGTTTGAGAGTAATGATCCAATACCAATGGACAACACAGAAAGGAAACTATGCTGCAGAGCTTGGAGACTTGCACTAAGATTTTAGGAGTGGCTTATGGAATGAAGACAGCATATATCCAGCAAAGCCAATTACGTGACTTCCTGTATGTACTTGGTGAATGCTATGCATTGGGGCAGAAAGAGAGCCAGCTAAGATGAATTAGAGTGAACTAAGCAGCATACTAGAGTAACTTTTCCTCTCGTGAGGTGTGTATTCTGTTCAACATAAATGTAAAACATGTAAATAGAGAAATACTACTTCAGAGAATTCATCATCGTAATGATGAGTGTTATTGTTCCAGAATACACAAGTAGCCTGAAATACTTTTCGGGTACATCCTCCCATCCTTTTGTACCGCCCTTTCTCATTTGTGTTTCTATTGTTCTGTCTCAGAACAATAGAAACCATGAGGCACCCTCCCCCCTCCCCCCTCCCCTCTGGCACACCTGATCGGTTTGTGTTGGGGGAAGAGGGAGGGGGAGGGTTAAGCTTTTGCATGACATGTACAAATTGATGCGACACCTGACTTGCATGCTTTGAAAAAGGGAAAGATTACTTCCTTCATGGAGCTAAGTCATAGTTTGGGAAGTGTGTTAAATGGAAAATGTGAAACTGAAAAAAAAAGAGAAGAAGATAAGACAGGTGTCTGATTGATTTGTATTTTTGTTTTGAATGCAAAGACTTGAGAAATTCTTCCTAGTGTTTTCAACAGACTTGAGGCATCTCTCTCAGGTCTTCGTATTCACTAAATATGAGCGCCATCAAAGGCCTAATGTGTTGTCCTATCTCCATTTCCTCTGTGTGCTATATACACACTCCCATTGAAACATGTTCACAAGAGGAGGTGGTGATTGTGTAAGTAATGATTGAAAATTATATCTGGGAAAAATTTGTTCCAACACACAAGTAGGAAGTTATGGTGCATTGTCACAATTGTGGCATTTTGGAGATGACTGCTTGATTTATTTCCATGCTAAATGAAGCAAATTTGCACATTGCCTGCCTCTGTGTGTACATAGGACACACAGGGCCCATTCACACAATGGTTGAAACACCTTGGTTATGTAACCATGGTTTATGTAGCCTAGTGTGAATGGACCTAATGAGGGAAATAGAAAATTAGTGTTGGTTGGTTTATGTCATGAACCATACAAATTACTAGTTGTGTACATTGAGAAACAAAGTCCTCCATGTTTATTGCGTTATGTGATATGATACTTAAGGAGAAGAAATGCTTTTGCATTAGAAAAGTGGTTACGGACTTTGTTCATCCTCGGTGTACACAAATAGTATCGTGTTGACTTCAGTAAAGTGTTCAAGCTGTTGCCTAAGATGAACATCTTACTGACTTTCAAACAAACATCTTATTTCATTTTGATGGTATTCACAACATAGTTGTAGATTTTGGTTTACAACAGCAAGTCCTGGTTGTTGTAAACTTAAGTGGAAAAAATTAATCAGGTTGGTGCCCATACAGGGACAGAAGAGCATGGACAAAGAAATGGTAAAAGTCCTGAAATTGCCAGCGAAAGAAAAAAGCTGTTGACCATATTCATAACAATTATGTTGTAATGACCATCGAAATGTTAATTATTTTCTTATGCTAGAGATGCAATTCTCTAGCACCATGTACTGAAGACCATTACATGCAAGACTGGTGAAAATGCTATCCCATTTCTGTTTGTACTGACTTCAGTCTGCCTGTGTACTTATGGTGCTTCTTTACAAAGCACAGCAAGAAGTGATACTCACCAGTCTTCAGGCAGCACTCAATGAACAGTGTTAGACCAAAGTTGGACTGGCTAGTCCTGCTGGGATGACACAGATACATTTCCACAGGTTAATAAGCTCTCACTATCCATCAAAAGCTAACAGACCAAATGACACCTTGTTGGTCAAGTAATTATCAAAGCCTGTCTTTGAATCTAGTCTTAGTTTGCAAAGTTGCCTTTCACCTACACTCCAAAATCGGTGCATTTTGTTCAGGTATATGTTCCGTTGAGACTACATCTGGCTCTGCTAAAGGAGAAGAGCAAGAAAAAATGAATGATGTTCAAAACTCTTTAAGAGGCTGTTCTGTCGGCTGCTAAATCATCCGAGACAGGTTTAAAAGTACAGGGAAATGTTATGTCTGACATACTTAACGTCCATCTGAACATGTAATGTGAACTTCAAGGCAACTTTGCAAAATCTGCTTTATGTAATTTCATGAGAATTACAGCGTTGGAATATGGCATTGGCCTAAAACTGTATTGCTCTTGAAATTTGTTGAAATGCGAAATAACCGTGTTTCATTCTCTGGTGAGTTTCCAATTAAGAGGTGAAGAATTTGATATGTGAAGAACCCCTTCATCCTAACATGGTGCATGCTTCTTCATAATGAGCATTAATGTCACTAATGTCAGTGTGACATGACCAATCAGTATAATTGTTTGATGCCACTAACCTATATCAAACATAATAGTGTCTTTATGCTCCTCATGAACCTGACGTATGTAGATCATGCAGCAACGGGACTGCATGGAGATATTTAGAAGCTTTAAAAAAATGGTTATAACTTATAGTTGATTTTCAACAAAATTTTTCACCTCTTACATGGAAACTCTGTATTATGTAAGGAAGTTGTATTGAGAACTCATTCCTTTAATCCCAAGGCATCGCTGTGAGGGCTACATTGCATTGGCTTGAATGCCTTGAGAATAAAAGACGGAGAGTTCCAAGAATATTTCCCTTCAGGGAAGACAGATGGTTCACGAATTAGGAAGGAAATTCCAAGCATCCATTGGAGTGATTCCAACTATGATGTGCTTTTGCCCAGTTCAGTCGAATCAGATTGGTAGCTCAATACAAGCCATCGTATACTCGGTAGGATGCATTTCCTTGCTATGCAGTGGAGTCCTAAAAATGATCACTTCATGCATGATAACTGAAATTTTCTTTGAATATGATATTTGAACTAAGCGGTTATTAGTAACACTTTGCCTGGGTTATTCACAGCAGTTTGTTACAGTGAGGTTTTCAAGAGAGAACATTTTCCACTTGATCATCAGTAAGTAATAATCTAAGAATCACTCAGCTAAACTGTCGGTGTACTGTAGCTATATCATATATCTGAAGTGATCATTTTCAGACGTAACCATCGTTGAATATTTTATTCTCTGTTCAAGTGTCGAGACTAGTGTTCAAGTTTAATAATCATGACCAGAGTTTTCTCATGTTGCACTATGGTTAATAAAAATGGTATATTATTGTTTTTCTTTAGGGAGGAGGGAAGATAAAGTCATTTACTTCAGTTCTCACTATAGAATTAATTAGAGGACTTATATTTCTGATTGAGAGTATTTATAAACGCAGACTTTTAGGTACAATTTAGAATCCACCTTGTCATTTATATCTGACTAATTAGTGCAACAAACAATGAATTTTCTTGTGACCTTAGATAATCGTCCTGAGAACATTTTGTG
The DNA here is from genome assembly GCA_037976565.1 of Mesocentrotus franciscanus. Taxonomy (NCBI): domain Eukaryota; kingdom Metazoa; phylum Echinodermata; class Echinoidea; order Camarodonta; family Strongylocentrotidae; genus Mesocentrotus; species Mesocentrotus franciscanus. The sequence continues at coordinate 34,864,225 of CP137667.1, read as the reverse complement.
TTCTCAGGAAGGATGAGTATTTTTTCTGTCTATGGACATCAACAACTTTGAAACAAAAAAAATCTACCAGTGATAACTGATAAGACGGAAAGAGAAGAACCAGCTAGAATCGTAAATTCTACTGGTATCAAAACTAGAGCAACCGTAGTGCAGCATGATATTACTCTGGATGTGATAAGTTTAAAAAATATAAAAATCAGAAGAAAAAAAAAGCAAAAAAGATGAAAATGCTGGTTCATAATTAAAGGAGACCTTAGTCTCCAAATCAACCCCAGACCTCAATACAAGTCGTTTGTATAATAATTTGATATTTAGGCCCACTGCATCCCAATGTTGGGGTGGAAGTATCAAGAGGTTTTTGCTGTTCTGTAACCGAGCCTTTTGATCATTTTCTTAAAAAAAAAATTGTCATGTTAACATTGTTTTGTAATGATTGTATTTTAAATCATTTTCAAGTCATTTAACATTTTTTCTTGACTGGTGTTTGTAAACCCATCTCTGAAATTTAATGTCCAGAAAGTAAATGGTTGATTTTATACAGTGTATAACGATAACCTTAATACACAGGGTACTTTTGAACTAATGAACATTCCCTTGAATTCTTAAGTAGCCAACACTGAGAATTAATATAATGTCATATCCTTATGATAATATGTAAAGGCTGCCAGAAATTACCCAATAAGCCTACATGTATCCATTGTACAAACATCACTTTAAAATCATGATGCTTGAGCAACCGTGTAAAAGGGCCTTTTGTTACAAATTTTGTGAAAAAATAGAAAATAGTTTGACCATTCAAAGCATAATTTCATATTCATGCACCACTGTTTATCCATTTATTATTTTTATCTTGATATCATGGGCAAAGTTGAACCCTTTTTTATGAATTTGCCTTGAAGAATCTACCTGACGGAGCCATTCAAATTAATTTTATTCAAATTTTCAACTTGATTACAAAATATCTTCATTCTGGGATGCCTTTCCAATAGTACATCAAGGTCAGTGTGATTGAAAATGATCTTCTTTGCATTTAAATGTATGCAATATATACATCTAGAATATGCACTGTCCAACTGAAAAGTACTTGTTCAAATAACAGAAATATCCTTGAATGCCAATATTCTAAACTCGGTCAGATTTTCACCCAATTCTATGTCATTCTGAATTCTAATAAAAGTATTGTGTAACCAGCAAGTGTTCAGTGTTTGTTATCCTGTTTTTAATGAAGAAAACAAATTGCGATCCTTTCATCTTTCCCATTTCTGATTCTCTCTCTGACTCTCTCTCCCACACACATACACACACACCCTCTCCCCACCCCTCCTCTCTATTTCTGTTCCTACTTGTTCTTTTTTCTATCTGCTCTTTTCCTATTTCTGAACTGCTCACTCTCCCTCCCTGTAGGTTGTCTCTTCCTCTCCCCTCCACACATTTCTCTCACTCTTTCCTTTCTATACATTTCTATCTAGCTTTCCTTCTTTTCCTGCTGATGGCTGTTTTTTCCCCTTGTTATTTTTTCTTTTCATTTTTTTCTTCATTTCTGCTTCTCTTTTTAATGCATTCTCTGTAATTAGTTTCTCTGTTTAAGTTTTAGTCTTTGTGTCTCTCCTCCCCTCCCCCCTCTCTCTCTCATTTCTTCACTTCCATCTTCTTAGAAGTGACATCTGACAAAGTCGTGAATGCTTTGAAGGTTTCAGTCTCCTTTTCTTTATATTTCTTTCAAAGACCTATATCTAGAATCCTGATCGACTCTTTCTTAGACACTTACAAATCATGTAAATTGTGCTGTAGAACATTGAGGGTCTGTAGGTGGATACAATGCTAACCGTTAAACCCAGAAGAAGGAAATAAGGTTACATGCAAATCCTGTTTACACTCTGTCAACAATCTAAAAATTTGCCTCTCGTACGTTCCAACATACCGAGTTCAATTGACGCCCCCTCCCCCTTGGAAGGTGAATATATATATGTATATATACATTTTTTGAAAGGGGGGTGTGCACCCCCACGTCCCCTCGCCCTGGCTCCGCCCCTGCTAGTGAACTTTGATCAAAAGACACGTACATGCACAATTCACAAACATTCAATTGCCATCCTATAGCTTAAAAAATTGTCGGATGCAAAACGTGAAGGCCCACCTGTAGGCTCTCCCAGAACAAGTTTGAAGGTTTAAAAAAAAATCTAGTCTCGACACAATCTACATGTTTTGCACTTCACCTTTTCGAGTAAGGCATGTCATCATTTTGAGAGAAGACAACTTAGCACATTTTGTGAACAGGATTCAGTCAAGCTATGCCTAATTTTGTCAAACTTAAAACTGAGACACAAGACATCTTCTCGATTTGTGTAATTCTAAGCCAAGCTGAGCTACGAGCTAAAGACTTAATTAACATTTAAGAGCATCGATCCCCATCAAGGAGTTTATGCATTAAAGCTTACTTTGCATGTACGGTACGTCACACATAAATTAAACTTTGCACTAATCAGGAAAATTTTATTGGAATGTCGAAGGAAAATGAAGAGATTAAAAGAACCAACAACACAATAAGCTTGCACGATAACACTTGGCATCTTATAATTATTAGTAGACTATAGTGGATTCAGTGGACAGGCCATTCCAAGATAACTAATGCATATAATTCATGAACCTTCATGCAGTTGCCGTTTGCCATCCTACGGTTTAAAAATTCGCAGCAGCGGAGCCGAGGGGATTCCCCGCCGAAGGGATTGCCCTCTCATTGGCTCAGTTGCTCTGTTTTGGCGGTATCCCGACCATGCATTCGCCATTGTTCAGCCAATGCACGTACAGCACCACGTCACCTACCTTCCAAATACGATTCAGTGATTGATCTTACTTTAACTTTTAAGATCTTTCTTCAGTTGCAGTATATTTTTAAATACTAGTTTATCGACGAGATGTTGTCTTTGTAAACCTGATCAGACTGAAAGTGAAATAAGGTTAGTAGATCTAGTCTTTATATTAAAAAATACACAGATTTTAACCATGCACAGACGGCACCCCTGCACGGACTTGGCCTTACGGTTACGGTTAGGCAGGGGAATTACAAAGTGAGGTAAGAACAAAGATGAGCCAGTGGGGTAAGTTGAGCCCCCATCCCTTGTTACTATATAGGCAACTGTACGAAGTGAAGACTGGTTTGCACCCTCGGGACATTAAGGATATCAATTTACTACCTTTGTCACATCGCATCGGGGCAGAATGGAGAGAAATTTGTCGCTATACTATAGGCCAAGTAGACCCCTTAGTAGTGCCTATAGTCTATACTTTGGGGGTTTACACAGTTTTTTTGATATTTTCTTATTATTGTAGATCTAGATCTATAGGCCTATAGCCTTTATAGAGCATAGACCCCTACCCAGGTCAAAAAAACAGTTGGGGTCCAGTTGAAAGCAGCTGGTACTGGTACCAGTTGATTCCAGTTAAGTGAACTGGTTTCAATATGGAAATTGGTATAGTGGAATCAACTGGTACTGGTACCAGTTGGAATACCAGTTGTCAACTGGTACCAGTTAGGACTAGTTGAAACCACCAGTTCTGAACTGGTACCAGTTGATTCCAGTTAAGTGAACTAGTTTCAATATGGAAATTGGTATAGTGGAATCAACTGGTACCAGTTGGAATACCAGTTGTCAACTGGTACCAGTTAGGACCAGTTGAAACCACTAGTTGTGAACTGGTAGTGGTACCAATTGAAAAACCGTGAGTAGATACTTCCAGTTGATTTACCAGTTGAAAACCAGTTGATCATTTAGTAACGTCCAGCAATCAACTGATAATCAATCAATAATCAATAATCATTATTGCATGGCATCTGGCGACCAACTTGCAATTGCTCCATCACATAGATCATTTGAAGTGAATTACAGTTGTGTATATAAATGAGTGATGTGTGTGTGTATTGGGTTTTTACAGACGTGTATCAATCAGATATGATTATTTACGTCTGGGGACCGACCTTTAACGTCACCATCCGAAAGACGTGACTCGGTTTCGAACCTGCGTCCTCGGCTGAATCAGTTTGTAACTTCCACTGTAAGCTGGATTACAGGCGCACGCCACAACGCCTAGTGATGAGTGTGTGTGTGTGTGATTGGGTTTTTACAGACGTGTATCAATCAGATATGATTATTTACGTCTGGGGACCGACCTTTAACGTGTGTGTGTGTATTGGGTTTTTACAGACGTGTATCAATCAGATATGATTATTTACGTCTGGGGACCGACCTTTAACGTCACCATCCGAAAGACGCGATTCAGTTTCGAACCTGCGTCCTCGGCTGAATCAGTTTGTAACTTCCACTGTTAGCTGGATTACAGGCGCACGCCACAACGCCTAGTGAAGAGTTCGTACATACTGTATACAAAATTGTACATGTTTTTACTGGTTATTAATTACATATATCAGTATATATATATTTTTACATCTTAAATTAGATGTAAAACATGATCAGACATATATAATATACTTGTCAATGATTGACTAAGAAACTATAAATCACAAAATTGATGTGCATTGTCACATTTGCTTGTCAGATCATGATAATTATGTTTTCTGTGAAAACATGCAAATTAATCATGAATATGCATAAGATACATTGAACTGCTTTTTCAACTGGTATTCTACTGTTTTTAACTGGTAATTAAATCAACTGGCAATCTTCAATTGGTTTCAACTGGTAAATCATCTGGTAATCATCTCAGAGCTGCCAACATTGGAAAACAGTTGAGAGTGAGATTATACGAGAAGCGTTAGCGCGAGGGAGCGAAGCGACCAAGCCCGACCGAGCGGAGCGAGGGAGTGGGGGTGGGTGTCCCCCTCCCACAGTGTAGAGCTTTTTTATTTTTCAATGTGAAATTGTGTGATCTGGTGCATACTTTAGAGAGTATTTTAACATATATACTTGCAGATCAGGCGTTTATAAGAATTAAATCAATAAATAACTAGACTGCTACGTATATATGGCAAGCCGTTTTACGGCTTGCCATATATACGTAGCAGTACGCAAGCTAAATACGCAAAGGTGTGACTTAGCATTACCCCTGTGTGAATCATTGTGTACTTTTCAAAACATTTAAGTTAAAAAGGAAGAAATGATATGCCTTGATGTACTTATTGGTGAATGGGCTATATAGGCCTACCCTGACAAAAGGTTAGAAATAAATAAATAAATAAATAAATGTACATGTAATGTTATTCGAATAAATTCATTTCAGATGCCAAAATGCCACGAAAGATGCCACGGATCAACATACCCCATGACTTGGGTAAAATTGATCCGAATGACATTTCTTTTTTGGCGGTCCACCAGACACATATAAAATGAGTTGCTTTAGCCTTTACAGGTGAATCTATAAAGGAAAAGAGAGAATGGTAGTTATAGAGATATCGACTGCTACGAGAGGACTGGCTGTTTTTATACGCTCAAGGGAAAAGTTGAATCCCCTGCCATCACCCCGGGCGTGCCTGGGTGGGCGGCGCCGAGGGGTGATGGCAGGGGATTCAACTTTCCCGCGAGCCAGTATAAAACAGCCAGTCAATGTCAGTTTAATCGATGTGACTTTTATATGCCGATCGTACAAATTAAAGCAAAAATCTACCAAGAATTCTTACCTTAGCCTTTTATTGAGTAAAGATTGGTTAAAACATCACAGAAAATCTGAGACTCTGTCTGTTAATCTTTGCTAGCAAAATGACTGAAAGTTTCAATCATTTGGGAATCGCAGAAAAATACCACTGAATGGTGTCTGCGCTCGCACAAAGACAATTTTAACACGTAAACCAATGGGGATCGCAGGAGGATGAGGGCACAAATTAATGGATATTCCCTGTGAGCGGGCTACGAGGGTATAAATTAATGGATATTCCCTGTGAGTGGGGCATGGCTTAAAATCACGACTCCAATTTCGACCAATCAGATGGCTAGATTTCTAAAGTGAGGTATATAAACTACATTAGTAACTACATTACTGTATTTAACCCATAAACTTTAGTACCTATCTATTGGTAGAACGGAGCCAAAATGTAAATATTGGCTCATCTTACCTCACTTTCCCCTACAGCTTGCACAAGGAGTGGGGGCGGAGGAGAATACTGTAGTGATTTTCGCTGGAATCCGGTGAAAAATTTCCCCTCAGAGGCTCATTTTTATGCCTCCGCTACAAAGTAGCCGGAGCCATTATGTTTTCTGGTCGTCTGTACGTCCCGTTCTCGTGATCAAGTTATCTCAAGAACCGATTGATGGATTACCGCCAAACTTTGGTCATGTATGTATCTTGCAGAGCTAATGAACTGATTAGATTTTGGGGTCACGAGGTCAAAGGTCACAGGGCTCATTATGTATGCAAAAATAGCTTGTGATTGCGTTATCTCAAGAACGGATTGATGGATTAATGCCAAACTTGGGTCATGTATGTATCTTGCAGAGCCAATGAACTGATTAGATTTGGGGGTCACGAGGTCAAAGTTCAAGGGTCACGGCTTATTATGTATGCAAAAAAAAGCTCGTGATCGCATTATCTCAAGAAACGATTGATGGATTACCGCCAAACTTGGGTCATGTATGTATCTTGCAGAGTCAATGAACTGATTAGATTTTGGGGTCACAAGGTCAAAGGTCACAGGGCTCATTATGTATGCAAAATAGCTTGTGATCGCATTATCTCATGAACCGATTGATGGATTACCGCCAAACTTGGGTCATGTATGTATCTTGCAGAGCCAATGAACTGATTAGATTTTGGGGTCATGAGGTCAAAGGTCATGGGGCTCATTATGTATGCTAAAATAGCTTGTGAACACATTGTCAATACTGACGGATGGATTACAATCAAACTTGAATTTTTAAAATTGCTTCTGGTTTGGTTTGTAAAATCGCTCCATGGCGGAGGCATCATTTTCGACTGCGTGCAGTTGAACATCCATCTAGTTTTCTTTATCTTGCCTTAAAGGTACTACCAGTATGTCCCATTTGCAGGCCAAAAAAATGATAAGGTTAAATTCCAACGGCATTTGAAAGGCAATACTAATTTAGAAATTCCCTTAAAAAAAGGGGGCTTGAAAATGTCCTTTTAAGTGGGAAAATAAAACTATTAGTTGTCGAATCGACTTAGGAGCTATAGAACCAGTAAGTAATAGTCTGATTTTTCAGACCATTGTACCGAATGGTCGTACATTTTATGCTGCGCAAAGATTCAATTTCAATCAGTTTAATTTTGGCCATTATAAGAAGTGGGTTATTGATGTAGACAAATGCTCATGAACCCTTTACAGCTCATTTTATGTACATGTATGTTATTACCAAAGATGAAAAAGCCAGTCAGTCACTCAATAGTGTCTGACAGTGAAGTCTAGCAAGTAAACGGGTTTCCTTGCATAATTTGAATATTAGGACACTGCTAACGTTTAAATTTCACAGATAGGACATACATGACATATTCATAATTCCTGCAAAGTTCTATAGAATTTGATGTTGGCTGCAAAAGGGACATAGTATCTTTAACAGTTTGATATTTTAAACATATGATTGGAAAGGAAATAGCTTTAGATCTACTATTCATATAATTTCAAAATAACATCGAAAATCATTTTTAAAAAACCCATCAAACTATAGCTACTTGCTTTCAGCTAATCTGCCCGTTTTCTAGAAAAAACTGAGAGCGATTGTAACATCTGACCTCTTGATCAGTAGGATCACTATTCACATAGTCAATCACGCGACTGTATAATAATGACAAAGCAGACGGATTCTTTGCATGGTTATACGGTCATCTTCTAATCTGTTTCCATCATGTGCAACAATAAGGCGTACAAAAAAAAAAAAGTTGTATTGCCCTTTGCGACCGACCCCAAAATCTTGAAATTAATGGTCTGCTTTTGAAAAAAGGTTGGTTTTTTAAACCGTTTTTTAGAGAAAAAAATGTTTAATGAATAAAAAATATGTATTATAAAATTAAGCATTCAAAACTGAGAAATATCAGCCGAAAGAGGGAGAAGAAAAAAAAGAAGATTTCTGACTGACCGACTCATGTTTTGGCACTTAAAGGGCAATGCAACATCCTTTTTTTTTAGGCCTATTGCATTGTACAGGTTCTGTGGCTATATTATCACTACTGTGACTAGTCTCGTTTCAGGACATTCCATTTCTCCCTTTTTTCCCAAAGAAATCCAATTTGGTAAAAATCTCAAATAATTGTGCTGCTTTGAAATATGGTAAAAGAAATATTTTTTCTTGTTAAGCTCCATTACAAAATACCCAAATAAATGAATTGTTTCACTTATCATGTATATCAAAGCTTTATTAAACCTTTGTGTTGTGTTTTCCTGTTCTTTTGCCTTTTCTGGTCTTTTCAAGAAAATGTGGAATAATTTTGTTATGTCAATAGAACAAAATCTCCTATCACAATATATAGGTCATGTGATCTTGTGTTTCTGTTCTCTTTTTGTTTCTTCAACCTGTCCTTGTACTCTTTGTCTCTTTTATTTACTCTCTTGTCTTTGTGATTGTGTTCTGTGGCTTCACATGATCTAATTTCGTTCTCACCGGTCTTCCCATCAGCGCTTCGTATGGTGTTATTTGTGTAGCTGGATGGGGTGTAGATCTACATGTATATCCCATCAGCACTGCTGTCTCTCGGTTCTCCTTCTGCAAGTGTGCAATTTGTTAGTCTTGTTGAGCATTTTCATAAAGCTTTCTGCTTCTCCATTTGCTCTGGCATGCTCTAGTGCAGGCCTTCTCAACTGGAGGCGCTCGCGGTCAGTCGGAGTGGCGCGCGACTGTTACAAAAAAAAAATATATATATATATATATACCCGGTATATATATTTTAGAATTAAAAACTCAGCAAAATCAAGAGGTCGCAGTCGAAGTTGAGCCCAAAATGCCTGCTTAACAAACAGGAAGAAAGGGGAATTTATTGTTTTTACCATTTTTATACGACTCTAAACCTGAGCTCTAAACAACAATAAGCTTACGATGTGCTACCAATTTTTACATTGCCGATCTCTGGAAACATCTTGTTTTTGTTTGTTTGACTTTCACTTAATTTTGACATTTCCCATGTTTATTGCACCAAAATAACTACATATAAATTTACCTCCAGTGTAATTGTACTCAGGAATTGTACTAATTTGTTCACATGAATATGAAATTATGATTGATATATTTTGGAATAAAATGGTGTTAAATATGCCACATCTGGGCCTTTAGAAAGCCTTAAATCCACCAGCTTTAGGGGGCTCCACCCCCTGCACCCCCATTGGGGCTTTGCCCCTGGATCCCACCCGTTTCCGGCTCCCTCGCTACGCTCCCTCGCAGCCCAGTCAAACATACAAATTGGCACTTCATCTACAAATTCTTTTCATTTTGGCACTTCTAATAAACTAGTTGAGAAGGCCTGCTCTAGTGTTACTTTATGGTGAACAAATCCTTCCTCTTTGGCAAATTCTGTGAACTCTCTAGAATTGAATGGCGGACCATTGTCAGTTACAACTCTGTTTGGCACTCCATGAGTAGAAATTTTTTTCTGCATCTTTGTCTTCGTTGCTGTGAATGACGTAGAATAAGTTGTTTCTACCTCTGGATATCTTGTCCTTTTGTCAACTGCCACAAGATTGTAGTGTCCATCTGGATACGGTCCTCCAAAGTCTACAGCTAACACGTCCCATGGCTTATCTGGTATGGTAGTCATCTTGACTGGTTCTTGCCTGTGCTGCTTTAATTTTGTAGTGACTTAACATTCTATAGCATTGGCCTATTGTCTGTTCTATCAATTTATTCATCTCTGGAAACCAAAACTTCTCTCTGAGCATTTGCTTTGTCTTTGTCAATTCAAGGTGTCCCATTTTGTGAGCGGCTCCGATCACTTTTCTCTGCAAAGTGGCTGGTATGACAATATAATTCAATTGGAAGATCATGTCTTCATGTCTATAGATATATTGACTGCTATGAGAGGCCTAGCTGTTTCTATAGGCTCAAGGGGACGTTGCATCCTGTCATTACCCCTCGGCGCGCCACCCACCGGCGCCTCGGGTAATGGCAGGATGCAACGTCCCGAGAGCCAGTATAGAAACAGCTACATGTAGGCCTCGAATAGTAAAGCAGTCAATATATCTTGTATATACCGAATTTACACATAAATCTACCAAGAATTTTTACCTTATCCTTTTCTTGAGTAGAGATTGGTTAAAACATCACAGAAAATCTGAGACACTGTCTGTTAATCTTCGCTGGAAAGATGACTGAATGTTACGATCATTTGGGAATCACACACACACCTACACTGTATGGTATCCACGCTCGCACAAAGAAACATTTTACACGTAAACCATTGGGGATTTGAGCAGAATTTAACTATTTTCCCGTTACCCGAGGCTGCGAGGCAACGGGAATCAATCTCACTCATGAACTATTGACCGTTACTGGCATTGTTCGTTTCTTTACGGGCATGGCTAAAATTACGACTCCAATTTCGACCAATCAGATGGCTAGATTTCTGAAGAGAGGTATATATAAACATTTATAGCTCATGTTGAATAGGATAGTATGGTTTGATGTCATCATCTTTCCTGGATTCTTCCCAATCATCTCTGGTAATTGTATCTATAATGTGGGGTTGTTTAGCTGTATGGTTAGTACTCAAATGAAGACACATAGAGAAACATCAGAGTTAGGTTGCAATCCAGCATGCCTGGTTATATTGTGTATAGAAGAGCCCATACACCACAGTGTACATTAACTGTGTGTATGTGTGTATAGCATGTAGCATTGAGTCAATGTACAAGATCACATATTACATCCCCCTTACAGAAAAATAAACTGAGTCCATAATGTCCAAACTTGAAATATCCAAAGATGAAGTCCTATCAAAAAGTCAATTTTTCTGTCTTCTTGATTACCCGGCCACTGCGGGTAGTCTGCTGGTGGTTGGGGCTTGGGGCAGGGGTTGGGGCAGGGGTTGGGGCAGGAAAACCTCCGATGTCGGGCGTTGGATCAAGCGTCATCTCTTCGCGTGTAGGAGGATCGGGTGTCTTCGTTACCTCATCATGATGGATACGCCTGGGCTCAATATCGGCGAGGTGTTGCCGGTTTCTGCGTAGCACCCTTCCTTTAGGCGTCTCAACGAGATATGACCTAGGCTCATGGCATATTGCTCACGAACAGTAGCTGTTATCCAGTGACGTGATGTCTGGTCTTGGACTCTCACAAGCTGCCCAGGTGAGAGTGGTGCTAGGTCATGGGCTGATTTGTCGTGATGATACTTCTGGTTCTGCTGTCGAAGCTGCATGCGATGGTTAAAGGACCTATGACATAGAAAGCACCTAATTCTTTAAAAGCTATTGTTCTTAAGGAATTTTTAATGATTCTGCCGTTTGATTTTGTGCACGACTTTCAGTTTCCGAGTTATTCCTTGGAAATGAATTTTCTAGGGAACGCCCCCTTCAATTCGCCGGAAAGTCAGCAAATCGAGCTGTCAATCATTGTGACGTCACCTAAGGAACGCCGGAGCTAGCTTGTGCGTGCATTGTATTGGCTTTCGTACATTCGCGCTTTCGTTCTCGATAAGTAAACGCTAGCTATATCTACCGTCGATCATCGATAATTTCAACCCTTATATACATGGCTTCTTCAGACAATGAGTCAGGATCTGAGTATTCTTTGACGAATTCAGACTCTTCCCACGATGGTAGCTCGAGCTCCGACGATGAAATTGCACCCTACAGGTTCGAGCCAGAGGGAGCTGGTGAGGAGGAAGATGATCATGAAGGTGGCGAGCTTGTTGTAGACAATCAAGAAGAAAGGCTTGGGAACAATCTCTGGTAGGTCAATTCCGAATTTCATTTGTTTCAATACATCTATGAGCAATTTTATTATCAATCTTATCATGCTTATTCATTTACGAATGGATTGATTTCGACAATTTGACCGCATCGCATCGCCCTTTTTTGTTTGACATCGAATCGGCTGCGCGCTGCTTAGCCATGACAGCACCATAGCTTGCCCGTACGTTCCGGCGCGGCGGGTGTCTCGTTACGACGTAATGAAGGCACTTGCGTGCTCGCTCGAAATTTGGGTGCATGGAATGGAGTCAGAGATATCGAGATCTAATTCTAATTCTGTTCTGGTCTTGGTCCGGATCCGAGATGGATATATATGACCAATAAGAACGTTTTCGCTCGAGAGAGAGTGTTGCATCTAAAACATTTTGGAATTGAGATCGAGTTTGAGTATGAAATTGAAGTTCAGATTTATGCAGTGTTCATAATAAGCTGGTGTCAGATAGTGAGCCGTCGTCTAATTGACAAGGGCTTCAGTTTTATAATTTTGTTTATGAGAGAATAAAAAAGCTGTGGCGTGTAAAATTCGAGCAGGGGTAGAAACGGGGGTTAAACTAGGAGGTCTGCTTTGTTATTTTGTATTTAGATTCTATATAAAGAAAAAATAAATCCCCAAGAAGTATACATATTGTAAATGTGTTCAACCATATGATTTGTAAAGTTGATAAACTATTGTCACTGATTCTTATAATTTCATTCATTTCCCTACATTTGTAACAGGTGTTCATGCAGTGGTGGATGTGCCCCGATGCCCATCACAAAGGAGTGTCTCTGCTGCAAGGAGGTTGTGCAGGTTGTGCAGAAGATGGACGAGCACGAGGAGCAGCTCGATTGCATCACTCACCATCCGGGATTTCAAGCTGTTTGCCTCGATGTCTGGGTGTTAGAGACGGCATTTTATCAGTACCGGCAGCAGTATGGGGGAGGAGCTCGGAGAAATGCTACAGTGAATGAGTATGTACATGATCTTTAATATTATCAATATACACTGTAATATAATTAATCATTGTTCCTCAGTGTTGGAAAGGAAAATAGAAAATGTCTGACCAAGAAATTTTCATTTTATTATGTTATTTTATTTTTTCCTTTTTTTTCAGGGATGGGCAGGTTGTTGTGTGGGATTTTAGAAGATATGCGTGCTATATTCCTACCCTTTACCTTTGTGTAGAACATGTTGTCAAATGAAAATTATGTCCAAAGCACCAACAGTAATTGCTAATGAATTATATGAAAGGAATGAATACAATAGCATTTTTATTTTACTTATTCTGTTAATATTTTCCTCTTTTATTTGCTTTACTTGCAGGAAGAACAGACATGTTGCATACAGGCAACTGGCGAGATGGTGTTGGGGATTCTTGGGACGTGCTGTGAGAGTACCCCTGCCATCATGTGCTGTCCTAAAGATCAGGGAGACTTTCCCATCTGATGTTTATCGTGGATTTCTTGAGTTATGACTTGTATAATTAGTAATAAACTGTTTAAGAAAGGAAACCACACTGCCTTGTGTTTTTTAATGTGCCATTCTATTTTTTAATTCCTTGAGCTGTATGGAAGTGGTAAAAAGTAACTGTTATTGAGATAGATTGATCATGTTATAAGAATGACAGATGATGAGTCTTTAAAAAGAGCATGGGATCTAGAAGTGGCTGGTATAAGAGGAAGATGTTATGGAATGATTTAATAAAGAGAGAATAAGCAGAGTGATAAGCAGAGTGAACATGAAATGATTTAATAAGGGGAATTAGAGTATGGAACCAACTTAAAAGTTCTGTCAAAATGTCACCTACTTTGAACAGTTTTAAACACGCTCTAAAAGCCCTGTTATCTGTAGAAGACGTGTAAGTGAACTTTTGGGGGTTTAGCGCGAAGCTAACCATTTTTTCCTATTTGCAAAATTATGAAATTTGGTTGACATGGTTATCGTTATATCAAGTATTCATACATGTAATGTATCCATTTTCAGCTATCTTGTAAACAACCTAAGTGTATTAGTTAAAGAGCAATTGAATGTAAGTATGTATATAACAATTTTGGTATCCCGTGCATTAAGCTATATCAGATTATTAAATGAACGTTTGTAAATTTTTTATTTAATTTGAAAATTCCATTCACCTATTTCTTGTAAATGATCAAGGATGATTCTTGAATGATCAGTTATTTCATGGGGATACCAATTAATGTGTATTTTACCTGTTTATATGCTTGTGTATTTATCTATTTTGTTTTTGATGCTGTTATTTGTTTTATTATTACCAAACAGGGCCTCATGGAAGACCACCAAATTGGTGATATGTGCCACCCTGTATAAATATCAGAAATAAATAAATAAATAATAAATAAAGAGACAATAAAGAGAGTGAACATGGAATGATTTATACAATAGAGAATGCAGAGAGTGAACATGGAATGATTTATTCAATAGAGAATGCAGAGAGTGAACATGGGATGATCTAATAGGGAATGAGGAAAAGACTTGCACCTTGTACAAGATGGAAAATGCTGATTGAATAACTGATGACGATGATAATGATTCCATCTTTTCCCAATAAAAAAAGAAGCTTTCACTTACATAGAAGCAGTGGGGAGGAGGGAGGGGGGTGAGCCTGGTAAAGGATTAGTTTTGGTGCCCTCTAAATTAACGGCTGATGTATTTGGGAATTAATGGGAAATGGGCATTTGTCGACGGAAAAGAAGCACCCATCAGATTTTGATAGGTGCATTTATAAGAAGTGAAAAAGGGCATCTATGAAATAGGGATAGGTTCCTTATTTGAAAGGAAAAGGTGCACGTATCATTTATCAGAGGTGAAAAGGGGCACTTATCGCATCTGAAAAGGGGGACTGACCATATATATAAAGAGACACTTATGAGAATGAAAAGGGACACTAATAATAAAGGGAAATGTGCATTTGTTGAAATAAAAGGGGCACCGATCAGATTTAAATAGGGGCATTTATGAAAGGGGGAAGGGGCCCTTTTTTAATGGGGGCACTTCTTAGAAAGGAAAGGGGGCACATGTGTAAAAATAAGGTGAGATTATCCAAGTAAAAAGAGGGGTAGTTATCAAAAGGGGAAGGGGCACCTCTAATAAAGGAAAAGGGGCACTTGTCAAAGAAAAGGGGCACCTCTAAGATTTGAATAGGGCGATTATCAAAGGTGAAGGGGGCGCTTATCAAAAGTGAAAAGAGGCGCTTGTACCTGAAAAGGGGCACTTACTAGAGATTAAAAAGGGCACTTATGAGAATTGAAAATGGAAACTTATTGCAAAGTAAAAGGGGTACGTGTCTAAATTAAATGGGGCACCTATCAGAGGTGGAAAGGGGAAGGGGCACTTTTAAAAATTCTGATGCTCATTATTTGCATCACAGCTTAGTCACATACACCTCCAAACGTCCTTAGAAAATAATACACCATTTCACAAAAAGCTCAAATCACATATTCACTTTTAATAGCAATTGTACCTGTTTTTGATACAGTGTATAACTATTTAACATGTCTAACACAGTTGCCAAGAAGAAAGGCAATACATTTCTGGCAACAATATGGGCAGGTAGAATAGCAATAGATCTACATGTCTTTGGCAACAATATCTAGCAAATAGAAGAGCAATACATGTCTTTGGCAACAATATCTGGCAATCAAAAGGGCAATACATGTCTTTGGCAACAATGTCTGGCAAATAGAAGAGCAATACATGTCTTTGGCAAATATATGGGCAGGTAGAATAGCAATGCATGTCTTTGGCAACAAAGGCCTGAAGGCCAAAGGACTGATATACAACATAGCTTTACAAGTTATGTATATGTGCACTTACATATACTATATAAACTTGGTTAGCAAACTAACGGCCCTAGACCAAATTTGCAAAAAGGCTGCCAAGGGGTACGTGCCTTTGCAAAACATATTTCAATGTAAAGAAATAGATAAGGAAAAGCATCAAATAAACACTATGCATTTTTGTGCATTGTCTTAGAAACTAACAAGTCTGTACAGTATCATGGACAAGTTTTCATGCACCTTCATTCTTTTATGATGATATCTGAAAGCAAAAAATATATGTACAAGTTCAAACTTACATGCTCATAACTCTTGTAAAGTGACAACCAATGAAGAACTCACTTTTCTGAATCAATACTATATCAATCCAAGTGCATTTTAGACCTGTGCAAGGGATGAGGATGCATGCAATTTTTTTTTTTTGAAGTATATGGTCATGCATTGCATACACGTGTATATAAATAAACTTATACATTTTTCACCTGATACTAATGTAACTAATCACAAATTGTATTTCACATACACCATTTACTATATCAATGTACATTCTAAATATAATACACTAATCTACGCATAAGTCTCATTGAAGTGTGCAACTTTGCCATCTCATAATACTGAATGGGTAGAATTGGATCTGCAGTAACACACAAGACAGTGGAGGGCAAAGAGGAAGCTGGTTCCTGAAACAGTGGTAGTGGTCAAATGACCCCCATCCTCTGTGGGTTGATGAGGTTGTATTCAAATAATAAATGTGTAAGCCTTTCACCATTCATTCTATGCTTAGTACCCATCAGAGATGAAAAAGAAAAAAAAAACGAACAATAGCAATAGGGCAATCTCTATTCCCTCCACATATGTTCAGCAATCTACTACAACTGGTTATGAAACTAACTTCAACTTGATTGCTGATAGGACCAGTGAGTTGTGTTGGTGCATAAAATGATGACTATCCAAATGAGCAACTATGCACTGAATCGACTTTCCAATACAAAATATGAACCCATTAATAATCAACAAGTAGTTAAAAAGCTAAGGGCACTTTGTAGAAAGTGACATTGTTCATGATCCTTAGAATTTAAGTGAGGAGTGTCTGGGATAGGTTCATTCATTCCTTTGGGAGGTTAAAGCGACTTTTGTGTCGCTTGATGAGTTCATTCTTGCTTGGGTAGTTGAATCCACTGGAGAGGGATGGTGGGGACTGCTTCCTCTCTCGTCTTTCCTTGTAGTTCCTGCTACTCCTTGCTACCTCACTCATCAGTTCAACGACATATCCTGTAATGAAATGGAGGTACATAGAATAATTATTCATTTACATTCCATTATAAACTAACAAGTTCTTCCTCCAAAGCATTTTCCCACACAATGATTTACGACGAGCCAAGTACAGGTATTTTAATTTCAAGGTATAAAGCTTTTTGCCACATTGTTTTACAAATGGATATTAAAAGACAATTTTTGGAAAAATTAATTATTACAATCATACAAATTTGTAAAACTTTTACATAACTTGCCCCACTTTATTCCAATTTTTATTACTTTGTTTAACCCTTCATTTCTTATGAGTGCCACAATTAATGCTTCTACATTTTCATATTTCAAGTTCAATAGTCTGGTTATTCTGCACAAAGTCTACATACCATAGTCCTGTGGTCCTTTCAGGGGGCTCACGACTGCCTTGCCAGGCTTGCACTTGAGCTTTTTCACCTTGTAGCATTTCTTCCCATCTCGTGTTGTGGCTTGAGGTCGGTCAATGTTGGTATTGAAGTGTAGTGCAGCAAGGTGTAATCTAATTTAGGGTGAAATTTGAACAGCAAATCACACATTGATAATTTTGTATGTACAATGACAACTAATTATACCCCCGCCAAAGTTTAAAAAGGGGTTCACAGGAATCAATGTAACAGTCGGTTGGGCGGTTGGTCTGTTGCAAATTTTGTGGATCAAACTACTTCCTCAGTTTTTAAACAATACTCATAAAATTTGGCACGCACATTGGTCTTGGTATGAAGATGTGCAAGACATATTTTTGGACGTGTCGCAAAATGCATTGCCATGGACATGGCATAATATGGCAATAAATTAGGGGGAAATATTGTGGATCAAACTGCTTCCTCATTTTTTGAGCAATGCTAAGTGTATGTTGTGCTATTTACATTTAAATATTTTTTCAGCCAAGTTTGTCACATGAGGCAGTCCTGATAAGGTGGGGGTACTAATCATATTCAGTGATACTTTAGTTTTAAGATATAATTTCCAGCAAATAAGCATATTGTGCAAACCATTCAACAACAAAACAAAACTGACAAGAAATAATAAGAAACCTTAAAAATTATTTTTTAAGTTACCAATATTTACATGATACATATACTGCAAATTTACCTGCTAACCATACCATGGTACTTGAATGCCTTCATCTTTGGAGCAAAGTGGTTGATAAGTGCATGAAATGACTCCACATAAGAGGTCTGCTCGGCACTGGACATCTTCTTCACATCCTTGAGCAAGGTTGTGCTGTTGATGATGGATTCAAACTTCTCACATACCATTGTACCTGTAAATTCAAGACAAGAATAAACATGGAAAAAAAATTATGCAGGCAAAAAATGTACCTAAAGAAAAAATTTACAACCCTTTCTTGACACAAGTGCAATTAATGAAAGTTGGTTATTATGCATTTGCTTTATTTTATATGGGTTGCTGCCACAAGCATAATGTGTATTTATATATATATATATACATATAACATATATTTTTACAATACATTACAAGTATTGATGCTACTCATATAATCACAAGATATGGAGAATAAAATTGATAATTACCAGGTTTAAGCCACTTCTTCTGTCTGCCTGGCCCCAAGTCACCATGGAGACAACAAGGAAACGCCTCACTGTGTCCCTCATGGATCCCCTGAATATGGTTGCCCAATGAGGTCCACTTGGCCACGCGTAGCTCAGGTTCATCTTCAGGAGTGGAGGAGGCAACCCAGTACATATGATTGGTGATACTTTGCTCCCAATCGCCCATCACCTCACACCCTTTCTTCTTGGATAGGGCGTGGACTTTTTTCTTTATTCCTGAAAAGGTTATAAAAATATGTTTCTCTAAATTAATATAAGTAGTACTAGAATTACAAATACATGTTGTAGGAATGATACATTTGACATAATTTGGTGAAAATTGTGCCTAATGTGATTACCCTGACTGATAATACCATTCAGAGTGAAATACATTTCATTGGAATTGGGATAATGTACTTCTTTGTTTTTTGTTAAAGATTGTAAATCAGTTACTCAGTAAACGTGAAATGCAATATATGTGCTCCACTGAAATCTTGATAGCTACTGAATACATATGAATGTCACAGACACACAGAAGGCATACTTTAGACAAAAAACAGGGCTCACCTTTGGCAAGATGCCACACGTCATAGACGTGAGTGATTCTTGGTGTCGTTTCCCGGACATACTTGGCAAGCATGCGATGTCAGTCCGTTACCAATCTCCCTATGGTCAATCCTTCATTTGTCAGCTTTCGAGTGAGTCGCTTGTAGCCCTCTAACTCCATGTGTGCGCTGTTCTTCACCTCATTACTCTGAAAGATAAACAGAATACATCAAATTTCTATCAACCAAGCATATTAAAATCACTTCTAATGACAATTTTTCTTGAAGAGTAGACATAATTTTCGATGCATATATTTATTTGCCAAATGTAAATTTCCTATCCAGAGAAATGTAAAGAAAAAATTCATAAATTAACAAATAAAGAAATAAATTCCTATACAAATACTTTATAGATTAAACAGTTCCAAGAAATTATTATTGTCAAGCGATTTGAAATTTCAAAGTTGTAATTACATACTACATATTTATTTTCTATGAAGAATTTAACCAAAAAATACCTGCACTAGCTGGATATCAACGATCTTGTTGATCTTCAGCTCTATCCCTGTGTATGCCCCATACTTGGCCGAGTGTCCTGGGCTGTCGGCACGCCCGTCACCCCCTATGATGAGTGGAGATCCTGAGTCCCGCAACCTGGCCAAGATGGATTCCTGGTGAGTCCGCCAAACCTTCTCTATCACAGGCTGAAGAACTTGACGTTGGTGGCGGAAGAATGTCCTTTCTGAAATACTTGCAACTCCAAAGAAGTTAAGAATTCGGATGACTTTTGTTGGGCTAGCTAGCTCCTGCAAAGAGGGTTGATGCTGACAATAGCATATTACCAGCAGGAGTAGCGCCATAATATGGCTGGCTTTCCCACTCAAATGGGGTACCGCAGGAGACACATTCCCTACTAATTTTTACATTCGTCCCAGTGACCTTCTTGCTGATGGTAACATGGCCTGATGAGCATGACAAACATGTCTGAAATAGCTTCATCAGCTGAGCTTCAAACACTATGTACTTGTGGTCGAGATGTGGCAATGGAGCTAACTGAGGGACGAATTGGATCATGGGTTTGCGACCTCTCCTGTTAGTATAAAACAAGATATATAACAAAGTAATACAAAACTGCAGAAAACATGCAAGTAAGAGAAGAGTTCTCAAATAAAACAAAATTCAATTAACTCTTGTCAAATATTCCTTTTATATCTTCACTGTAAAATAAACATCAGCATCCCTGCCAACCTTTCACAGCAAAAATTAGGAATTTTTAAAGGCAAAAAATAGGAATACAGTTTATTTTGAATACTTTTCCACCCTAGTCATGTCATGTGAACCATAAAAATTTCCTGTTTGATCCAATGCTATATTCGGCAAATGTTTCCTACGCATCAGCTGGGATACTATAATACATGGAATAGTCTCCTGTCCAGCTCCTGTCCACCCTCTTCAAGGCATTCAAGGTTGTAATGATTTCATTTTGATTTTGATCTTTTGCCAAATAAATGTGAATTGAAGATCAAAACAAAGGAATAACATGGAATATAATCAAAATTTCAGAGTAAATTCTATTTACATATCTGCAGTGAATAAAAATCAATAATTCCAAGAACGACTACATCGGTATAAGATGCTGCACATAACACTCACCTTTTCTTCCTAGCCCTAGCCTTCTTAGGCGAACTCTCTTTGTCAGAGGACTCACTTTCATCAGGTGTGTATCCTGGTGATTGGGGCTCTGGCGACTCTGAATCGGGTGGGCTGCTCGAACTGCTCGAACTGATGTCTTTCTTCTTGTCTGGTATCTTGCACATTGTTCCCCTTGATGTTACAATAGGACACATCATGTTAACACCCTTCTCTGCTTTTTTAGCCGTCACTTGAATACCTACAAAAAGAAATGTAAAACACTTGACGTACAATATACTTCTTCCCTCAGATATTTGACATACCAGATAGCATGAATTGAAGCATTACATAAATTAATGGAGGCTATTCATGTTTTGACTACATGTATGCTCATATAAACCCTTCATTTGTCAGGTATTCTATTCTCTACCTTCTTCTAAAAGTAAAAGGAAGGACGGAAAAATAGAGGGGTAACATTGGTATACATTTAAAATAAATGCATATTTTTAATATAAAACGATGATTTACAAATTTAAAAAAATATATTACCTTTCACTCTGGTAGGAACTCTGAGTCTTGCCTGGGTGCCTACAGATCGTGTAGTTGGGCAACGTGATGAAAACTGTACTGCCATCGTTACATCCGCTCCCTGGAATGAGAAGCAATTGACTTTTCTTTATATAGCTTTATCATGAATAGAGTCGAAGGATGAAATTGGTATTCAGGGTTTTCATCTGTAAAGAGTTTTTCATTAAAGTTCCCTTGATTTATTGCCATAATATGCTGTTACCATGGCAACACACTTTCGGACACATTAACAAAAATATATCTTACACATCTTCACAAGACCAATGTGTGTGCCAAATTTCAATAACAAAATAAGACGACTATTCTGTTCTTCTACATAAGGAAGAAAAAATAATCATTACAAACAAAAATCATGAAAGCCATGTCTCATGAAGGAGCGGACAGGTCATTGATAATAAATCTAAAAAAGGAAATAGCAACAACAAAAGTCATCTTGTAAATGCCAGAATGAAGACTTAAAAAAAAGTAAAACAATTATTATAAAGGGTGAATACCTGAATGGGCGCTTCATGCACATCGACGTCTACAATATCATCTGCAGGGTGGGGGTTGAAGCCAGGTCCAGGCATATTGATTTCATCATCATCTGCAGACTGAGGGGTGTCGTGACGTTCAAGCAGTTCATCTAGCATCTGTGAACGCAACAGGATACAAGCATTAAACCTTGGGTTTTGAGTAGATAACAATATCTGCCTGGTACATGTAACTGGTTTCAGTGGCAGATCCAAGGGGGCCTGACCCCTCCCTGGCCCCAAAATCAGGTAAAAACACCCTTTTTTGTAAAAAAAAAGAAGATGGGCCCCCTCCCTGGTGCGGGGTGGATGTTGAGTTTTAAAAAAAAGTAGCACTCCCCGTTGAGCACAGAAAAAATAAATTGTGCTCACTACCCCCCTGCTTATTCACCGGCTGGCCGAGTCGCCGCTAAATATTTTTCACGAATTAGACCCCCTCTCTGGCCCCCTCCCTTGCCGCCGGCTGGATCTGCCCCTGACTGGTTTATAGGTAATTTTTTAATAAAACTTGAAAATTGTCATCTTTTCATTTTCAAAAAAGAGAAGAAAATAAAAAGAGAGAAGCCTATAATTTTTATACTGTTATCCACATTAAAAAAAAAAAAAAAAGAAAGAAATTAATAGTAAAAAAGAAAGGCGTTGGTGATTATAGTCAGTACTTGACTGATTGCCATTACAACAAAAAACAACAACAAACATCCTACAGTCAGTGGAGCCAGACATAAATGTAAATGTATCAATTATCAGCAAAACAACCGACGATATCAAAGACCAATGAAGCTTTCGGTCTTCAATGTAAATTAATTAGGTACCTAAGGCTAATTGCAGGAAGAAAAATTGTCAATCGACCTACATGATCAGGAAGGCACAGAACCATTCCTCGAGCTTGCCAGAATCCAGAGATGGTATTTTGGTTCGACTAATTTGGTAAGGTTACAATATGGTATGTAATGATGTAACATAACAAATACACCCTTTACGAACAACTTAAAGTCTTTGAGCATTCCTTCTGATTTGTTGAAATTGAACCTTTATGATCATAATGATGTTGCATTCAGTCAACTTTTTTATGAGCTGGAAGCTTTTCTCATTTTTGACCTGCTAGGATTGCTAGTGGAATTGCTCCATGACAGGTACCAAGAAAATTGTTAAAGAACTTAATATGACAGATCAATACCGGACGACTATACATTAAAAAAGGAGTTCGAGAGTATTCCAGTCCTAGATTAGAGACGCGGTTCACGGCTTATAGGTATTTATGCAGTGATTGTACCCACAGTACCAGCCCGTGGGAGGGGGGTCTCTCATACACAAGCGCTACCCACCCGTGTCCATAAACCTCTGAAATGGACCCTAATGGCGTATCGCACCTTTTCTGAAATGGACTCTTTCAAGTTTAGGAAAACGTTGAAACCTGTGAACCTGATCAAAGGTATCCCTTTTTCCATGGCTTTTGTGCGATCAGTGCTTGAAAAACACCCCCTTTTTAACCCTTTGAGAGCGAGCCCGCGCATTGCGATTCTTTCCCCTGTGACGTACGGAGCGATTTTGGTTACATCGCCAGTAATGGAAATTTGGCGGTGCTGTCTACATTGCTGAATGCGCCTCATTCAGTCGTTTTCCTGATTTTGGGTAAATGTAAAAATTAAAGATAAGACTTTTTTCTTTCTAAAAATATAAGTTTTGTTCATCAATACGAAAAATAAGGTCTGTTATTTTTGAGGGAAATTGCCGTCTTATTTTGCTGAAGCTTCACGTCTTTCCTTTTCAATACACTCACAATACAAATTTGCGTAAGCACCGTCGCACGTATGGCAAGCCGTTTTATCATTTAAACATATTTCTTGATATCAAGAAATCAATTTTTGATATCAAGAAATCAATTCTTGATATCAAGAATTACCATTGGTTCACAACGTAAAATTATTTCTTGATATCAAGAATTCAATTCTTGATATCAAGAATTCAATTTCTTGATATCAAGAAATGAATTCTTGATATCAAGAAATGATTTTACGTTGTGAACCAATGGTAATTCTTGATATCAAGAATTCAATTCTTGATATCAAGAATTCGATTTCTTGATATCAAGAATTCAGTTCTTGATATCAAGAATTCAGTTCTTGATATCAAAAAATAAGATTCTTGATATCAAGAATTCATTTCTTGATATCAAGAAATCGAATTCTTGATATCAAGAATTAGATTTCTTGATATCAAGAATTAAATTCTTGATATCACGAATTGTTATAGTGAATGATTTCGAACTCAAAAGTATTGCACGGAGCGCGCCTTTTTTATATTTTTATATTTTTATATTTTTATATAATTTTACGTTGTGAACCAATGGTAATTCTTGATATCAAGAATTCAATTCTTGATATCAAGAATTCAATTTCTTGATATCAAGAAATGAATTCTTGATATCAAGAAATGATTTTACGTTGTGAACCAATGGTAATTCTTGATATCAAGAATTCAATTCTTGATATCAAGAATTCGATTTCTTGATATCAAGAATTCAGTTCTTGATATCAAGAATTCAGTTCTTGATATCAAAAAATAAGATTCTTGATATCAAGAATTCATTTCTTGATATCAAGAAATCGAATTCTTGATATCAAGAATTAGATTTCTTGATATCAAGAATTAAATTCTTGATATCACGAATTGTTATAGTGAATGATTTCGAACTCAAAAGTATTGCACGGAGCGCGCCTTTTTAACATTTATTCCTGTTCTGATTTCGAACGCAAAAGTTGAGCAAGAAATCATTACGAGATGTGTTGCGAACGCAACAGTTGTGCAGGAATTCATCCTGACATGACGAAAACTCGTCGTTTAAAATTGAAACCCCTATTTGACTTTCACTAAGCTTAAGCCTAAAGTAAACACTAGCGCTATACAATGTAATCCCCCTGCCGAGACCTTGACGGGGTGATAGAGAGGGAGAGAGAGATAAGCATGGTAGAGGGAGAGAGGAAAGGAGAAAGAGTGCTAATTTTCACAATTAAAATTGTTGTTATATCGCCAATTCTTAGTCATTTTGCTTCGTTCGAACTTTCATTATGGTCTACATCTAAATTATAAGTGACTTTTGGACTTGAAGATATCTTAAAACAAGTAAAATATATATTTCCTACTTCTCATTTCCTTTCAGGCAGAGCCCCAGTAAGACTTTGGTTACACTATTACGTAAGATGATGAAGAGTACAGCTGCCACCTCTCACGCAGAGCTGCAAGGTGGGGTCGTGATGTACCCAACGAAATACTATATTACGAGAATGCTAGGTTGCCAGTTTGAAGTGCATTGAATGTCTATGTGAATATCCTTGTAGAAATTATTTCTTTGGTACTGTTTAGCCATGTTTTTTTTTAGCAATATTATAATGCCCCCTAAAAAACCTCTAGCTGTGATTATATTATAGATCTAGTTCAATTACTTGTAATTGTAATACATTATAATGAAAACGCGTCCTTAAAAAAAAAAAAGTAAACCGGCAACGTACATATCACGAAATGATTTCGTGATATGTTGCCGTTTTACATTTTTAAAGATGCGTTTTTGTATGTTTTATACAAGTAATTAAACTGGAAAAAAATCACATCAAACATTTTCAATGTAACCTTAACCAATGGTCTAAATAAACATATGTTTGAACAGTATAAAATATAAAAAATTCTACAAGGAATATCACAGAGACGGTAAATGCACTGCAAACTGGCAACATGAATTCTTGCATTAGTTGAATTCTCGCGATACATTGACTTTCGACAACCCACATCGCACCGGTCAGGCAGGATGAATTCCTGCGCAACTCTTGCGTTCGAAATCAGAATAGGAATAAATGTTAAAACGGCGCGCTCAGTATGAATTCGTGTAATACTTTTGCGTTCGAAATCATTCACTATAACAATTCTTGATATCAAGAATTCGAATTCTTGATATCAAGAATTCGATTTCTTGATATCAAGAATTCGATTTCTTGATATCAAGAAATGAATTCTTGATATCAAGAATTGAGTTCTTGATATCAAGAAATGAATTCTTGATATCAAGAAATCGAATTCTTGATATCAAGAATTGAATTCTTGATATCAAGAAATAATTTGACGTTGTAAAGCAATGGTAATTCTTGATATCAAGAATTGAATTCTTGATATCAAGAATTCGATTTCTTGATATCAAGAATTCATTTTTTGATATCAAGAATAGAATTCTTGATATCAAGAAATATGAATAAATGTTAAAACGGCTTGCCATACGCACGCGCAGATCAGTCGATACCTCCATTCATTTCCCCATTGTCAATGATTGTCGTCTGCTAAAGCTCAGCCGATTATCAACCGAGCCATAAATAATAGGCTTAAGCCTTCGTTTTACATGGGTTTTCGACACATTTTGTAACTATATTTTGACCAACATTATGCCATGATCTACACTAAATGCCCTTTCTTTTAAATGTGCAAATCAAATATAGGATTATTTGGGAAATGAATTTTGAGATGAACATTGTTTTATTCTCGAAAACAAAAATAATATTTACTTGGAATGCTTTCGACTTCGTTTCTCATAATTTGAAATATTCATTTTGTTTTAGTTTTTGCCTCCCGCTTAATTTTGTTTATTTTTTCTTTATCTATACATCTTTTAGAACCCTGTTTTGATATGAGGTTGCTGTATCAATAAAATATTTATTGAATTTTTGTACGCATATTTGATTTGTTTTGTTTGTAATGGAAAGAGCTAAATGAAGGACAGAGATTAGAAAAAAAATCATAATTCATCGCAATCATCTCTCTCTCTCTCTTTCTATCTATTTATCTATCTATCTCTGTCTGTCTCTTTCTCTGTCTCCCTCCTCCCCTTTCTCTGAATACGTCAGGAATTTCGTGAAATTGGAATTGTGATTCAGTGTGTTTTATTTCCGCATCGCGTTGTTGTGTTTTTTTTGTTTTTTGAAAGGGTGTGGCTAATAAGGAGTTAATCGCCGTAGTCTTGGTAGTCTTTTATTTATAAATGATATTGAAAATATAGTAATTCATTATATGTTACGAAACAATAAAGAAAGAAGTGCAAACAACGTAAGAATTCAATTTATTTGTCTTCGTCTCCATCTGTGTTCTCGTTCAACCTATCATGTCAATAAAACTTTGTTAACCCGTTCCTTCCGTTGGAGTTTACAACCATGACAACGAACTTTACCCTTGGCCACGTTCATTGTTCCTCTTACGTAACTTCCGTTCCGTTCTTCTATTGTTGGAGTTTACAACCATGACAACGAACTTTACCCTTGGCCACGTTCATTGTTCCTCTTACGTAACTTAGCTGTAGGGGGCCTAAGACATAACTCTTTTCGTATATTCTATATAGGTCTAAAATACTTTCAAATATTTCTGTGTCATTTTGGTTGTATATACTTTGTCAATACTTACAAACTATAATTGTCAAAATTTGCCAATACTTACAAACTATTACGTTTCCCTATCATCTTCCGCTCTAGAATCCTATCTTTTTTGTAATTTGTTGTGTCCTTTTCATACTTATTTTTCTTGTCTCCCTCTTCAAGATTTCTTCGGTTTTGGTAGGGTATTTATGCTATTTATTTTTATAAATAAAAGAGAAAGTTTTATTCTTTCTCTTATAATGTTGTCCACCTTCTTCTAGATAACCCTTTTGTGCTAAAGTATAATGTCCGATGTATATTATTTCTGTCAATAACATAAATGAACGTATCATTTTATTTTGACGCAACAAAGATTTACATTCAAAATCAAAACTTTTACTTTCTATAATTTGTGTACAGTAGTATTCTTCTCATTTCGACATTATCAGTCGCTCGTTCTCTATTGTCCTTCCCTATAATAAATATAAGGTATAATTTTGTGTACATTATCAGGGATATGTTATAATAATTTGTCTCAAAGTAGGAATGATGCCGGCATACTAGCAAATGTCGGAATAGAAAACAACATGAAAGATGAAGATGGAAAACGACATTGACAGAAAGACAGAGAGAGAAAGACAGACATACATACAGACAATGGGAGAGCGAGAGAGAGAGAGAAAGAGAGAGAGAGAGGGGGCGGGAGGGATAGAAAGTTGGACGTAGTCTGTACTGTATTTATTATTATGATATTTGTCTCTCGAATCTCCGATCACCCCAGCTCTGATATTTTTTGTTAGTTACTTTCTTTTTGTTTGTTTATATCTTTTCGCTAAAGTATAATGTCCGACGTATATAAGTAACGTCAATATCATAGCATAATAAACATTTTTTTCATATCATTTTGATGCAACACAGATTTACATTTAAAAGTTTTACTTTTTATAATTATTGTACAGTAATATTCTTCTCATATCAAAATCATCAGGCGCTCGTTCTGTGTTTTCCTTCTCCATATCGAGGTTATGGTATAATAATTTATCTCAAGATCGAAAGGAATACTTTTGGACGGAAAACAGTACCAAAGATGAAGATGGAAAATGGCGCTGAGAAAGCGAGCAAGAGATATAGAGAAAGAAATACAGAGAGAGAAACAATCATTTCTCATGTCATCTTTTCGTCTGTGACATTTTACTAAGTCACATTTTTATTATTCCTTTATCTTTCCATGATTGTTATATATTTGAATGAATATTTCAGATAGGGTCAAATCTGGTTCTACGTTATAATTATGATCATCTAATTTTATTTAGGAGTAAGTCGAAACGCGATCTCATCAAAAATCGCGGAACAGAAAACACTATGAGAGATGAAGATAGAAAATGACATTGAGAAAACGAGAGAGAGAGAAAGTTGGACGTATTGTTATTTATTATTATGCTATTTGTCTCTCCGATCAACACCAACCGCCCCGCTGTGGATTCCTCTTCAGTTTCTTTTTTAAATCATGATTTACACTCAACAATTTTACTTTTTATAATTATTGTACAGTAATATTCTTTTATTTCGATATCATCAGGCGCTCGTACCGTGTTTTCCTTCTTCATATCGAGGTTATGGTATAATAGTTTATCTCAAGATCGAAAGGAATACTTTCGGAATAAAAGCAAATAGCGGAACGGAAAACAGTACCAGAGATGAAGATGGCAAATGGAGCTGAAAAGCGCGAGAGAGAGAGAGAGAGAGAAAGAGAGAGAGAGAAAGAGAGAGAAATACAGAGAGAGAGAGAAAAAGAGAGAAAAGGAGAAAGGAAAAAAAAAGCTATAAAGAGTAAGAGACAAAGAAAGAGACAAACAGAGAGAGAAACAATCCTTTCTCATGTCATCTTTTCGTCTGTGACATTTTACTAAATCACATTTGTATTATTCCTTTATCTTTCCATGGTTGTTATATATTTGAATGAATATTTCAGATAGGGTCAAATTTGGTTCTACGTTATAATTATGATCAGTTATTTGGGAGTACTTCGGAACGTGATCCCGTAAACATTCTTTGAAAACAGTAACGACAACTGCAAAACAACAAGACCCCCAAAAAAGGGGTTATCTGAACCCGATATACATGTACACTTGTACAGTATACAAGGATCATTGTGAATAAATCTATAGACTATACCCTTACCTTATTTCCGCTCTTCTATTGTTGGAGTTTATAACCATGACAACGACCTTTACCCTCGGCCACGTCTATTGTTCCTCTTACGTAACTTAGCTGTATAGCTGGGCCAGATTTCCAAATGATCTGCGCATGCGCTATGTTCCTGCTCGTCGAGGCAAGAATCCTGGCAAGAATATAGAACGGACGCACGCGTACGCGTCCGCCTCCAGCTGTACGGGTATTTCGAGGGCCCGAACACTAACTTAGGGTAAAGTTGAAATGATATCACTTTTTCTCGTTTTTTTTCTACGTAACTTTATTCTTTTTTTAATAGATGAGATGAATGAATATATCTAAATAATACTTCAAAGAACTTTAGCACATAATAGCTAATAATAAGCTGGAAAACTTTGTCAACAAATTAGGGATATATCTCGGCTTCTGTAGAAGCCCGTCGTCACAGACTTAACAACTCGCTCGGCTTCTGTAGAAGCCCGTCGTCTCCAAAGTGTTAAGGAAAATGTTGAAGACGCCGCATAGCTGAAAAAGACACCCTTTTGACGCCTTTTCTGAATGCGGGTGGTAGCCAGTCATGTTGGGCCCCCCACTGCCCAAACTTATCTACGTAACTGCAGAAGTGAGTAGGGCGACCGGCTTAGGAGCAAGCTAGGGAAGACAGCGATCGAGTTGTAGGCCTATGTATAAATTCACCTAGAAATTGTGCAGGGAGGTGAAATTGTGCAGGGATCGCGCGAGGTCCCCTGAACACGCTGATACCCAACAACTTTATACAGCATTCCATGTCTCAAGAACCTGCTTTGCCCTGGGAATTTGAGTGGTTCCTCAAGGATTTACTGTTTGTCTCTTGTGTTCTCTGGGTTTGGCAGCTGCTACGACATAGTCATAGAGGCTGTGTTGATGCTTGCGGGTGGGGACGTTTCATCTCGGAACAATCCTTTCTTTTCTAATTACCAGATTTTGATCTCCTTCCTCTCTCTTTTGCTTTAGTTCCATTCTTAGTTCCTTATGCTGAAGCCGGCCTCTGCTGAGGAGTTCTGTCAGGGTCAATATACATATTTACCCTACACTTAAGAATTTTGTAAATTCCTTGTTTTAGATAGAACGGTATCTCTTGATCCTTAAACCTGCACTTAGAGTAGTCTGGGTCTCACATGTTTTACTTCCTTGCACCAAGAATTTTTGTTAGTACTTTAACATCTGTAATTTTTAGCATATCAGAGACGATCGATTAGACTGTTCCTAGATCCTCTTTCTGTCTGTTGTGTGCATTTTGAATGCTGCTCTCAGGAATGCATGGAAGATCAGGTTGTTCTCCTTCTCTCCCTGTTGGCATACTCCTGTAAAAGCTCAATATTGTTTGATGACACATGACTTTGAATTGACTTTCTACCAGCAAGATCTGAATACAGCGGCACAGCAGTACTCTGTCCTTCAGTAGTGGGTGAAACTATTAGTGAAGAATCTTTCCAGTTCTCGCTGCAGTCCAGAAGTGCAGCAATTCTTCACCCTTTTTTTCAACAGACATCAGGGTCTTGTTGATTTTTTTAGGTCATCATATTGTGGGTAATGTATCATACATGTAGATGCAATTTAATGTATCACATGCTACATGAGCGCCCCCTGGAGACAACAACATTACACTCTGATACGATGATTAAACGTTTATTATAACCGGTTGAATGGAGATCTAGGCAACAATACTATAGAATACATGTAGGCAATAAACCAGGTTTTCTACAAATAAGTCTTGGTTTTATTTAAGTTCAGACTTGTTTGAGAGTCAAAACTAGTCACACTCATATAATTGAAGACTCTATATGTATAATCCAAAAGATTATACATATATTTAATTTCTCTAATGTATGAGTCAATTTTGCAATATACATGCATAGACTAGCTATTAATAAGACTATTAGTGTTCAAAACTAATTGCTTTGACCACTAGCTTAGCTGTTGAGCTGTCCAACTCCAAATGGCATATATCTGGGTCAAGGAAATGTCCAGGAAAACAAAAATGGCTGCCATAGCTTTCTAAAGATCCAGACAACAATTCAAGAAAAATCTGAAAGAAACCTCATAGAAGTCTGCTGTAGAATTTTGGCCAAAAAATCTTCACAAGATGCAGGGAGACAAAACTAATAGCCATGAAAAGAAAATTCAAAGGGAAACTTCCTTAAAAAAATGAAATTCTTAGGCCGGGTGAATGTAGAGCTCCAAGTCAGAGGCACTGCATAGTGCACACACGTACACACACACACACACAC
Organism: Mesocentrotus franciscanus; assembly: GCA_037976565.1. Lineage (NCBI taxonomy): Eukaryota > Metazoa > Echinodermata > Echinoidea > Camarodonta > Strongylocentrotidae > Mesocentrotus > Mesocentrotus franciscanus. The sequence continues at coordinate 34,832,645 of CP137667.1, read as the reverse complement.
AAACATTATGACTTTGTCCTACCTATAGCGCTAACAATAAGGAATGTATGCAATTTGCATTCTGGCTATTGAAACTACAATTATTTGTACAAATGAATGAAATATTTTTTAACGAGTCACTTAACAAATTAGATTTATGCTTAAAATTTGATTAAATTTGATTAAATTACAAAAATGGTGTCTGTGCTGACTTTGGGGCCAAACTCCAGTGTCACTGTAGAAAAAAGTAAAGCATGATCTCTTGTGAGGTATGGACTCATCAAGGCCAAGGCTTGTCCATGATGTAATTATTAAGAAAAGGGATGGTCGAAAACAAGAGAAGCATATAGGCCTATATGGACACATGGGCTCACATTATAGCTACATGTACATGCATGTACAGTGTAGGATGGCGTATATGCAGCTAAGGCAAGACGTGGCTCTAACTTGCAGAGAACAAGAAACACATCTTCACTCCATGCTTGCCTGTGGGGAACTGCCTGGGGTTATGCATGCTTGCAAGCTCAGGGGTTTATTTTGCATATCAATATTTACATGTACATTTGTATCACAACTGTAAACAATAAATATTCAAATAACAGAGCTTGTAAATGAAAGGAGGTACATGAATATACATTGATCTTTGTGCATATACATGAGCTGCTATGAATATTGAATAAGGGCTTAACCAATCACACTGGAAAGAACAAATCTACTGAACCATGTGATGAACATGAAAGAAGGAACAAAAGACACTTTAATAAGTTGGGGAGGGTGAACATAGCATGAGAGAAAGTAAAGGGAATGGTGATGGAATGTGATGAAATGGACTTTAAAGATAGAGGGATACAAACATACAGATGGGAAGATAGGGTGCTTTAATACATACATGCTACAGTACAATGTTCTGTTCAAAATATAGCTCTACAACAGTAACGCTAATTTCTTTCCCCTTCGGATATTGTCAAACTGTACATCAATGTAAAGCTCTTGATGAGAGAAATCCAGTGGTGAAAAGATGATTGAAATAGGATATTGCATTATTATTAAAGTTATGGGTTGTCAAAGATACTCATCTCCTGTGGGTCTTTTGCCACACTTCGTGGAAGATGATTAACTATGATCCAGGTGCTATGATCTGCTTGGTGACCTTAGTATCTACGGCAGACTACGCCATACTTACCTATACCATTAATGCTATTCCCTTACTTTACCCGCTATTTACCGGCAAAGGTTTTCTCGGATCCTTAGAGAAAAACACAAAAAAGAATCTGTAAACACAGACTAAGTCTTTTTGTGACGTCATACTCCGTCGGAGTCAATGTAGGAACCCCGACGGTCAGCAGTATATAAGGCCCCGCGCCAATAACACTTCCTCTTTCCTTTGCCGGCGCCTGTTAAAAGTACAACCCAATGTAATCAGGCGCGCTCGCAAATCTTTTCACCGGCTCTTCAACTCTTAAAACGATGTCAACAAACACCGCTAGGGATGGGTCCGTGACGGACATCCCAGCAAATGAAAAGAGAAACAAAACTCCATCATCAAAATCGAAAAAGACAATTTCGAAGACCAAGAAACCAACAGACAAGTCGAACCCCAATAACGCGGGTGCTACCCCTGGGGTATCCAAGACTTCATCCCATGAGCCGATCTCTGATCGGGGGAAACAAAACCCTCCTCCCACGAAAGAAAAACCACGGAGAACGGAGGTTACTACATGAAAATCAAACCCCAAAAACGCGGGTGCTACCCCGGGGGTATCCAAGATTACATCCCATGAGCCGATCTCTGATCGGGGGAAACAAAATCCTCCTCCCACGAAAGAAAAATCCCCCAAAATACCTAGTGGGCTGCCGCGGGGGATGGAGGTTATGACACGAAAATCAAATCCCAAGAACGCGGGTGCTACCCCGGGGATATCTAAACAAAACCAGGGGAGGAAGAGTAGAGTAGAAAGCGTTACTCCTGCCACGGAAGAATATGAAACAAACGGTGGACTACCACTGGGGACGGAGGTTATGGCACTCATGAGCCCCGCTGGGGACGAGGTTGCCGCTCCAATTCAGTCAAACATTTTTCCGGTAAACGTGATAACTGAGGAAGAATTATATGAGCAATCCGTCGCAATATCCGAAAGAAATACGTTAACAGGATTGCCCAAACAACCAACCATGTCCATGGATCCCTCCACAGCCGCGAACTGGCTTTTTCAGACTCTTCAGGCGGCTTTTCAGTCCGGAAATCAACCCATTGTTGGGAATCTCACGGTACCAAAATCAGGGTCCAACGCACCGGCGACGGCAACCCAGCCCAACGGGCCGGGCGTTCCTTCACACGACGACCCACGGGTAGTCACCGGGGACTCAGCCGGGCGTTCGCGGCCCAGAAAACGAGAGGGAACCTCACGCCGCAGACGGGAGGCTAGCCCTACCCCTCCTCGTTCCTTTCGACCTGGCTTAGCACGGTATGCCGCCTCTATTCAGCTCGATGATGAGTCTAACTCTGAATTTAGTTATCATCGACCTATGGCTGCTTCCAGGAAGAGGAAATGGACGGACTCGGCCTCTTCCTCGACACTCTCTGACATGGATTATACTAGACCGAAGCTTTCTGTCTCTTTCGTTCGTTAGCCTCTGATTTGGGTAGGGTCGGCTCCTCTCTTTAGAGACAGAACCCGACCATAGCGATTGCATTGCAAACTACCACCTCCGTCCGGGTGATAAACTTATGCCCAAATACTACATTTTACCCGATGCATATCCGATGCATTTATTATTGTTAATTAGGCCTAGGCTAAACTACATCGGTTCCACTTACCAGATTGACTGTATGATGACATCATCTTCCTTCATGCGCAGTAACAGTTTAAAATACGGCTGCAAGAATTTCAACACGGAGCTCATTTTTCATTTTAAAATCCGGAAAAAAGACCCTTAAACGCATCATACAGTCAATCTGGTAAGTGGAACCGATGTAGTTTAGCCTAGGCCTAATTAACAATAATAAATGCATCGGATATGCATCGGGTAAAATGTAGTATTTGGGCATAAGTTTATCACCCGGACGGAGGTGGTAGTTTGCAATGCAATCGCTATGGTCGGGTTCTGTCTCTAAAGAGAGGAGCCGACCCTACCCAAATCAGAGGCTAACGAACGAAAGAGACAGAAATCTTCGGTCTAGGATTATACTGGCACGAGCAGAAAGTGAACTACCTTTTCTGTGCCAGACAATGACATCGCCAGTGACTCTGCTTCTCTGTTGGGTGAAAATACTCATGACTTCCAACCCCCCAAGGACGCAGATGATGTAAATATCAAGCCGCTTCAACCAGCGGAAATCATCACTAAATACTGCCCCCAACTGAAGGCAGAACAAGCAGAACAGCAACAAAATGTTCCTAAACCAATCTTCTGTTTGGATTCTCATCTAAGTGGTGACAAACAAGCATCATCGTGTGCCATAAAGCTTGATGCCCCCTTCATATCTTGCATGAACAGCCTGAGTGATAGAGGGACCAGACTGAAACCTTTGCGGAAGGAGGTAAGTCACAAGTTTCCCTTCGGGGAAACTGAATATAAGGCCTTTTTCAAGGCCCCGTCCGTACCAGACGCTGCTATCAGAGTGGGGGACGCCAGGGCAAAAAGATCAACGTCAAGGCGTAACCCCCTCCGTTCCCCCAAATTTAACATGATGGAATCACAGTTACATGCGGTCGACTCAGCAGCTCGGGGATCAATGAGACTCGCTGCCTATCAAACTTATTTACTCACTGCCCAACGTGAGGCAGACAAACTCAATATCTCACCTGAAGATCGTAAACTTATCTCAGACCTGCTACTGCAGATTGCAGAGCTCCAATTTGAACAGGCGACTAGAACGAGCATCCTCGTTACTCGCCTTCGGAGATCGCTTGTCCTTGAACATCTCCAAATGCTGCAGCTATCCTCCAAAAACTCCCTGTGAAAGGTGAAGATCTCTTCGGAGGAAAGTTTCAGGAGATCCTGGAATCCTCAATCACTGCATCGAATACGGCAGACAAGACAGTGTACAAACTATCTGCCCCATCGAGCTCAACCTATCGACACTCGCACAACGATAGACAACACACTCCCAGATACCGGGAGCCATCCACCCAGGGCCAGTCACCCCGATTTTTAGCTGAGAGTAAAACGCCACAAAGGAAATGGGGAGACAACAAGCCCTTTCGAGGACAATCGTCCTTTCCAGGACAATCAAAATTCCAGCAGAAATTCAAACGGCACTCCGGCCGGGGGGGTCAACAATTCTGACTATCTTACATGACCGTTGCGGGTCCCCCAATATCCCCTACCCGTAGGGGGGAGATTAAAAACTTTCATACAAAATTGGCAACAGATCACCACCGACAAGTTTGTGCTCAGAACGATCCACCAAGGTTATACCATTCAGATAGACCCAGCGTACCGAAAATCCCTTTTCTGGTTACGACAGATCACCCTCCTCCCCGAGAACAACGCACACAGCAGAGCTCTGTTAGAAGAAGTGCAAGCTCTAGAACAGAAAAAGGCCATACGCCCCATGAATTCCCGCAACGGTCTCATCTTATCCCCAGTATTCCTCACCACCAAAAAATCTGGAAAATACAGAATGATTCTCAACCTAAAGAGACTAAATCACTTTGTTCCAAATCAACAGTTCAAGATGGAAAGTCTCTCCAAAATCCTGCCCCTAATCCAATGCAACGAGTTGGCAGCGACTATAGACCTGTCGGATGCCTACCTACACGTCCCTGTAGCCCCCTGGTCACAGAAGCTGCTCGGCTTCACAATAGGGAAGAGAACATATGTCTATCAAGCTCTCCCATTCGGACTTCGCTCATCCCCTCGCACCTTCACTCTCATAGTAAGAACAGTCGCAGCGGCACTACGAGAGAGAGGGATAAAAATATTCTGCTACCTCGACGACTGGCTGATCCTAGGCCTCTCACAACAGTCACTAAACAGACATGTTCAGACCACAATCGATCTCGTCACCAGTCTGGAGTTTATCATAAACAGAGAGAAATCGAAACTAACCCCAACCCAGAACCCAGAATTCCTGGGGGCATCCATAGATATCCAAAGTCAAAAAGCAATGCCAACACCTCACAGAATACTAAAGGTGCAAGAGACAGCTTCCAGTCTACTCCATGCCCAAAAGTCTTCGGTCAAATACTGGCAGGTCTTCTTGGGTTTACTGGCAAGCCTAGTGGATGTGGTACCTCAATGCAGACAACACATGAGAATTCTCCAAATCCATCTACAAATATACCTATGCCCAACGTCACAGGCAAACAAGACAATGGTTCCCAACAACTTCAGGACTCGAGCAGCAATTCAGTGGTGGCTGCATCCCCCCAATCTGACAGCAGGGAAACCACTTCGAGTCCCCTCCAACCCTCACGATCCTAACGGATGCATCGAAACAAGGTTGGGGAGCAGTGCTAGACCTCAACCAAATTGGGGGTTCATGGAACCCTCTGGAAAGAAATTGGCACATCAACAAACTGGAAATGGTAGCTGTCCAACGGGCACTCTTACATTTTCAGACAGAGATCGAAGGGAAGTCAATCCTCATAAGGTCAGACAACAAGACTGTAGTGGCATTTATCAACCACCAAGGGGGAACCAGATCAAGAACCCTGTGCTTCCTAACATTGGAAATCCTTCAGTGGTGCGCATCAACCAGGCAATCTACATCCGAGCATCGTACATACCGGGCAAGGACAACTACATTGCCGATTTCATATCACGGGGGAGATATCTACCGACGGAATGGATGCTCCACCCCGTGATAGCGAGACACATCTTCAATCGATTTGGCCAGCCGTCTGTCGACCTATTTGCTTCGGAACTGAACAGACAATTACAAACATATTGCACAAAACACAGGGACCCCAAGGCCCTGGCAACAGATGCATTCTCGATCCCGTGGAACAACGTTCTCAGCTACGCCTTTCCTCCCTTTGCAATCATCACAAGGGTACTGACCAAGGTCCGGGAGGAGAATGCCACCACCCTCCTAGTCGCCCGTGGTGGCCCCGCCGCCCGTGGTTTCCAACTCTGGTGAACCTACTGAACGATTACCCAGTAATCCTACCAGACAGAGAGGACATACTGAGACAACCGGGAACAACACAGTACTACCCGAATCCGTCGAGACTGAGGCTAACACTATGGCCAATTACAGGGCAACAGCACTTGCGGCGGGACTTTCTGAAAGGGCTGCCGATCTTACGGCACAGTGCCTCCGAGAGTCGACCAGATCCACCTATGATTCAAGACTTCTGCACTACATCAGATGGTGCAGGGAATCAGAGATTGATCCACCCAAAGTATCTTTAGGTGGGTTAGCTGAATTCCTTATTTCTCTTTATGACAAGGGTCTTTCACTTAACACTATCCGTGGATATAGGTCCGCCATAGCTGTTATTCACAAAGGGTTTTCGAACGGCGAATCTGTATCCTCATCTATCATGCTAACAAGGTTAATGAAATCATTTTTTCTTACTAGACCCAGTAAGAAGACGTTATCGCCTGCCTGGAGTCTCCCCAAGGTACTCCAAACTCTTAGTAGGGCTCCATGTGAGCCCCTACACAAAGCTTCTCTTAAAGACCTTACAATCAAGACAGTTTTCCTCCTGACAACAGCTTCTGGTCAACGTCGCAGCTCCATCCATGCACTTACCACCAGCTCAGGTCACATACGCTGGGAGAAGAACAAAGTAAGGCTTCTCCCACATGCACGATTCTTAGCCAAAAATCAACGTGAGTCATCCCAGCCTCTGGAGATTGTTCTTCCTTCCATACAGTCCTTCTCCTCCATCTCTGAAGATAAACTGTGGTGTCCAGTTAGAGCTCTGAAGTGGTACATAAACAGGACCCAAAACTTACGATCATCAGAGCAACTTTTCGTTAGTTGTCTACCACCACATAAAGCTGTCTCTCGTGATACCATATCCCGTTGGATTGTGTCGGCTACCAAATCAGCAGGTCAGTCTGCCCTCCTTTCTGACAGGATTCGAGCACATGACACAAGGGGTCTTGCTGCTTCATGGGCCCTTTTCAACGGTGCCTCCATGGAGGACATCCTCAATGCTGCATACTGGTCAAGTTCAAACACCTTTACAGCATGCTACCTGTCCGATGTACTTCAGACTGAGACAGAGTTTGCAAGGGCAGTGCTGTCGTGCTCAAGATCTTAAATTGGGTAAGGAATTTACACGATAGCTTATTTATGTTTTGGTTCATCATCTATCTGTGTTCCCTCCTCCCATAGTTAACATGTGGTAATCTAGCATTAACGGTATAGGTAAGTATGGCGTAGTCTGCCGTAGATTTGTATTTTCAGTAGTGAAAATCATATCTACTAAGTAGCCATACTTACCTATACCAAACCCGCCCTCCTTCCCCTTGAGTTAGATGATGGCGTAACAGGCGCCTTGGAAAGAGGAAGTGTTATTGGCGCAGGGCCTTATATACTGCTGACCGTCGGGGTTTCCTACATTGACTCCAACGGAGTATGACGTCACAAAAAGACTTAGTCTGTGTTTATAGATTCTTTTTTGTGTTTTTCTCTAAGGAGAAAACCTTTGCCGGTAAATAGCGGGTAAAGTAAGGGAATAGAATTAATGGTATAGGTAAGTATGGCTACTTAGTAGATATGATTTTCACTACTGAAAATACAACTTTATCATCAGGCTATTAGAAATATACTACTTAAAACAAAATTCAGCTCTTGATATGAGGAATTCAGTGACAAAGGTATTGCAATATGTATTTACCTATTGTAGTGAACTTTCTAGTAGAGGCTATAACTTTTAAACTCTACCTTGCCAGAGAGGAGACCAAAAAAAAGGAGCATCCATCAAGATTCCAGTGTTATAACATACCTCGCTACTGAGTATGACGTGCGTGGCAACCCATCTCCATGTCATGTGTTTCGGTTCTGTCACTGGCCTTTATCCAAACTGCTGTGCTCTCCCAGGATTTCTGCATACAGTGCAGTCTATGTTTACGCTTATTTCGCGCTGTAAAAGATTGACATTGAAGTTCTACAAATAATCACAAAATTATCTTTTTCTGCCCAAATACAGCATTTCTCAAAATATGAACCCTGCGAGGCACAGCTTCTTGGCTGGCCCCAGCTATTTCCCCCAAGGGCTGGGTTCAGGAGGCAGGGGGCAAAGAACTTAATGGCTTTGAAAGCCTCCAAAACCTTAAAGCCCAAGTCCACTCCAATTTTCAAAAATTATAACATGTTGTAAATAAATCAAAGGTTAAAACTGCCAAATATCACGGGCGTACTTCAATCAGGTGATTTTTAAAAGCGATTTTTGTTTCGGGTATTTCGAGCAAAACATTTATATTGCTGTTCGGATGTGACGTATGGTCCTCACAACGAAAGTGACAGCGGTATACATTCTGACAATAGGCTATTTTCGTAATGTAACCAAATTTAATGCATACGTCTTTGTGAAGTGCCTCTATACAAACTATTTCATTCACCTGATAAGAATAATAGTGTTTCATTATTCTTATCAGGTGAATGAAATAGTTTGTATCGAGGCACCTCACAAAGACGTATGCATTAAATTTGGTTACATTACGAATCTGTGTTGTGAGGACCCTACATCACAACCGACTCGATCATTAACTTGTTTTTTGCTCATTAAAAAAAATTATTAAAAATAAATCTGAGCACCATTTTCCAAAACCAAGTTATATCCGGGCTTTTTAGATTTTTGTCTATCTAATCAGCTCAACTTTTCAGTGGAGTGGACTTGTACTTTAAGCTATTATTATGTAGATGTAGTGAAATTGAAACTCTCAAGGATCTTTTTTCCATCTGTTTTATGTACATAATGTATATATTTCTGAATATTGTTTTCAGGTATTGTCGCCCATGTCATATCACCATTTCTGTTGAATGAGAAGGACATCTTACACCATGGATGGATTCTGCCTTCTCTATCTGCTCCTGATCCTCTTGATGAGATCTGGTGATGTTGAAACTAATCCAGGTCCTAACACTGCAGTAAGGTATGCATATATATATACTAGTAGCGCCTTCGGGGTTAACAATGAAATTGAGTTCTGGGCCCTGTTTCATAAACCTTGTTATTGATAACAAGTTACAATAACTGTTATAAGTTACTGAAATTGTGGCATCTGATTGGCTGAGAGCAGATTTGTCACAGAAATTTAGCATTTGTGATTGATAACAAGTGTCATGAAACAGGGTCCTAGTCACGGGATTGCATTGCGAAAGAAACAATATGGAAGCGATTGGAAAGGTTGATCATGTAGCACATAAGTATTGGTGTATACTGTGAGGTTTTGGAGTTATCAAAATGATAATTTTGCCCAGTCTTGCTAAAAGTCACATGTACTGGACACAGAAATGTGTATATATAGGACTAAACAAACATGTGGCAGGAAAGTGTGGTCCACAACAAAATATTTGTCATATTTAAAAAAAAGAGCCCTCTTTTTCAAGGAAGATTTTTTGTCTATGATACTCTTACACACTAATATAAAAAGTGTGAAAAGGCTCAAAACTTTTTTTCACCTTTCCCAGAACTCGACTTTCTTAAACACAGCAAACCACACAATGTGGTCAATTGTCTTGAATGAGTCAATGTGACACTTAAAATCATCATTTTATCAAACAAAATTAGTGATAACATATATTATTCAATTCAATTCAATTTTATTTCCACTTTAAAAACAATTTATGCATGAAACAGATAATAATTATGACGATGAAGGTAATAATAATGATAATATTAACAATGATGATGATGATGATTTTAATAATAATAATAATCATTATCAATTCTTGTAATATAATACATGTAAACATTATCATTATTATTCAAATTTACAAGTAGTAGTAATCCTTTTCTTATTATCATCATCATTTTCATCATCATTATTGTATTTACTGCCAGGCTCTGCTTTTTGGGGAATAATTACCCTTGCCAAGACAACACCAGTCCACCCTCGCCTGCACAACTTGGGGCAATATGTTTAAAATGTTAATATCACAGGCAATATATTCTCATATCCCCAGGTTGTTATATTGCAAGCTTGTATGTAATACAATTTGTTGAGTATCACAAGATAACTTCTCAGCCAATATGATGTTCTCTAACTAATATCCTATCGTACCCAATTGATTTATTACTAATTTTACAGTACTGTCAGTGAAATGCAGTTCTTGAAGCTGGCCCAGGAAATACCTCCATCTTACTACGTTGCTGTAGGGATATCTCTAGGATTCTCCTATGCTCAGCTACAGACAATCCTGGTTGAGAAGATGATGAACTATACCAATGCCTTAATGAATATCTTTATGAAATGGAATGTCATGCAGCAACCTCCACACTCAAATAAACGACAGCTTTTGGCAGACAAACTTCGAGAGATTGACTTGGGTGGCCTATCGGATAGATTACTCAATGAACCTCTAATTCCAATCAGCACAGGTAAACAGAAATACTTATTCTTGCTTCACCAAAAGACATAAAAAACCATGCATAAAAGTGAAGTCAGTTTTTACCATAGAGAGAGTGAGTGTTTTGTGTTCTATACATTTGCCACAATTTACAGAAGTGTCAAATTTTATCAGGCCCCATGCATGTTTTTGTAATTTACTCGTGTAACTTTTTAAAGCCTATGCGGTTTCTGGACACCATGTAGTTCATCTACTTGGAGTGACAGCAGGATTTAAAATAAATCAAAGTATGTCTGCTTTCTTTACGTGCACATTTTCTACAAAAATATTATATTCTTTTGCATCATTCAATAATGATAACTGTAATTATGCATCCATATGTTAGCGGGTTGTCTGACCGTCCATCCTGCTTTTTTGCTATCGCAATATTTCAAGAACCACACGAGATATGAACTTCAAACTTGGTGATAGTATGTATAACCATAGGAAGACGATCTGAGTAGACTTTGAGTAAGTAAGTCAAAGGTCATATCTAGATCAGTTTATGAAATTTCAGGTATTAGCCTCGATCTTATCCCGATATCTCAATAACCACTAGAGCAGGGGTGGCCAACCTTTTAAAGCTCGCGGGCCACAGCTAACGATTGGCATAACTTGGCGGGCCATAGGTAGTCTCCCCCCTCCACACACACTCATGCAATACATGTACACACCTGCAATTTTGCAAAACAAACAAGCAAACAACAAAATCAGTCAACCAAAAAATTAGGCTTACTTTTTTAGTGTGATTTCTGGGGCTGCAATTGATGGACAAGATTCAGCAAGTCTGGCTTCAGAACCGTCGTACTAAGCCAAAGAGATGCTTCAAGGTGTTCGTCAGTTAACCTTGATCAAAGTTTTGATTTAGTAAGTTTCATGAGAGAAAATGTTTGTTCACAGATATATGTGCTTCCAAACAGTGAGAAGATTCTCTGGAAGTTCACGGTAGAATGGAAGTAAATCCCTCTTCCTGACCTGGCACTGGAAGTCTGCCTTGATGAGTGGATCACTCTGGAGAGACAGCAGTTCAAGTTGTAAGCAAGTAGGTGCAGAATCAACGTCAAATCCAAGTGGATTTGATACAAGTCAGATTGATGCCTGCGGAAATCAGCGAAGCGTTCAGTGAATTGCTCTATGAGTCGATCAATTGATGCAACGTAGTCATGCACCGATCGGCGTTCATTTCCCAATGATTTGAGTGAATGGAAATGACTGAAATTTTCTTGTGCCAACTGGCGTTTGAGTAGCTTCAATTTGTTGGTGAAAGCAATGACACTGGCAATCATGTCCAAAATGTTCTTGGCCTTTCCCTGAAGTTCCATGTGGAGACTGTTGAGGTGACAAGTAATATCAGCTAGGTACCCAACATCAGACACGAACTCAGGATTGGTCAACAGGCACTCGCGGTCTTTGCTAAGTAGGAATTCCGCAATAGCGTTTCTCAACTCAAAGACACGTTCTAGGACTCTTCCACGACTCAACCACCGAACCTCTGTGAAGTAACAAATGTCAGAATACTGGGCATCAAACTCATCAAGGACAGTCTTAAATTGCCGATGGTTAAGTGCGTGTGATCGGATGAAGTTAACGTCTTTGATAACAGCACTCACGACCTCTTCAAATCCGAGAACTTTGGGGCACAGGGCTTCTTGATGAATAATACAGTGATACCGCATTATATCTCATAATGGGGTTCAGACGTTGACGAACCACCGTTTCCAGTCTCACCATGTTCATTTGCATGCTCAATCAATTTCGTCACGGCTCCTGATCTTGCACCAACCATGGCAGGGGCACCATCAGTAGTAACTCCACTGAGTTTTCCCCAAGAGTTATGCAATCCAATGTTCTCGACGCCCTTGATTGTTTCTGCTGCTACGTCTGATCAAAGAGATATCACAACATGGAGTTCCAGCCTAGCATTTTTACGACCAGAAGTATTACGCAACGCGCGAGATAACGACAGACATCAGAGTGCCGCTCGCTGGAATTTGCCCGTAGGCGACAGCTGGGCCGCTCTCTGATGTACAAGCTTAGAAGCCGCCGTTCAAACCCATTCACATTGAGTGGAGTAAAGATTCGCACACGAACAAAGCAACTGGACGTGCGCAGTACCGACCTACTAGTAGTGAGCAAGCGCAGTTGTTATTGAATTCCCTTTGTTTCTCTGATGCCAACGATATATTTTTCGTCAAAATCCACCGAGAAATGGGCTAGTTATGATACTTTTACTGACTTCATATTAATTTTTAGTATCAATTTCATAATTCGTTATAAATATGTTCGATCATTTGCGGAATTTAGATTGTATTTCATTCGAAAGAGAATGTTTTTATCTTTGAAACCCACCCTATCGGAAGAGTGCCCAGGGGTGCCCATACGTTTAGATTTGCACGTGAAGATGCCTATGCATTTGGTCAGCTTGGTTTGTGTCGTCTGCTGGGGAAAGAAATGCCAGCCCCAAGCGTTTAAACTCGTGTTCTGTGCACCTAGTGATTCTGATTTTCAATTCGGCTTGTTTATTTTTTTTTCTGATTGCAATCTAACGAATCGATCTTGATAACTGTACAGGGTCTAACGTCTATGTAAAGAAAAGTTACTTTTTATGAATTATTGAATTTCAAGTTAAGCTAGACTAGTCTACTAGTCTATTACTAGACTCTAGTTTAGTAGTTATAGATCTAGACCTAGAACAAAGTAGAACTTAGAAGTCTAGGTTACTTTATAGTGTTTGTCTTAATTCTTTTTATCTAGATTAAAAGTTACTCACATGCATTACATCGTTCATGATGGTTCAAACATCATTTTCAGCCATCAAGGCATCATTATTTTTTTTAACTTTGTTTTCAGGACTGTCAGTGTCATTTTTTCACTGCATCTTTTACAGCTATTCATCCCTAATTGTGTTGTGAACAAAGAGTTGCTCCTCGTGTAGATTATATTTCGTTTCTAATAAGTAGACTCTAGAGGGGTCTATAAATATAGAACCTAGGCTATGACCTAAGGTCTGTAAGGAAAAGGCTATACTATAGTAGGAGTAAGGTCTAGACCCTAGATCTAGTTGATTTTGATGGAGGGGGTAATAATGGCTGGATTTTTGTTAACCTCTTCTGACTTCCTTCTGTTTAATCAGGCAATGTATATGTTATTTAATGATATGATAACCATTGAAAAGAAATGTGAAAAGCCTGTCATAAACGCGCAAGGCTATATTTCCCCAAAACATTGCAAAACCGACACGGAATGCAATGTACGGGACCGAAGACGAAGTCATTACTTACACGTTTGTGCTTCCTCTTATATTAGATCTAGTCTTAATCGTAATAATAAATCGTAATAAAACTCATCATGAATTCCGATTTCCGAATCATCAGGAACGAGTTTCAATTCATCGATTTCAGATAACAAAGATAACTCGTCATCTAAATCAAAGTTGTATTCGGAATCGGTGTTATCTGCCATTGTTTGCGATTGTCAAAATAGTTAATCCAAGAAAGCCAAATACGAAAGTAGGAACTGCGCATGCTCACACTGCGCGAAGATCTAGAGCGAACCCCAAACAGCTGTCGTAAATCATCTCACGAACACCCGCTGAGTTTACGAGTCGGCTCCACAGCTCGTTCAAAAGGCTCTCACTAGCTAGAACTCCATGTTGTGATATCTCTTTGGTCTGATCCGGTTGTGGTGCCTAACATTGGTCGCATTTCCACCAACTCTTCATTAACCGAGAAGTCAGCATCTACTCCTCGAACAAACACCAACAGTTGAGATGTATTGGAGATGTCCGTACTTTTATCAAGTGCAAGAGAAAAATACTCAAAGTTTGCTTTTCGGAGTTGTTCCTTACTGTCGTCGGCCATATCAACGATCCTACGGGTGACTGTTTGGCGGGACAAACTGACACCTTGGAACTTTTGTTTTTCCTTCGGACATAGTTCCTCAGCGCATGCCAACATGCACTCTTTCACGAATTCCCCATCTGAAAACGGCTTGCATTTTTCTGCTATTTTTTGGGAGACGATGAAATTAGAGAGCACAGCTTTTTCTTTGAGAATGGTTGGTTTCAAAAATGACTCTTGCTGACGTTTCAGTCCGGTCACTAATTTGTCAAGTCTTTGTTTTCTAGCCTCACCCTGTAACTCTCCATAATTTGCTCGATGCAGCGTGTCATAATGTCTTGCTATGTTGTTAACCTTCACTACATTCACACTCTGGTGACAAATGAGGCAAAGTGGTTTGCCTTTCTCTTCTATGAAGAAATATATCAGAAACTTTCCTTTTCTTCGCAGGTCTCGAAGTCGATGCCATGTTGGTTGTTATTTCACAAAAAATCAAGGACACAGCAGAAAGAATATCCTAACTTTATAAGTTGTACACTGTATTAATCCCATTGAACGCGGTGTAAAGGGAAGGGGACTATTCAGTTTACGATTAAGATTCATGAGAAAATTCAATGGCAGGGAAAAAGGGTTGTAAGTTTCAAGACAAGTATGGCATTTCAAACATATTTCTCGATTCACAACATGTGTATATATATTTACAAACGTTACTGCATGCGGAAATTACAAACTGAAATTAACACGGCGAGTGATGTTAATGTCGTTACCTGATGAAATGTAATAAGAGGGACGAGTCAATACCGGTATGTTGTGAATGATGAAAACAAATTATGGAAATAGAGATAGCTGTGTGTAAATGTTTTACTCTATTTCATCGCTGCTATGTGGGCCGCATTTCATTTATGAGCTATTTTTATAATTTTTTGTCAATGCTCCGCGGGCCGCACCAGAAGAACTTGCGGGCCGCGGGTTGACCACCCGTGCACTAGAGGTATAAACTATAAACTTGGTAATAGTATTTATCGATCAATACAGGAAGACAATCTCATTGGACTTTGGTGTAAGTGGGTCATAGAGGTCATTAAAAAAAATTATAGGTTTTAGCCTCATTATTTGTCAAGAACCACTTGAGGTATGAACTTCAAACTTAGTGTTAGCGTGCATCACCAAAGTGAAATGAAATGAAATGATTCTACATTTTGGGATACGTAGATCAAAGGCTAAAGGTCATGGAGGTCAAATTAAATGAATTTCTAGGGGTTTAGCCCCATTATTGCAATGTCTCAAGATCAATTTGAGCCATTAATTTCAAATTTGGTGTATATCCATCACCATGACATAGTGAGGCAAACTGATCATATTTTGGGTTAAGAAGGTCAAAGGTCAGCAAGTCCATATACATGAAACGATTATCACCATGTCAACTATTTGAAGCTATTTTAGCTGGAAACTTAAAAGAAAAACCTTGCAGCTTCATGTGGTTTGCGTCACAGTAGGAAAAATTATTCCAGTGATATTCATCTACAAATACATGTATGTACACCAATTAGTAAGATTTTAAATGCCCTAAAAATTGAAGGAAGTACGTCATATAAATTCAGACAAACATTTAAGACTTTGAGTGTTTGAGTACATAGTACCTAGTTGTAGGCCACACCATTGGCCTCAGGCCCAAACAATCCTTTCAGATGTACCTTGTAACGATCAAACTATGTTTACCTATATCATGTCAATATTGATTTTCTATGTATTTTTAGGAGGGCCACCAAGACTGTCAGAATCTCAGACCAAACCACTTTCTCCTGAACAGGTTGAGCGGTGTGCAAAGGATTTCAAGTGCAAGTACAGGTCAACACTCTGCAAGATCAGAGCTAATCCTCTCAATCCTGCTTCTCTTGTGGGTTTTGAAAAACTATACGCAAATCTTGTATTGTTGGAAGAAGAATATGGGACAGAGAAGCGAATGCTAGATTACAATGATATTCTTGATCTCAAAGTCAATGGAGAGTTCCCTAAGCGGATCATGGTTCAGGGAGAGGCAGGGGCTGGAAAAACTACATTTTGTGCTAAGATTGCCTGGGACTGGATTGGAGGGAGGCAGTTCAGTCGCTTTGTGTGGGTCTTGATTGTTCCTCTACATGAATATCAGCAACACACTATTGGTGAGATTGCAAAGTCTTATCTGGCCAAAAACATCCAGCAACGGTTTCTCAGATTACTGAGTATATCCAGTCAAATCCTGACAAGGTATTCATCGCATTCGATGGGCTAGACGAAGTCAGTGGCAAAATCATGAAGACAAAATCTCACCAATCACAGCCTACTGATCAAATGCAACTTCAGCCATCACAGCCAAGTGTCACCTCCTCAAAGGCATGTGGAAGCTCATCTGAGACTGGTGGTATTGGACTTGTAGATATTATTTGTTCAGATCAACTTGCCTCTTGCCCAGTCTTGGTGACCACTCGCCCATGGAGAGCAGTAGAGATTAGATCAGATGGTGATCTAATGAAGCTATACACATTCATTCATGTTGAGGGTTTCAACAGAGAGAATTTGTCGGTTTACATTCACAAATACTTTCCAAATAATGATGATAAAGCAAATCAGCTTATCCAGTTCATCAATGATAATGATGTCATATCTGAAAACATGGCCCACTATCCTATATATGTAGCCATGTTGTGTCTGATGTGGAAAAAACTTGACGAGCAAAAACTAAAGGAAATTAAATCACTGACAACTTTTTCTCAGATATTCAAAGAAATGATTGCCTTTCTAAAAGAACATTATGCTCAGAAAGAGGTGAAGAAAGTAGGCAGCCCCTTACTTATTGCCTATTTGAGAAGGAATGATGAGCTCCTTGGACCAATTGCCAAACAGGCCCTGATCGGTCTGCTAGAAAATACCTTGATTTTCGGTGGAGATGATTTCAAAATATGCCCAGAATCCAAGGACACTGCCTGTAGGGTAGGGATTTTGTCTCAGGAATACAGAATTACCGCTGACATGTATACACATGATAAGAATCTTCATGTGGGATTGCAAGTCTTCTTCCCTCACAAACTGTTTCAGGAGTACATGGCTGGAGTCCATCTTGCTTTCCTATATAAATCAGATCGTAATGAATTCAACAGGCTGATTGAGCAAGTAGTTCTGCCAAGGAAGGAGGAGTTAAGGTATCTCCTGTACTTCACCGTGTCACAAAACAAAGGTATTGCAACCTATGTAATGAACTCTATGCTTCAGGGACTAAACATGAACAGAGGGGCTTCAGAGGAACAGATAGATTTCATTGTTGATGTAGCCTTTGAGAGTCAGGACCCAGATGTAGCAGCCTTGGTGAAGGACAGGGTTTCATCAAAGGCAATTACGCTGACCGTGGACGAATTAATGACAGCACACACTGTAGCAGGTTATGCTTTCATTGGACCACATGTGGTAAGTTTGATCATAGTTTGATAAACAAAATTAGTTCATCCAGTTTACTTCTTACTTTTACGTCTTTTGCAATTTTCTTACACAATACAACAGTATAATTATGGAAGGGTGCATCCACGAGGTTAGAACAGTATTAAATTGAAACTAGAACTGCAATTGGAGAAGCATTGATGCTCGTATTTCTATTTCTTTGAGCAGATAAATAAAGCAATTAGATGATCCTATGTACTCAACACGCAACAAGGCACACGTCATTACGCACGTATGATTTTTCATATACTTTGGCCTACATGGCCTTGCATGCTAACATACTATATTAATGACGTATATTAATGCAGGATATAAAACGGCGTCTAAAACATCCTGCTTGACAGATTTCAAAATCGGGCTATGAGATGCCCTGAGTTTGGCCATCCAGAATATACTTGCAAAATTTCAAGATAAAGAAAAGTCAAAGAGGGGCAAAAATTTGTCTGAAAATTGACGTTGTAGCCAATACGTGTTACAGTTGGGCAAAAACCCTGCGTAATCCGAATTGTGACCTGCTTTCGATTTTGATTTTATTATACTCAAATTTTCTGAGTGAACATATACTGTGTATGGTATCATTTGAAGGGGCATTTTAATTGTCAGATTTCGACCCTATTGTCATCCATGCTAATGTACTACAAGCATGTCATGCATTGTAATGTGATGCATAGCAAATTTTGCATTTTTTACAATAACCTTGTGATGATAAATGTCATGAAATCTTACCAAACTTGGCAGACTGTTGTCAAGTAGGTTGATACACATGTTTGCCAAGTTTCATAGACCTAGGTATAAAGTTCACAAATGGAACACAAGTTGAAGTTATTTAGGAAGTTTCCTGAAAAGTATGGTTTTCGAAAGCAATTTTTCACAAGGTCGGTCAGTGGTAGGGTGCATTTTGTTTTGTAGCTGAAAAGTGTATATCTGGAAGTATCTAAATCCAAAAAAGGGTACTGATTAAGCCAGGCATGATGGAGCTATGGCCACATAAACACATCCATTTTAAGAACTTAATAAGAACTATTATAACATATTATCATATACAATCACAAACAATGTAATAAAATACCTAATTTTGCGTGTTATATCTATGGGAGAAGAATGTCAATCGTTTGAGTACAACCCTATGGGAAATCTGGTATTAAACCTAATATAGGGTGTATCTCCCAACTCTGCTACAATATCAAATCACCTTGCTAGTCTCCTTCCCAGACGTTTTTACTTTTTCCAGTTATTCAGCCCAAGGTATATGCATGTTTACGTCTCTCCCGTGGACATAGAATTGTTTACTTGTCTATACTTCTCTCTCTCTCTATATTAAATTATATTTATGCTGGATATATTGAATGCATCGTTCTCCATTGCATCTCTCTCTTTCTCCTCTCTCTTGCTCTGTTTCCCTTCTCCTCTCTTATTTTGCCCCTCTCCTTCTCTTGCTCTGTCTCTGCATATATATCTCTCTCTACTCTTTTACCCTCTCCCTCTCTCTCTGCCTCCCTCTACCTCGACCTCTTGCCTTGCCTCCCTCTTATTCTCTTGCTCTGTCTCCCTCTGCCTCTGCCCTTCTCTTTTTCTTCTCTCTCACCCTCTACCTCTCCCGCCTCTGGTTCTCGTTCTCCTTCTATTATGTCTTGTAATGTTCCTTAATTTTCTACAGCTCTGCCCTTTGCCCTTTGGCCTTGGAACTCAAAATACGAATTTGCATATTATGACGTCAGCATATTTATGGAAAATTGATTGTATCTCTGTAAATATGGATCGATTTTCTTCCAAATTTTGATATGTTGTAGCTAAGACAATTTTCTACAAGATCAGTTATTCAGATTACATAACAGACCACCTAATTCGTCCTCATGACGAATTACATTTCTAGTTATTATTATTATTATTATTACTATTATTTCTATTTTATAATTAGGCCTATTATTATTGCGCATCTTCCACAATAGTTGTACTGCGAATGTAAATAAATGTACTATGCCTTCAAGCTTTACATTGACAAGCATAACTGAAATTATTATCATCATGATGATGATTATTATTATTATTAGTAGTAGTAGTATTGTCATTATTATTATGGTTATGATTATTATTATATCAGTAAAAATATGTGTATTTAGCAGGAATATACGCCCACACACAGTCACGCACTCACCTGCACCCTCATTTTTGTCTGCATGTGTTTATGAGTGTGTATGATCTGGGGATGAAGATGATGATGATGGTGGTGATGATGATGGTAGTGATGATGTTGATACTAGTGGTGACGTGGTGATGGTGGGGGTGATCATTGTACAAATCTTGAAAACATGCTATACCGGTAGTCATGTAGATTATGCAATCTTTTACATTTGAGAAAAGGAAAAAATTGTACATCTTATCAACCTCTATGTTTTAGATGGAGACCATTAAGTCCACTGGGCCAATAATCATTATCATCATCGTCATCATTGTTATTATCATTGTTGTTGTTGTGGTTATCATTATTATCATCATCATTAACATTATTGTTACTCATGCCTGGGATCTCGATTCCTGTATAACTGATTGGAATGTGCAGGTGTCAACCCATACCTGGTTTCCCTTACCCTATTTAATAGGAAGAAATATAATATGGAACCCAAATAGTATCTTAAAAACAATAAGCAATATATATCAGCAGATATATATTTTTTCCTATATTTTGTACTCAATTAACAATGGTAAGAAGAATATTCTGGGTATATATACTGCTTTAATACATCTATGATGTCTTTAAGTGCATTACAAAAATATTATTACCCATGTCATCGAATCTGGACTTTAAAGGAGAACTAAACCTAAAGAATATAAGTGTAGGTCCTTTGGCAAGACATTAATCTACATTTGCCATACTCCACCCAGGTGAGGTAAATGGGTACCCGGTAGGAAGAAATTCCTTGAATGCTTGAGCACCTTTTAATGGTAGCTTGGTTAAAGCCGGGGTAATAATATGAATGCAGGGCCCTCAGGGAGAACAGTATGAATACTGATGAGGCTACCCTGGGTAAACAAGACATATTATTATTATTATTATTATTATAGGTATTCTGAAAAACCGAGATGAATGCCTGCCTTTCATCGAATCTGGTCTTTAAGACCAGCCTAATTAAATCTGATTATATTGTGCTTTCCTGACATAAACCATAATGGACTTGGCTTTTTATGAATTTACGATATCTTTTCATCTTTTCTCTTTTGAACGACAGCAGCAGCAACATTCCTTCCCATGCATGCTGGTTCACAAGCAGCAGCAGCAGCAGCAGCAGCAGCAGCAACATTCCCTCCAATGCATGCTGGTTCACAAGCAGCAGCAGCAGCAGCAGCAACATTCCCTCCAATGCATGCTGGTTCACAAGCAGCAGCAGCAGCAGCAGCAACATTCCCTCCAATGCATGCTGGTTCACAAGCAGCAGCAGCAGCAGCAGCAACATTCCCTCCCATGCATGCCGGTTCACAATCAACAGCAGCACCAGCAACATTCCCTCCCATACATGCCGGTTCACAAGCAGCAGGGGTGTCGACACTATCACAGTATGTAACCAATTTATAATATATTTTAAAGAGATGGCTGTGTTCTGATAAAAATGAAGAATAACTAAATTTGTGAGCTTTCTTAGGAAGATTATCCTAGCAGAAATCTGGTCTAAATGGGATTGCTCTTCAAATTCCATCTTCTTTGAAGTATTACAATAACAGAAAGTTTGAACCAAATATGTGTGTGTAGTGCATGTGTTATTCAGCAAGAATTAGTCCATCTTTTTATTTCGATCATTCCAAAACCTCATAATATACATTGATTTGTATGTATTACATAATCAGCATTTCCCAATTGCTTCTTGATTTTTTTTCACAATGTAATCTCAAGATCAGTGCTAAAATATATTTCTACAGTAATACACACAATTTGTTACGAACAAGGTGGATTTCGTTTTTTCTCTTTTTGATAGGTTTTTTAGTATGTTATTTATAGGGAGGGATTTCTCTTGTTATGGCAGAGTTTTTTAAGTTATCAACATTTCCATAAGTGATCCTAAAATTTCTAATGAGAGTTAGA
Source organism: Mesocentrotus franciscanus (assembly GCA_037976565.1). NCBI lineage: Eukaryota > Metazoa > Echinodermata > Echinoidea > Camarodonta > Strongylocentrotidae > Mesocentrotus > Mesocentrotus franciscanus. The sequence goes on along the minus strand of CP137667.1, from coordinate 34,810,765 downwards.
AAAAGGGGTAATAAGGGTATGTTTTTTGCAAAAGAGCAAGAAAGTTTAAAAAAATGTAAGTTTCCCCCCAAGATGTTATTTTGATGGTCCCAGCTCTTTATATTATGTTTGTTTTGTTTTTGTTATTTTACCGGGGGTAATTGTCCTTGGGGTGTGGTTGTCCTTGGGGGGTAATTTCCCGGAGGGTTATTGTCCTTGGGGGTAGTTTTCTGTGGAGTGATTGTTCAGGGGGTAATTGTCCCGATACAGGTATTTTACAAAATCCAGTACTTTTATATAACCGGAAACATTGGTTAAACAAATTCTAAGCTGAAATAATGACAATTTGTTGACATAATTCCAGAATATAAATCTGTACGTACTTCTTATTCCTCTAGCATGTCCTCAATGAGTGAACAAGGTTTCAGGCGTATTTTGAAACTCATTGCTAAAAATATGAGGACAAATGAGCAAACTGACGACCTAGGAACGGAACTGGGAATTGATCAATGCGATATCGATGGCTACAAGGTCCCAAACAAAGACGGCAGATTTTACGAAGGAACCCATGATATGCTAAAAGAATGGTCGAGTCATCAACATTTGACACAGGGGTTAAGGATCTTAAGACAAGCCTTGGAGAGGGTCGGCAGGATAGACCTATGTGAAAGTATTTCTTCAATACCTTACGTTGCTGGTAAGTATTATGTAGAGGTGTCGTGGTATAGCGGTTTGTTCACTTGACTCTCAATCCAAGGATTGAGGGTTCAAATCCCAAACGGGCAATAACGTATTCTGGCAAGGCATCAATCCACATTTGCCACTCTCCACCTAGGTGTTAATGGGCATCCGACATGCCTTGGATAGGACACTAAATGAAGGCACTGTGTAGAGGAGATTCACCACCTTTGCACGTTAAAGGACAAGTCCACTCCAAAAAGAACTTACTTTCAATAGAAGCAGAAAAATCAGACAAACCAATCAAAAAAAGTTTGAGCAAAATCGGATAACTAATAAGAAAGTTATGAATTTTTGAAAAAGTATGTAGAACTATGGAACAATGGAAATCACTACACAAATTGCCAATTTGGTTATCAGTTTGTGACGTCATGTCCTCACTACTTATCAATTGCTTTATATAGTTTAATCCCATTAATTTCCCTTTTTATCCCCAAAACTTGATTTCCCCATGCCTTTGCCCAGGTTATATGATTTGTATCATATTGCGTGCATGACATTTCCCAAAATCTTTTATGAATTCTGAAGAATTGATACTATTTTCTGAATATTGTATAGAGTCTATTCATAATTATTTATTTTTATATACGGTAGACTAAATAGTTTATCAAAATTCAAATTTTTCATGATTTAACTGGAAAAAAAATTACTCTATATTAGTGCATCCACACAAAAACATATTAATATTATTTGACCCCTACTATCAATCTAACTTGGATGCTGGTGTGAAGAAATAAGATTCTCAGGGGGAAAATAGGAAATTTATATTATCAATATAAAGAAAATAATTAGTGGATAGTGAGGACATGACGTCACAGACTCATGAGTGAGTTGCCAATTTGTCTAGTGATTTTCAAAGTTTGTCATGTCATTAAAAATTCTTAACTTTCTTATTAGTTATCCAATTTTGCTCAAACTTTTTTTGATTGGTTTGTCTGATTTTTCTGCTTCTATTAAAAGTAAGTTATTTTTGGAGTGGACTTGGACTTTAAGAACCCACGGCACTATTCGTATATTAGTAGGGGGAAACCCTGGTGTAGTGGTCCACCTGCACACGCCCATTGAGTTATACCGGGAGGAGAGACCCAAAGGTTACAGTGATTCAGTTCGTTTTTTGCCTCCCAGGCACAGGTGACGCCAAATACTTAATAATAATAATAATGCCCGAGCCTTACATAATGGCAGCACGGCATGATGGTCATTTGCGTTATAGTATATGCTGTAATTATTGGGTAATTCTTTATGAATCATGATTATTATGATTATCATCATCCTAGAGATTGGGATGTGCAGGTGTCAACCCGTATCTGTGTTTCCCCTACCCCATTTAACAGGGAAAATATAATATGGAACCCTCATAGTATATTAATAACAATTAGCAATAAATATCAGCAGATATGTTTTGATGCCTCTACTACAAAGTAGCCAAAGGTATTATGTTTTCTGGTGGTCCATCCGTACGTCCGTAAGTCTGTACATTCGTACGTCCCGTTCTCGTGATCGTGTTATATCAAGAACCGATTGATGAATTACCGCCAAACTTGGGTCATGTATGTATCTTGCAAAGCCAATGAACTGATTAGATTTTGGGGTCACAAGGTCAAAGGTCACAGGGCTTATTATGTATGCAAAAATACCTCGTGATCGCTTTATCTCAAGAACCGATTGATGGATTACTATCAAACTTGGGAAATGTATGTTTCTTGCAGAGCCAATGGACTGATTAGATTTTAGGGTCATGAGGTCAAAGTTCGAAAGGTCATACATGTATATGAAAAATAGCTTGTAATCACGATATTCGGAGAACCTGTTAATGGATTACAATCAAACTTGAACATCCATCTAGTCTTTTCCTAGATTTCTTACTACAATTGATAATAATAGTAAGAAGAATATTCTGGGTATATATACTACTTAATACATTTACGATGTCTTTAAGTGCATTACAGAAATATAATTACCCATGTCATCAAATCTGGACTTTAGGACCAGCCTAAATCTGATTATATATTGTGCTTTCCTGACATAAACCATAATGGACTTGGCTTTTTAGGAATTTACCATCTTGTATCTTTTCATCTTTTCTCTTTCTTTGCAATAAAGATATGGTAACAACAACAGCAGCAGCAGCAACAACACTATCACGGTATGTAACCAATCTTTTTTTTTTTTTTTTTTTTTTCCATCATTTATTAATTGAATAATTAATACTGACATAATTATATTGATTACAAAGAAAAACACATGAATTATATATCACAAAAAATAATTATACTTTTTTTAACATAGTTAACATTTTTTTCCAGAGGTGAAACTTTTCAACATTTGCCCTCCATAATATTTCCTTTACATAAATGTCGAATATGTTTATAAAATTACGTTTTCTTTTTTGTGTATATAAAACATAAGAAGCTAAATTAATTAATATGTAACCAATCTATAATATAACGGTATGTTAAAGAGATAGCTGTGATGTTCTGATAAAAATGAAGAAAAAAAAAACTTTGTGAGCTTTTTCAGGAAGATTATCCTGGCAGAAATCTGGTCTAAATGCCAATTCCATCTTCTTTGAAATATTACAATAACAGAAAGTTTGGACCAAATATTTGTGTGTAGTGCATGTGTTATTCAGCAAGAATTAGTCCATCTATTAATTTTAATCATTCCAAAACCTCAATATACATTGATTTGTATGTATTGCATAATCAGCCTTTACCACTTGCTTCTTCAGTTTTTTTCACAATGCAATCTCAAGATCAGTGCTAACTATGTCTATAATGATACAAACAATTTGTTATGAACAAGTAGAATTTGTTTTTTATTTCTTTTAAAAGCCTTTACGGCAGAGTTATTTAAGTTATCAACATTTCCAAAAGTGATCCCCAAATTTCTAATGAGAGTTAGAAGGAGGAGTAATAAGAGTATGTTTTTTTGCAAAAGAGCAAGAAAGTTCACAGAAAATGTCATTTTCCCCCATGATGTTAGCAAACATGTGAATGAGTACCTGTATTCAGGAAAGTAGGCTAATTTGTGTGAATGTGTACTTGATAAGCAAAAAAAATAGGGTTACATGTAGGAGGCCATTTTATACCCGTTTTTTATTTTCATAAAGGGGACATGTTTTGTAGAAATTTGTGAGTGAAATTTTATGTAAAATAGGGGGACATTTTTTACTCCACTATAAAAATCATTAATTATAGTAATAATGATGAGAATAATAATTATTGCAATTATAATAATATAATAATAATAATAGTGGATTTTAGTGTAGCACTCAAGTCTTTCAAACTTGGCGCTCCACACTTACACCCATAAAAATAAAGTGACACCATCAGGTTGCAAAGGTTGTATTAATCATTCTTTTATTCCTCAGGACTGATCTGGAATCAGAAGGTAGCAGAAGTCGGAGCAGGCCTCGCAAGAGGCAAGCTCATTGTACCCAGTCAAGAGTTCCACAGGATGATTCTGAAATTCCAGAGAAGCAATCAAAGTATGAAGTCTAGTTGCTATGGTATCGGTAGAGTAAGACAGTGTCCCACCGGTAACACTTTATCTTGACTTTGTGTATGCATGATACAGGGCTCCACACTACAATTTTTTTTTAAAGAGGTTTAGATTTAACTTTTTACAGTCTGTATGCATGAGCCCTGGGTTAAAACTTCCAAATGATGTTAGCAAACATGTGAAAGTAGGCTACTTTCTGTTGGTTCTAGGACAAATGCCCCCTTGACAATCACCCCAGCCAATTACCAGTCGGACAATTACCCCTCAAGGACAATTACCAGCAGGAAAATACCCCTCCCAGAGGACAACTACCCCCTGAAAAAAATTCTGCTTTTAAAATTAACTTATTATCAGGGTAGACACATCCACTTTGAATTGACCTCGGGGTGGTTGTCCTTTGGGGGATGACCTTGGGGGTTGACCTCGGGTTGGTTGACCTTTGGTGGGATAATTTTCTGGGTTTTTATTTTACCTTGGGGGCTATTTTCTGGGGGATGATTGTCCAAAGGGTAATTGTCCTGATACACTTTGTGTGAATATGTGCTCAATAAGCAAAAAAATACTGTTACATTTAAAAGCCATTTTAAATTGTACACTTTTTTATTTCAATAAGGGGGCATATTTTGTAGGAAAATTTTGATGTAAATGATTTTATGATTTTATGTAAAATAGGGGGTTAATTTTTTACTCCTCTGTAACAATAATGGATTAATAATAATTATAATAATTATAACAACAACGTATTGATAACTGCTTATATTGATAGTAACAACTTATGACAATGACAATAATAATGATGATAATAATAATGATAATAATGATAATAATTATTATAATAGTGGATTCTAGTGTAGCACTCATGTCTGTCCAACTTGACACCCATGGCGCTCCACACTTACACCCATAAATATAAAGTGACACCATCAGGTTGCAAAGATTGTATTAACCGTTCTTTCATTCCTCATTCAGGATTGATCTGAAATCAGATGGAATACTTGACACACTATCGAAACACATGCCTCATAAGAATTACATACCGCTATGCAGACATCTTGACATTGGATATGACGAAGCTAAAAACATCCTAGCCAAATTCAAAGAGGATTACCAGAGAGCTATGAGGGAATGCTTGGCACAGTGGAAGACAAGGACTGGTGGTAATACGGCCAAGCTTAAGGAAATCCTACGGAATGCAGAGGTTGGAGATTTAGTGAAGTATGTAAGGTAATCATGCAAAGTTTCCAACTGGTGCAATATGACCATGAAACATGTATCATTTTAAATAGTTGACAGTAATTTAAGGATTTCCTTGTGAGGCTGACAGACGGATGTATTCGCATTATCCTGTTTTTGCTAAATTTGGACGTGCCTTAAGCATATTGTTGTTGGCAATAAAATACCAGAACTTCAAACTGCTTATTTGATGCAAAACTACTTGTACTTACCATCCATTTTCACTTATTTTATCACCTTGTTTTATGGGTCAGTATGAAGAGAAATCTCTGTCATGTTTGAATATAAGGTATAACTTTAAATATAGAGCAATTAACTCTTAGAAGCGGGTTACAAGAAGTTTTGCTTCACATTATTTGTGCATACTAACACCCTTCTGCCAGCCACTTGAAGATTTCTCAAGATTCTTATGTATTTGCTAGTCAAAGGAACTTGGAGAAATTTTAGAGATTCATAATTTAATCACTGTTGAGAAGGCGAGTGCTTTACCAAGTCTCTACATTAATATATATGTACCGTATTCTCCCTCAATCTATCCCCACTCAACATTCTGCTATTTCTTACCTAATTTTCCTTTCAACGGCAGTAATCAGTACTTTCCTAAGAACAAAGGAAACATTAAACCCTATTACCGTATTTGCCGGCGTAAAGGCCGCAGTATTTTTGGAAGAGAAAATATCCAAAAGTCGGGGTGCGGCCAATGCGCCACAACAGTAAAAAATCGCAAGTCAAAACCATGAAAACAGCACGAATGTACATATGGGACTACAATGACTAATGTGCAATGGTACTGGACATTTCTAGACATGTCTTACCGACAATTTTGTGTTATATTGTTGACATGAAGGGCAAAGTTTTGTCCATCTCGTAAATAAACTTCATAACTTACCAAACAAAAAGTGCTGGTAGATCTAGACCTAAGTTTGTGCCATCGCTAAAGAAATCCTCGCAGCCCGCGGGAGCCCAGGTACTATGTCGCAATACACGACTGTGACTTCGGCCGGAGAGGGCAGTATTTTTTATTTTTTTATTTTTTTATTTTTTTTTTAAATATATTTTTTTAAGTCTATGAAATGTCAAAATCGGGGGTGCGGCCTATGCGGCGCTGCGGCCTTATCGCCGGCAAATACGGTACGCATCATCAAAAATTGATTCCTATATGTTATGAAGTCTATATCGTCTCTCTGACATGTATGTACACTGTATCTCGTCGGAACTCTGCTGAACGTTTGTTGATATATCTCACAAAATACATATAGATAATTACGAACCGTTCTTTATTATTGAAATATATTGAAACATTAATACCAGTCTGAGGATTAAATGTTTACTAAACGCCGAACAAACCTTGCCTAATTTTATTTTAACCCCTTTACTTTCGGTTGGTCTACAAACGTGTCAATTTATTATTTTTTTCCATACGTAGATATAGCCATGGTTCCGAGGATGAAAGTCTGGATGGACGTCCAAGGAAGAGAAAGAAAAAGACAAACCGACAGGCTGACTCTAGCGACGAAGATGAATGAACAAGAGGGGACAAACAAACAATGAGCCATGTTTCTGAGGATGACAGTCTGGATGGACGTCCAAGGAAGAGAAAGAAAAAGACAAACCGACAGACCCCCTTGATGGCTTTCAAATTCATACTTTGACGTGTGCCATTTTAATATGTTAGGTTGAGCTCTGGGAAAGGCCAAAAGTTCTGAGTTTTCTTCATTCTTCTTTTTGTTGGTGTGGAAGAATACCACAGAAAGAAATATACCCTGAAAAAATCGCTCAGTAAATGTTTTCATAGTCGATATATGACAATTAATTTCTGAAATATCTGGACCAAATTTCATACCACATGTTTGGGTAGTCCCATACATCCATATCTGAGAACGTTCCATGTGGCTTTCAAGCAAGACTAAGTCAAAAATATTCTTATTGATATGATGATCCCAAAACCTCAGAATACACAATTATTTGAGACATTACTTTTCGAATCACTTGCAGTCAATTCCTTTGACTATTCAATCTTATGATAAGAACCCAACTTTATCTGTAAGCGATTGTAGTAGGTTGACGCATATCATTATGTTACAGAAAGAGAATGAAATGAAATATTTGTGATGTGTGAAATATCTATACAAGATATCTATAGTGCAATAAACAAGTCTTTCAGCAATGTATATGTGTATATATATATATAATGTTTTCTTTTCTGTTATAATGTTTTCTTCCCGTTTTGTTATTGTGTATTGTAATTGTTTTACCCTGCATGAGATGCATCAAATGTAATTCAAATCTCTGACCTGGGTTTATGTAACATCTTTATTATTATGTTATATGTATTTTCTTGAATAAAGATGAATAAACAACATATTGTAGACATAAATAATCATTGAATATGGTTATTTCTAATCTGTTCTCCACTGGTCAAAACAAGTGATTGTAAATCTGTAGATTGTGATATTCATGTTCAATTATGTTATTAATTTGATATTTTACCAGTTTAGCCTGTTTTCTCTCATGTTCTAATGTCGCATGTCAGTGCTATCTTTATAGTTGTTTCTGTTACATTTAACTGATTAAACATATTTCATGTATTGCTTTGATTGCTGTTATTCTAGTATTGATGTTAACTCCTGTACATGTATATTGGAAGCACAGGGTCATTTTCATAAATTTTATATTATGGCGTTGCCTTACGATTGCATAATCATATTGTTTTACATATCTAGTCGGTACATGATGTATTATGATATGCTTATTATTTTTTGTATTTTCATCTCAACATCATTTGTAGATATATGCATATTTTAATGTCTTTTATACTGCCATGTTGTGAAATCTGCTTCAATTTTTATATTTTGCTGATTTGATATCCGTTTTTAATGTTTATGACCTGTTTGCTTGATGTCTTCTGTCATATCCTGTTTATAGCATTCTATGCTGGGTTTTTTATGTGCTGTATACACTGTTTGGAGATGTGACTTTCTGTAATGATATGGGTTATAGCACCAGCTATCAACACATTGTAAGTAAGTTGGGAACGGAATATGATGCTATAAAGAACACAACTCTAAATTATTTTTAAGCCTCTAAATATATTTGTTATTATGACTCCATACTAAAAGGCATCATAAAACATTGTTGTCGAGTGAGTATTTATATGATGGTAGACACTTTCATCGACTACCAATACACAATATGACCATGCTTCAACTATACAAAAAAAGATTGCCAGTCTATAAAGATTCTAGGTGTTATCTTTTCCTTGAAGAGAGTTTCTCATTGAAGGAAGTTATACATAAAGCTAACCTGTCTATCAGTAAAGACTGATTTTCTTGTATCCCTTGAGTGGTCTTTATACACAGGTTTCACCTTATAACCTTTTGGTTATTGAAAACGATATCGTATTAGAGATATTCTTTATCATAATATACATGTTTTTACATTACGTGATTACTATAGATCCCTGTCGTTTTTTTTCCTAGTTGCTCCTTGTATAGTTTTAATAGGCACCTTGATTGGGAAAGACCTGTTTCTCGACCTCTATGTATAATTATAGTATTGATGTTTGATAATCCATATATAGATATAGATATAGATGTATAAATAGGTAGTCATTTTTTTTTACATTAAAAGAAAATGTCAAATAACAGTCATTCTGGGCCCAATTTCACAAAACTTGTCACCAGTGACGAATGACGGTTTTTGTTATAAGCTAGTGAAATCCTTGCTTCTGATTGGTTATCAGCAGATTTGTCACTGACTTTTTTGTCATTGAAAAAAGGCTTTGTGAAACAGGTCCCAGATCCATCGAACCTTTTCAGGAACTTCAAGACAATTGTAGGAAAGCTTTAACATCAAAGAAATTGACAGGTCAAAATTTGAACAAAAATAGGATAAACCACTTACCACAAAGTGTTCGGTATCTAGCTTTGATTACATTTATTCTAGTATTAACATTAACTGGTGTACATGTATACAGAAAGCACAGGATCATCTTCATTAATTGTATATTATGTCCTTGCCTTACTATAATCGTGTAGTTTTGTTTCATTCATTACAGTCGGTATATGATGTACTACATTAGGATTATGTTTTTTGGCAATTTAAATTCGCAAATTTGTGTAGATATAAGCATATTTTATTGTCTTTTATACTGCCGTGTTCTGGAATCTGCTTCTATTTTTGTATTTTGTTGATTTAATATCCGTTTATAATGTTTATGACCTGTTAGCTTATCATCTTCCGTCATGTCGTGTTTGTATATTGGGTTCTGAATATGGTGCTATAAATTAAAGGACACCAATCTGAATTGTTTTTGAGCCTCTAAATGTATTCGTTATTATACCTCCATATTAAAAGACATCTTAAAACATTTAGCGAGTGAGTATTACATGATGGTAGACAGCTTCATCGTCTATCATGCTTCACCTTTTTTTTTAAAGAATGCCAGTCTATAAAGACTCTAAATGTTTATCTTTTCCTTAAAGTGTGTTTCTCATTGAAGGAAGTTATACATAACGATAACATGCCTATACAGCCTGCTTTTCTTGTCTCCCTTGAGTGACCTTTATACACAGGTTTCACATAAATAACCTTTGGGTGTTAAAAAAGATATCTCTATTAAATTACTTATGTTTTGAAATAACGTGATTACTACATTTCTGTCGTTTCCTAGTTGCTCGTTGTACATTTGTGATAAATAACATAAAAATGAAATGCAAAAAAAAAAACAGTCGTACAGATGCATCAAATCTTTACAGGGAGTCACTTTTAGGAAAGCTTTAAGATCAGTAAAAAAGCAGGTGAAAATTTGAAGAAAAAAAATAGGATAAAAGGTTTTGCCATGTTTATATTATACATGTAGTCAAGAGGGAGTTATACTAGCTCATATTCTCATATCATTGTGAGGCTCATTCAGCTCGCAGCAAAACCGCTGACGTAAAGTGTAAGATGCATTACATTGCTCAATCTTATAATACAGAGCTTGGTGAATATGTACATGTACTTTGTTGCACACAGTTTCCATTCATTTACACTTAAATTATTTTTTGGTGATGTTTACCATGCCATAACTGAGCAAGCCTATACACTACTTGTACAGTATATAGTGTGTATATGTATGTACATGTAATTATGATATAAATACAGTGTGTATATGAAAGAGCATTCAAGTTGATCAATTATAATAAGGTACAATGTATTGAAGGAAAGATGTTAATTATATAATGCATGCTGTAATTACATGATTCTTCTATTTTTGATATTTTGTATTGATACTGCATGTACTTAATTAAAAATCAATTTAAAAAATGTTCTTCGATTTTTGCTCTTTCTGTTCATATTCCAATTCCTAACATTCTGGATCAAAGGATAATCAAACAATCAACTAAAGCGACTGCATCTTTTATATGCCTCTGCCCTATATTCAGTTACAGTATAGGAAATGGATGGAATGATTCGTGACATACAACAATGAAAACAAAAAGCCTATAATCAAATGTCAACTGACGACTGATCTTGACCTACTAGCCCCAAAATGTAATTGGATCATGTTCCTTTAGTAATACTCTCACCAAGTTTAGATATTGCGATAATTAATTTCAGAAATTTGCCTCTGTGACCTTTGACCTACTTAGCTTAAATCTAATGAGACTGGTGATACATACTATCACCAAGTGTGAGGCTAATAACTCGTAATTGTTCTTAAAATATTGCGATACGATGGATACTAAACCTGTAATTTCAGAAATGGGCCTCTATGATCTTTGACCATTACCTATATACTCGCCAAAAATTCCAATTATGATACATATACTATCACATAGTTTGTACCCCATATCTCTAGTGGTTCTTGAGATATCGCATTAATTAGCAAGGCTAAAACCTGTAATTTCAGAAATTTACCTCTGTGACCTTTGACCTGTTTACCCAAAATCTAATCAGACCATCTTCATGATTCACACTATCACCATGTTTGAGCCTCGTATCTCTAGTGGTTCTTGAGATATCGTGATAACGAGAAAGCGGAGAGGACGAACAGACAACCTAAAAACATAATGCCTCCGACACCACCTTTAAAAGGAGACACTGAACTGCTGTAATGTGAGATGAGCTACATATACATAACAATCATCATCATCATAATGATAATGATGATAATATTAACAATAATAAACGATAGTATAAACAATAATAATAAATTAATAATATTTTTTTAAAGATAATTAAGCCTTCTAAAGTGGATACAAGCTAGGTGCTGTATATTAGTCTTATAGGACAAATTAAGACTTGTAGAGTTTCAGATGTGTTTTGAAGAAGTCGGTGAAGTACTTTTTTCCAGAAATGCAGGGAATTTGTTCCATGGGCACGGGGCAATGGATTGAAAGGATTTGAGCCAGCCTGTTTTGGGGATTTGAACATGTACAGTATCTTGACATTGCTACTATCAGGCACAATTTCGAAAAAATCAAATCAATTGCACCAATAGTTAAATCAAGATACGCTTCCTACACGCAGGCAATCATTGGTTCCTCCAAAACCGAAGGAGTCGGTGAGAGCGACCCGCCGCACAGTGGGCCAGCTAGGAGGAACCAAAGTGCGCCAAAACTAAATCTTACATACTCACAGTTTTAGCGCAAGAGTGACTTATTTTATAAATCTTTCAATTTATTGATATGAAATTGCTCTCACATATTCCTGATAGTTCATTTCACTGCATGAATGGGTTAGAAATGGATATATAAACACAATCTTCGTAATATATTATAGGGTAATTCACTGAAAAATGGACTTATTATCCATGTTTTTTATAAATCCAGGGTTTTCCACTTTAATTTTATTACCAACTTTTTCTCTGATGTCTAAGCTTTAAGTTGATACCAGATCTGGCTGCCATCTTCTGCCTGTTTTTACGTTATAGCCGATTTTCCTTGCAACATTGCCCCGAAAATGTGTTTATTTTAGTCCGCGGTGTCACGCGTGTGTGTATTGGGTTTTTACAGACGTGTATCAATCAGATATGATTATTTACGTCTGGGGACCGACCTTTAACGTCACCATCCGAAAGACGCGATTCAGTTTCGAACCTGCGTCCTCGGCTGAATCAGTTTGTAACTTCCACTGTTAGCTGGATTACAGGCGCGCGCCCCACGCGCCGTAATTTATGACCGCGAATCCTTCATGATTCAGCCGCGGACCAAAATAAACACATATTTCGGGGCAATGTTGCAAGAAAAATCGGTTCTATAATCGCCCCCCCCCCCCTAGATCCGCCACTGGCTGGACTCGATCAAGCTCCGAAGAAAATATCAAAATATATGACTGAATATATAACGCAGGCAACAGTTCAAAAGAGTGGAACATAAACCCTATTCCAACTTTCCTTTCTATTTTCTAATTCAGTTTTCATTTATTTTCCCCTTTCAAATATTGCATTTCCTCAGTCATTGCCCCCAAAAAAAAAAAAAAAACGCCGGCCAAAAAAAAGAAGAAGAAGAAGAGAAATTAGGGAAGAGGACGTAGGAAGAAAAAAGGAGCAGACAAAGAACATTTTTTATTAATGGAACGTCAAAGCTTCCGCGCTTCGCGCGGGAGAAGGGAAACTGAATTTCAGACAAGGATTAAGAGTCGAGAACGGTACAAAAAATCGTCTTCTTTCTCTAATAATTTAATAAAACGTGAAAGCTTCTCCGCTCCGCGCGGGAGGGGGAAACTGAATTCAGATAAGGATGAGAGACGAGAACAGTACAACGAATCGTCTTCTATCTCTAATAATTTTAATGAAACGTCAAAGCTTCGATCTGCGCTTCGCGCGGGAGGGGGACTGAATTCAGACAAGGATTAAGAGACGAGAACGTACGGTACAACGAATCGTATTCTTTCTCTCATAATTTGATGAAATGTCAAAACTCCCCCCTCCCTGCATCCACCCCCCTAGGAAGCGCGCTTTGCGCGCTCTGTAAGTGATCCGTACGCTTCGCGTGCTCACTACCGCCCCCCCCCCCCTAAAATCAAATCCTAGCTTCGCGCTTGTTGTTGTTTTAATTTTATTGGCGTGTTTCATTCATAAATGCAGCTAATCTAGTCTTATTCAACCCTCGTCTCTATTAATCTCCGCGAGATCGAGTGAGTGCTGCATGAGAACAAGCCCGAACTAGATGTGGCCCCAGCTTTCGTCATGTGAAAGTCAACTAGTAATAATTTCATAGGCCTACTATATCATAATGAACAATATACTACTAGGACAAAAATCACATTAAAACTGGCAGTTAGATTTAAAGAAAATGATTAAGATTGGACCAATGAACACAACACGCAGGTACTCGATTTAAACAAATGTACGTTTGTATGTTCTCATTCTACTATTCAACTCATTTCTATACTGCAACCGCATATTGGCCGCGCATGCCATAACATTTTAGGGGGATTCCCCATGAGGTAATCAAGCGCGCGTCTGGCTGCACGATCGATATAGGGTGTGGCATTATGGGGTGTCGATCCGAATTTTGCAGTCATTGTGTCATATTTACAGCTAATTTCTGACTAGAAACGTAGAATCTCGATTTCCATCATCCCAGCTGCCCAAGCTGTAAACAGAAATGACACTTCCGTGAAATAGGAAACCACCATTCGCTCCGATCCGAACCGATCCGCACAGTACTATTAGCCCACACACATTTGTGTCCTTCTTCCCAGGCCCATGCACGCACCGTTCACAAGTAACACCCTAGCTAGCCCTATATACTGCTATATAATAGACTCTACACACAAGCCTGTACATGTACATGTATGTGCATATAGGGACGAACAAGTGGTTTCCCATACTACGATATTACCACAGAAAATTATCATCTGGTAAGTATGAGGATATCTTTCTTCTAATTAACATTTGTCTACCTTCTATGAGGCTATTTGCTATAGCTATTTCGTTGACCCATATCATTCTCGTAAATCGTGATTTGTTGTGTGAATTTTATTTTAAATTTCATGTAACTTTACCCGAGAATCTGGAACTTGGAAGTTGGTCTTGGAAGAATGCTGCTGAGCTGAGTGTAGTCAGAATGCACTGTCTGCAGTTCCGACTCGGTCATAATAATAATAAAAATAATGAACGTTATTTATATAGCGCATATCACTAACAGATAACACAAAGAAAGTCCCTATGCGCTTAGAAAATAAGGAAATAGAGATAGGGCGGAATAGAAATGAACATTTATGCCTGATACATGAAAGTAGTTCATTACAAACAATAATAATGATATGCAATACTCATGTAGCTTACATGGGTGTCTTCATCCTTCTCATGTGTCATAAATGTTCGTGTCTTAAGCTTTACCTTGCTGTGTATTGTTTTCTACTGATGATGCATCTGTTATTTAATTATATATATTTCTATGGAGACGTGCCGTAATGAGCAAAAACTTTTGGGGGGGGGGGCAAAAGAGAAGAAAAATAATAATTCATAAAAAAGTGAGAAAACCCCCTGGAATATGTCATTTCAGCAACATTTTGTAAATCATTGGTATCGAATTAGAAATAAACCATCTTTCATTTTTTTTTGTTAGAAAAGATGGGGGGGCTGCCCCCCATCAGTGTGTGTGTGTGTGTACTATACATATCTTTGTTATTAGTTTCTGAAAAACATAAAGGGAACTTCCAGGCTTTATGCTCATATGATATAGACAATTATAATATTTCTTTGAAGATGTTTGGAAAAGTCATTTTACTGAAAGATGTACCATCTAGAAAGGTCTACGAAAATTTTGTAACTAATCTCCAGCACCTGTATACTTTCCGAATAAAAGATGATCACAACCATTTTGATTTTTCAAAAAAAGAAATTTCACAAATATTTATAAGAATCAGAACTACAACAATTTTACCAAAAGTCAGGGAATTTCAGTATAAATTACTTCATGGTGCAATATATACCAATGAACATCTTTTTAAATTTGGGTTTGTTGATAACAATTACTGTTCATTCTGCAAGGAAGCACCGGAATCATACGAACACCTATTTTGGGTTTGTCGTGATGTAAAGGCCTTATGGCAAATGGTTATTGAAAACTAGGTTTAGGAAGTCTTCGGAAGGCAGAGTGGAAAGAAATACATGTGGGAATCACTGGATCTGAACCTGAAATTAAATTTTGCAATACTGTGATTTTCTTAATGAAATATATTATTTTTAAGACAAGGTCAGAGGGAGAGTTCCTACTCAGGAAAGATGTTTTCAAACTTTGTTAGAATATCAAAATGAAGAAAAAGCAATAGCTATTAAAAGGAATAAGTTAGATAAGCATTTGTTAAAATGGGAGAGATTGCACCGAAATGGCAAGACTGGGGCGATATCCAGGGGTAAGGAGAGGGAGAGTGAGAGAGTGAGGGAGAGAGGGGTGAAAGAGAGGATGTGTGAATGTGTGCTCGTCGTGTGTATGTGTGTGTTGTGGCTGCGTGTGTGCGTGTGTGCGGGTGTGTTTGTTTTGTTTTGTTTTTGTAGGGAGGGGTTTGGGGAAGTCAAGGGGTAAAAGAAGAAAGATTTCACTCAATTTCTCTAATTTAAAAAAAATTGTTTAAGGTTTCTTTTTCTTCTAATGTTTGTATGTTTATGTTATTCATTGAAATTGTTTTAGTGATGATTAATTGTACTTCTGGTAATGTATAATTTCAGTGTGTCAAGCTTAATCATCTATTGTTCATTATAGGATCATATAAGTCATTGAAATATGTTAGTTGTGATTTTTACTGTATTTCTGTTATGTAATTCAATGAAAATGATATGAAAAAAAAGGAAAAATCATGTATTATTGAGTGAAATCAAAATAAAGATAATAGAAAGAAAAAAATGGTGGGGAGGGAGGGGGGTTAGTAGTGTGTTTGGTTGGATGGGGTCATTTGTTTTATGTTACAATTGATTTCATTTTTGTTTTCATCAATCGTACAATCTGTTATGAAAATGTTTTGAAATTATGTTAAGACAAAACAATTGTATTTTATTTCTAAAAGTAATTTGTATTGTTTGGAATCAATAAAAAAAAACTATTAAAAAAAAAAAAATTATCCCCTCGCCGACAAAGTCGGAGGGGATATAGTAACACTGCCATCTGTCCTTCGGTAACAATCTGGTTTCGATTCAATAACTTTAGTAATGTTTGACGGATTTTAATGAAATTTGATGTTAGGTACATTGTATCAAAATACAGCCTAAGTTCGATTTCGAGGTATGTAGGTCAAAGGTCGAGGGTCATGGTCATTAAATATGCGAAGAAATACAAATCTGGTTTCCGTTCGATAACTTTAGTAATGTTTGACGGATTTCAATCAAATTTGATATGAAGGTACATGGTATCAAAATACAGCCTAAGTTCGATTTCGGAGTATGTAGGTCAAAGGTCATAGCTCATTAAATATGTGAATCTGATTTCCATTCGGTAACTTTAGTAATGTTTGACGGATTTTAACGAAATTTGATATGAAGGTACATGGTATCAAAACACAACGTGAGTTCGATTTCAAAGTATGTAGATCAAAGGTCATAGCTCATTAAATATGCGAATCTGGTTTCCGTTTTTTTTTTTTTTTTTTTTAAATATTTGTGTGTTTATTAAAACTTTCAATCATATAAAAAATTACATATTTACAAGTCATTGGTAATAATTAGGCAAACAAACAAAAAACCAATATGTATAAATACAAATACACATATATCCCAAAACATAACATTAATATAATAATGATAATAATGATAGTAACTATAATAACAGTAATAATAATAATAATAATAATAATAATAATAATAATAATAATGATAATAACAATAATGAAAGGACAAGAAAGTTATATAAACCATTACAGTAAAAAAAAGACCTTGAATTTACCCAAAACATCCATCACTGGTGCACACAAACATGTTCTTAAGTAGTTTTAATTTTTTAAGATTCTCTAAAAAAAAACTTTAAAAAAACACATTCTAAACTGCATAGTTCATATTAGTTATATCACCACACTGTCAGTTTCTGTGGAATCAAGGTGAAAAGGCATCATGCATTGTGTATGCGCCCCTGAGGGATACTTTGTATACACTGTACACATAGAAATCATAATTTGAACTACAGTGCATAAAGCGGAGTGAGGGGGCACAGGTATAAAAGTTAAATCAACATGAGTATCATAAGTCAAATCGCCATTTCTTAAAATGCGAAACAAGCTTGTTTCTTTTTTTCGGTGAGAAATATTCAATATCTTTTTGTTTCTTTATAAAACTCTTAAAAAGATCAACACTTGGTAAATCCTCCTTCAATTTACAAATATAAATATAGTATTTTGCCACTAACAAGAGATATGTAATGAATCTGTCTGATGAAAAGCCAAAAAGTTTTTCAAAATTGGTAAGGTTAAAATTATTAATATGTTTTTTATTATGTTTAACAAATATGTCCATATTGGGGTCACCTTTTCACAATCACAAAACAAATGAGTAATTGTTTCCTCCTGGTTATCACAAAATACGCAATTTGGTGAATCTTTTCTTTTAATTTTATAAAAAAGGCATTTAAAGCTATAGTATTATGGAAAATTTTAAAATAGAAAGAACGCAATCTAGTTTCAATTGTACAGGTGAAAGTAGCCTTGTGTACCTCTTCCCAAATGATATGACCCGGGACTGTTATTCTACTATTCCAATATTCATATCTCTTGTCAAGTAGATAGGAAACGTTTATTATTCTATAAGCATGCTTGGGAACTTTTTTTGCAGCATTTAATTCAGTAACCAAGGGATCATGAATATCCAAATTATACCAACATACATTTTCTAACCATTCACTGGGAATATTTCTCATTAAAAAATTGAATTTTCTTCTATCTGTCTGAGGAATGCCAAAATCTAATATCAATTCTTCAAATAATTTATAACCAGGGAAGGGAGGGTTCAACAGATCAGAAATCACCAAGATTTTCTTATCAAATCAGGTTTCATAATAAAAATGATTTTTGGATTTTGAACGAATTAATCTATTAAACCACAATAATTGACAAGCCCCAATCTCAGAATATTTACAATCATAAGTTTCTAAAGTTGCATGTTCTCTATAGATATACCAGGTACGTAAAGAATCCGCCACTTGAGAGTTTATCAAAGATTGCAAGACTGATTCTGGGGCATATGATTTCCAAAGAATATGGGGATCTCTATGAAATTTTTCCAAGGCTGATAGTTCAATTGTCTTCCAAACAGAATCATAATTTTCATCAAATAAATACTTGACCCATGTCATTTTTTGAGCAAAAGCAAATGCCCATGGATTAATCATTTTGAGACCACACTGAAGATAATCATTGTACAAGATTTTTCTTTTAACTCTATCTTTACCACCACTCCAAATAAATTAAAAAAACAAACTATTCAACTCATTAAAAACTTCTGAGGTATTTTTATACTAAGAACAGAAAAAGATATAATAACTGTGGAAGAACAAGGGACTTAATTACACATACTTTACCAATTAAAGAAAGGTTTCTCATTCGCCAGCAATTTATAGTCTGTTTCATTCGTTTTAATTTTTCTTTATAATTAAGATCGAATATCAAACCCAAATTCAGTGAGAAATTAACTCCCAAAGATTTAAATTGAGAGATCTTCCATGTTATACCCTGGTTTCTCAACGGAAAATCTTGACATCCTCTCTTAGATCCGATCCAAATTGCCTCTGTTTTAGCTATATTAATCTTACAACCAGAACATCTACCAAATGTATTCAAAATATCAAACAGTGTTTTAAAGGAATCTCCAGACCCATCTACAAAGCAGACAGAATCGTCAGCGAATAAAGAAATCTTTACTTCTTGGTTATTGATTTTTATGCCCCTAAGCTGTTCATTTTGTCTAACTGATAAAGCCAAAATCTCAATAACAATCAAAAAAAGATATGGAGAAATAGGACAACCTTGAAAGATACCTCTTTGCATAGAGATGCGATCAGTTAAAAACCATTGTTCATTACATATGTTTTTCGTTCAGAATATAGGGTCTTTATCCATCCAATAAATTTATCACCAAAATTAAACTGCTTTAATGTCTGGAACAAAAAATTATGATTAACACTATCAAAAGCCTTCTCAATATCAAGTAATATTATAGCTCCAGGAACTTCATTAGTTTGAGTATATTCAATAATATCAAATATTAATCGAATATTATGACTTATATTTCTACCTTTTAAAAACCAGATTGATCTGGGTGAATAATTGTATGCATAAAGCGTTTTATGCGATCTGCAAAACACTTTGCTAATATTTTATAATCAACAGTCAAAAGGGTTATAGGGCGATAATTCTTAATCAACAAGTGGTCTTTGTCCTTCTTTGGGAGAAGAGTAATAACACCATTTCTTTGTGATAGAGACATCATCCCGTTTTGTAAAGAAAAGTTAAAAGAATTCATCAACATATCCCTATATCAGACCAAAAGGTTATATAGAATTCAATGGGAAGTCCATCAAATCCGGGAGTTTTGTTCATATTCATGGATTTCATGACATCAAATATTTCTCGTTTTGAGAGAGGCTTTTCCAGGATGTTCTTTTCATCATCGGTTAATTTCAGAATATCCAAGTCATTAAACAAGTCTTGATTAAAATTTTCATTTGTCATATACTGACAGTCAGGATTGGAATACAATTTACTGTAAAATTTGTGTATTTCACTTAATATCTTATCTGGGTCAGAGGTTAAGTTTCCTTCTTGATCTGTTATTCTACTAATTGTCTTCCTTTGCCAGGCTCTATTTTCAAGATTACAAAAATATTTTGAACTCTTCTCTCCTTCTTCTAACCACCTTACCCTAGATCTTATCATCAAACCTTTAGTTTCAAAGTCATAAATTTTATTTAATTGGTCTTCTAGCTCTTCAAGTTTTAATAAAAGAGGTTTATTTTCAGAAACATCACTGCTTAATTGTATTTTTATTTTGTCAATCTCTTTCATGAGTAGATCTTTTCTTTGTTTCTTTCCTTTTTTTTCCTAGCAGAATATGCAATACTAGATCCAGTTAAAACACATTTAAGGGCATCCCACTGAATATTAGGGTTACAGTCAGACTCTTTATGAATTTCTTTGAACTCTACTATTTTTTCCTTAATCAATTTGATAAAGTCTGGATCATGATTTAAATAGTGACAATTAAGCTTCCAATAGCCTTTCCTCTTAAAGGAAGATTATCTTTAAATTGGACTGATACTACTGAATGATCAGATTGGATACCTGGATAAATTTTAGATTTAACACAATTACTTATAAAGTTACTGGAAACTAAAATATAATCAAGTCTTGATAAAACTTGAGGATTTTTTTGGTGCCTCGTGTATTGTCTTAATGTTGGGTGAAAATGTCGCCAAACATCAACTAAATTGTATTCTTCAATAATAACTGAAAGCATATTACTAACCCTAATATTAGAATGGCGTTGTCTAGTGCCTTGATAATCCAAGGGCCCAATCACTGCATTAAAATCTCCACCAATGATTAAAGCAGAATTATCAAATTTGTCAATTTCAGCAAACACTTCCAATAAAAATCTGGGTCATCATTATTTGGGGCATAAATATTAACTAGGGTCACCAACATATCATTGAGAATAAGATTTAATATTAGAAATCTACCATTTGGATCATAAAATAAAGAATTTACTTTAACTGAAACAGAGTTTCTTATAAGTATTGCTACACCCCGACTGTTTGAAGAGTAACTTGCAAACCAACATAATTCACCCCATTGTAATTTCCAAAATTATCATCATTCTTATCAGAGTGGGTTTCCTGTAAAAATATAATGTCGCTTTCAATGTTTCTTAAATAATGGAAGACTTTTCTTCTTTTGACATGATCCTGTAAACCCCTACAATTGAAGGTGCTCACTTTTACTATCATTCTTTTGAAAAGGTATCATTATGAGAGTACCATCCTTTGTAATAGGTTAAGAGTACAGTGCACTGGACATACTGAAATGTATATACATGTAAGCATATAATCTTCATATTAATACAGGTTAATATAATGGTTTGGAATGCAGTAACAAAAATAGAATTATAACATATTTTCTTGTCACAAAGATATAAACAAAATAGAAAAAATACACAAAAATAATAATAAAAATGAAATATACCAAAACATTAGAGGCAAAAATCGCAGAGCGCAGATGCACAAAAACATCAAGACTTCAAATCAAAAACAGTCTTGACAAGTGCAAAAATAAAAACCAACACATCGGTAGAAAACAAAGAGTTATTAGACAGTGCATAAAGGCACCAAATCTTGCTGGTAAGACTTGAAAATTTGATAGAATTGTAACAAACATATATATTTGACCCCCTAAAAAAAAAAAAAAAAACAGAGCCAAAGGAGCTCTAAAAAAATATTGATATAAAAGTATCAAATATCACCTACAAATAGTTTGACATAAAAATATCAATCTGATAGCACACAATAATTTGGTACAGTATACCTCTGCAACAATTCCAACAATGTTTAAAGATACATGGATTAAGAAGAGGAAAAAAAAATGGTCAAGCTTCATGGCAGGTCTCAAATGAAAAACAAATAAAGAAAGAAAGGAATCAGTAAACACATGCATGTGCATGTCTGACAATAATAAGTTGTCAAGCAACTATGATTACTTGCTCTAAAATTCAGTTTTAATCAACCACCATATACTGGGGAAAAAATCTCAAAGGGTGAGAATGACTGTGTGGTCAAATATACTGTGTAAATACATGCTTCATAAATTAAATAAGCTTAGTTTGTATTAACAAGTTTACGTTTAAAATGTAAATTCTTTAATAACGCAGAGTAGTAAAATCTTGTGCAATGATAAAACAAACGAATAGAGGTTTTTTTATTTTTATATCAAGTACATGTAAGTAGTAAATGATTTACAGAGACACATATCTATTACTATCAGGTTTCTAAACGACAACAAACGTCAACTGTCAAAAGTAAGAAAATAAAGTGAGCATGAAAAGCAGAATTTTCAATGATTAAAGTTAGCTGATGGCAATATCATGTTGTCCTTGATTAAGCAAAAATAAGCTTTCCATCCTTGTTCCTGTATGCCAATTTTGCCGATACAAAAACGGCTTCTTGCCTTCGTCCTTAAGTTGCTTCAATGCATCCATCTTCTCTTTTCTCATCTGGAGTACACGACGAGAGAAGTCTTCGAGACAAACACCTTCCCATCCTGGAATCTGCTCTGAACTAGTTTAAGCTTTGCGACACATGCCTTGCGTACCTTTTCCTTAGAGGCATAAGTTGAAAAGCGACGTGGATGATCCTTGGCCTCATTGCTGCTCCATCTCTCTGGTCTCTAATTACGGTGGGGTGCGATGACACCGTTCAATGGCATAATCGTTCTGGGAACACCAACAAAATCACTGAAGAATGCTCTCACTGTTTCATAACAGTTTTCCTTGGGGACTTCAGAGACACCATGCAACACAAGGTTGCTTCGCCTGGCTCGGTTTTCCAGATCATCTAATTTCATTAGAATTTCTTTCTTCTCCTTCAGCTTTTTAACTTCGCTTACTACTTCATTCATCTGGATACAGCAAGCATCAATCTTTTGTTCGTTTTCTTCAGTTTTCAAAGAAATTTCTTCTAGTCTATTTATTACCAAAGAATCAATCCGCTCTTCCAGCTTATAAAACTTCTCCAAAAATTGAGCGAACCACACAGGCGGGGGTGAAGAGTCCCGCCGCCGTATGCAGCGGCCTGCGAATCCGTCGACATATCATCAGTGCTAGCCTTCTTCGGGAGGTGATTTCGCCTTTTGTGGGAGTCTAGCATTCTTTTGGGTCCCATAATAGTGATTTATTTGTTCTTGTATATTATAATGACAATTCTACTCACTGTTTGATACACTTGAACTTCTCTCCAGCAAGATTTGGGTAAAAATACGAAGAGTTCAGTTAGAAATCATGTTTCTTGCACAACAGACAAGGGCGCCCTCCCGAATCTGGTTTCAGTTCGATAACTTTAGTAATGTTTGACAGATTTTAACGAAAATTGATATGAAGGTTCATGGTATCAAAACACAGCCTAAGTTCGATTTCAGAGTATGTAGTAAGGCTGCGACGAGTACTCGAATACTCGAGTACTCGCACTGTTGACAACTACTCGAGTATGATTTCTCGTACTCGAATACTCGGCCGCCATTTTTTTTTTTTCTTTCTTTCCCGTTCACCTGGCACTGTCCAGGCCAACGGTCACCCGTGCCAGAAGAGCACTGGCATGGTACCGTGGGTAAAAATGTTTCCCAGCTCAATCATACACAGGGTGTCACTGTCAACTCACCACTCAGAAACTGGGACCAAATCTCTGGATTTCTGTTTGGACTTGGAGGAATATTTGTCTGTCATCTTTAGTTTTAAAAATAACATTGTTTCAATTATTTGTGAAAAATTCAAAAGCACAAATCTGCGCTTTCAACAGCAACTTGAAGTAAAATCGCATGGGTTTTCGGAGACGAACCTTCGTACTGTTCGTAGGCTTATTCCGAAAGGTCGGGTAGCGTTGCATCGCATCGCGTTGACTTGAACGCGACCATTCGTCCAAAGCCCCGGTTTTGCCAAAAGGGTGCATTAATTTTTTTTTAAAGATGGAGAAGCAGAACTATCCGTTTATCGTACTTTTAGGTTGCTTGAACTATTTTTTATTATTGAAACTGTTTCACACAAAATAACTACGTGAAGTCAAACTCAGAAAGACACGAACGTGGACACAAACGAATGCACACGCACATAAGCCCATGCATACAATCATACAGGCGTCGGGTAAAAATACCAGAGGAAATAATGCCAGAGTTAAAAATGCCAGTGGAAAAAATGCCAGAGGAAAAAGCTAGATCCGCCCCTGGGACGATGTAAGCTAGTGTATTTCAGGTGTGTGTGTAAGTTCGATTGTGTTTGTAGACTATACTATATAGCGGTCTTATCATGAGGGGAGATTGTAATGATTTCTGTAATTATATTATCAAATTTCCTTCCAAGGTATGCATCAGATTGCATTATTTCGAGTCCAGGCGCGGATCCAGGGGGGGCCAGGGGACCTTGCCCCCAAAAAAAAAATAGAGAGAGAGAGAGAAGGAAAAGAAGGGAAAGGGAAAGAGGAGAGAAAGGAAAAGGAAGAAAAGAAAAGGGGATAAAAAAAGGAGATGGGGGGGGGGAGGGCTGAAAGCCCGAAAGGGCCTTGCCTCCCAGGCTGTTGCCCCCCCCCCCATCAAAAAATAAGAGAGAAGGAAGGAAAGGGAAAGAAAAAAGGAAAAGAGGAGATGAAGGGAAAGAAAAAAGAGGAAGAAAGCAAAAGAAGGGGGATATCAGTTGCAATTTTCTCGCCAACAAGTGGTGAATCGAAGGGAGGCCGAAAGGCCCTTGCCTCTCCATACCCCCCCGCCCCGCCCCAAAAAAAGAGAGAAAGAAGGGAAAGGGAAAGAGGAGAGCTAAAGGGAACAAAAAGAGGAAGAAGAAAAGAAAAGGGTGAAAAGAAAGGGAGATCAGTTGCGATTAATCCCGCCAACAACGTGTGGATTGGCCGAAAGGCCCTTGCCTCCCCTCCCCAGCAAACTGGCTAAAGAGAGAGAAGGAAGGGAAGGGAGAAGAAAGGTAGGGAGATCAGTGGCGTACTGACGGGGCTTGGGGGCCTGCCCCCAAATACAATTCAAAGGTGGTTTATTTTTAATTCGATACCGGTGATTTACAAATGTTGCTGAATTGACATAATTTTCCGAGATTTTTCCTCACTTTTTAGTAAATTATACTTTTTTATGCGTTTGTTTGAAATGACAAATTCCTAAATTTGCAGTCAGGCAAGAAATATGCTTATTTAGAGGCCTACATGTTAGGGCCTGTGGAACGGCGGGGCTCGAGGGCTTTGAGCTCCCCCTCTACACTTTTTGTGAAAAAAGTATATTAGAGAGAAATAGAAAGAAAGAATAGTGACCTGCCAGTGTCACAAAATAATGAGGTATCAAAATATGCTCATCTGACCGTGATTAAATGCCTAAAACCCCTAAGCTTCCGGGAGCTCCGCCCCCTGGACCCACTCAATGGCCCTAAAGCGGTCCCCTGGATGCTCATCTGACCATAATTTATTGCCTAAAACCCCTGAGCTTCCGGGGGCTCTGCCCATTGGACCCCACGCAAATTAGTGACTTGCCAGTGCACAAATAAGGTATCAAAATATGCTCATCTTACGGTAATTTAATGCCTAAAATCCCTGAGTTTACGAGAGCTCTGCCCCTTTGGACCCCATGCCAATTAGGTATCGAAATATGCTCATGCCCATACCCCCTGGGCTTCCGAGGGCTCCACCCCTTGACCCCCGCCGGGGCTTTGCCCCTAGACCCCACGCAAATACTTTCGCCTCCCCCACCCACTTTGAAAAACGTTCAGCGGGGCCTGCATGTAAGAGTGGGGTGATGCAGATTTTTGTCTTCCCCCAAACGTTTTTGCTCATTACGCCACTGCTGGTCACCGTTACATACCAATATTTGGCTCGCATAATTTCAAATTTGGGCCACCCCCTAAGACATCCTGGATCCGCGCCTGCCCCCCCCCCCCTGCGGTGCTCCGCTCCCTCGCAGTTGTGCCACGCCCCCAATCCGTTGACCGTATGCGTACCACTTTAAAATTCCTTTCGACACGCCTGTTTACACCATAATACTTATTTAGATTTTTAAAATTGTATTATTGGTAAGTTTAATGGAGTTCCTGATGTGAATGCTGCCCGACCATCACTAAAATTTGACCTAACCGGGCATCATCTTGTAAGTCCGGCACAGTACATAACAATAATGTATTTCATTCATGCTTAGAGGGGGATCGATCCCCAAAAGAAGGACGAAGACCCCAGGCTTCTGAGGGGGTCACCATAGAGTTGAACGGCCGTGCCCCTATACTTTATTCATGCTCGGAAGGGGCTCCCAATTAATGGTGAGACAGAGCCTCCAGGCTTCAGAGATACATGGAGGGGACTTTAAATAGATGGGCAAAGTACCCGGTCTTATGATATGCTGAGAGGGGATTCTCTAAAAGGGCGGTGCCCCTAGACTTCATTCATGCTCGGAAGAGGCTCCCAAAGAGATGGACAAATGGGCAGAAAGTGCAAGATTGCCCTTGAATTAATCAAGCCTCCCCCCCCCTTCCATCCCATTTATATAGAACCTGTCATATGTAGGTCAAAGATGAAAGGTCATAGCTCATTAAATATGCGAAAATACCTAATTATATATGCAAAAATGTGGTTAACTTCCTTGCCAAGTAATATAATAGTATAGTCTAATGGAGGTAACTTGTTCTGACGTACAGTATATAGGCCATTTGTACCCTGCGAGGGGATGCTACGCTTTGCGTTGACTTGTTTATATTTATTGAGATTGAAAATATACTCTTTATATAGACTGAACTGTATGGAGTCGATCAGTGTGGAGCCAGACGTACATGTAGATGGTGGCAACTGTAAACAGTTTTTCTGTGCTCTGAGATTCTCTTGATTCTTGTGTTGATTTGGTTGGTGAAATTTCTCTCAAAAATGTGATACCTGAGACGGTTAAACGTCAGTGCTGTTGGGAATGATGCCTGTCGTGGTGGCAGACTGTCTGCCTTATCTCAAACTTGATTCTGGCCATGCAGCCTGTTATCATCTAAGCTGTTACTGCTGTCGTGACTTCTGCTTTGGAGGCTGCGGTTAGCCAGCTTTTCTGTAGCGATGGTATGGCTAGTCTGAAATCTCAGACCCAAAAGACTAAGTTTGATCTTGATCGTCTCAAGCAATATGGCAGAAGAGAGAGCATTCACATACATGGATTGGAGGAGGAGCCCTGCGAAAGCACGAATGATATCGTGGTAAAGATTGCAAAGGACATTGGTGTCAGCATTACTGAAACTGACATCTCAGTGAGCCACATGTTGGCAGGTAAACGACTATCAGGGATAGGGCTGTGACCGTGTACATGTGTATCCGTTTACAAGCACAAACGGATACAAAAGTAAAAATAATAATCATCTGTTTTTCAGCATTACAAATTGCTGAAGTCAATATTTCACAAAAATATCAGTCTAAAAAAAAAGTTTAAATTCCAATGCTACTTCAATAATCATTTCCATACACTGTACAATTTTGATCCAATGCTGTTGAGTCTCTTCTCTTGTCGAAGTTGTCGTCATGCAAACAATGCCAATCATTGCGGTCTGACTTTCCCATGAGTGCGATGGTTTCGTGTAGTCACTAGTTTCGTGTGCAGTACGGTTACTACAGTACAGTAACAACTTTTCCAATGCCGTCGGGTCTTTTCTCTTGTCGTTATGCAAACAATGGCAATCATTGTGGTCTGACTTTCCCATGAGCGCGATTGTTTTGTGGTCAGTACTGTTACTACAGTAACACCTTTTCCGAGAAAATCCTTGTTGCTTGATGCTTGTGCAATGTTTTCCCGGAGCGCGAATGTTTTAGTTTGTTTTAGTACATAAAAGATAATACTGCAAACCATTGCAGCATTGGGGACTGGTCTTATGTGTACACACACAGCTAAACTGGCCGTGTAAACAGAGAGGAAATTACACGCTAACTCACAGCACTGATCAGGGACTGACCCCCGGCCCAGGAGTGGCAAATCCATCATTGTCAAGTTTGTCAGGCGGGATGTAAAGGTCCAACTGATGAAATATAAGAAGAAACAGAAGTCGAGCAACAGAAGGTAGCACCAATTTAGCACCTTTTACATTCACACAAAAAAACAAAACAAAAATTCACATAAATGTTCAGTTTACTCATTCAGAAATGCCTCCGAATGTACCATAGAGCATCTTAAGGTTCAACATTTTTAGGGGCACTTAAGCGGGCCCCAGACCCCACACCGTAAAGGCTTCGGGGTTCGCGCTCGTATTTTCGTACATTTCTGAATCCGAATCTGACTTCTGGAAGTTACGCTGAGTAAGACTGGGTCGTGGAAGGTCGTGTTGACTTAATCATGGCAAGTTGGTTCGAGTAAGAGGGTATGGACAGCTAATGGTGTAAGTCAAATATTTATGGGATATCTACTGCTGCAGGGATTAACTTACGCCGACTAGGAAGCCCCCATCTGAATCTGAACATAGCTAGTGTCTTTCCACCGAGTTCTCAGAGATTTGTATGAAACATCAGAGCAAATGACTGGCTCCTCACATGGTTCATTTACACTAGTGTCTGGAAGAGTAGCACCGTGAATTAGAATCAGTAATTGATATGAAGATTGCTAAAAGTATTGATTTCTTTAATTCTTGTATGTATATATTATTTGAACTGAAACTGAATTGTATGAGTCTCCGGACTTTTTATTCAGCATTTTTATATTTACAATAAACCAGACTTGAAAAATTGAATTGAATTGAATTGAATTGTATTGAAATTGAACCGTGGCACTGCATGGTGTATGATGAAGTTGGTAGATTTGCTTTGACTAGTAAAATGGAGAGGTGTATGATAAATTTTCGGGCAAGAAATTCTCATGAAAAGAAATCTTAAGTCTTGTGTACTATTTACAATTTGTTATGCAAACTGTACGATAATTGAGATTTCGAATCGAAGTAGATTATGAAAATTAAAAGTTTCTTAGACATGAGCGGAATGTCATATTTATGGGTTGAAAATGCCCCTTTAAACATAGAGTGGGTGATATCATCTTTGGATCGTAGATTAAAATTCATTGATTTGCGAAACTGGAATGAAGAAGTTAAAACTTGAAAGAAATCATTTATGTTTCAATTACAGGAATTTGGTATGGAAGAATATTTGTTAATGTTAGATTTTAGTGATAGAACATCTCTTTGTAAGTATCGATGTGGTAATAGTAAGCTGGCCATCACTAAATGTCGTTATTTGCCTAGTCAGCCTCTAGAATTGTGTTCCTTATAAATGTGATCTCAAAGTACAAGGTGATGAATTTCATTTCGTTATTGAACAATAAGCAGATAAAGAGTTCATTTTCAGCCCCCTCTGAATTTTTGGTAAACAGATGACAAATCAGTTGCTTTCGTGATGACCTCACCCTATGTAGAGCAGCCAGCTCGAGAGTAATTCATACAAGTACATTATCAGAGTACATGTTTTTATAGAATTACTGCTAAAAATCACTGGTTGCTCCAAAATACATGTATTTGTATGGCTATACTCAGGGGACAGTTGCTCTGGACTTTATTTAGATACGGTATATAGGATTTGGAAAAGGGCTGCAAATAGGTTTGAGCTGAGGTTTAGTGATAGGTATACTTTCTGGTGCAGGGTTAAAGTTAGGAGTTTGGTTAGTACAGGATAGTAAGCACAGACAAAATGTTGACAGAGCAAGTATCAAATAACAGGAGGAGTGACAATTACAGCCTTAGTGCCTAATTTAAATACTACATAATACATAGTGATGCATTCAAGGAATATATCCTACCAGGAACCAAGTTACTACATCTAGGTTGAGTGTGCCAAATGTAGACTAGTTTCTTGCCAAACAATATTAGTGCTACGTACGGCAGGGATCAGGGCCCGTATTCAATTCAATACTTAAGTACGTAATTTAAGCTTTTTACTTAGTATTTGGCTTAGATAAAATACTTAACCAATTTTGGTATTCAATTCAAACTTTTGGCTAAGTATTTTACCCTAAATTTAAGACAGCTCCCTACCAAACTTAAGCCAATTATTTGGAGGCCTTGATTGGCAGGCATATGATTTTCTTACGCAGTATCATAGCCTGCGCACAATTATATGAGCGCGGATTTATTGCGACGCGTTAATTGCGCATTACTTTTGATTGACTGTGTGATGTCACAATGCTTATCAGTAAGTATTTTACCTAGACTTTGTCTCGGGTAAGTAAAAGTCTAAAATGCGATTTGAATACGAGATAAGTAAACTTCTTAGCTTAGCCATTTACTTAGTAAATTTCTTAGTTATTCTAAGTATTGAATTGAATAACGGCCCAGAACCTGATACCTCGTGGTTTACTGTCCAGAGATTTATCCACTGAACCACTAATGTCTCTACATGAACCATGGTTGATGTCCATCATTTTAGAATGTATATCATTCATATGACTAGTTTCATTAAGTGCCTCATTACAAATTATTCCATTCACCTGTTACAAATAATTGTATTTTAATAGTCAGAATGCAAATTGCACACATTCCGTGTTGTTAGGTAGGACAAAGCCATAATGTTTGTGTGTGTGTGCAGTGCCTCTGACTTAGAGCTCTAAATTCACCCTGAAAATTTCATTTTTTAGGGAGTTTCCCCATTGAATTTTTCTTTTCTTTTTGTTATTAGTTTTGTCTCCCTACATCTTGTGAAGATTGTTGGCTATATTTCTACAGCAGATGAAGTTTCTTTCTGATTCAGATTTCAGAATGTAGTAATATACCTGCTAATTTCTTCCAATTCAAATTAGTGGTAGCCTACTGTCAGATCAAGGATACTAAAAATTGTAGCAACGTTCATGTCTCCAATCAGCTCATCTAGTGCAGGCATTGGTTGTCTTTTCTGTTTGATGGCTGCATTTGCCTGCCTCATATCTACACATAATCTGACTTCTCCACTTGGCTTCGGCACAACCACAATTGGGCTGACACATGGGGTAGGTCCTTCTATTTTCTCTATAATGTCCAACTTCACAAGTCTTTCTAGTTCTCTTTCCACATCTTTTTTTCTGTGAAAAGGTATCATCCCGTATTTCTGCTGCTTTCACTTTACACTCTCATCAATACAGCTTTATCTTTGTCTTCTTTTCTTTATCACCTTTCCTTTCACTATTCCTGGTTCGAACAGGGTCTTGTAGTTATCAGTGATTTACTGATTGCATGGTTAAGCGCTGTTGTCTGATGCTATGAATGGTTATCAACTTCAGGGTTGTGGCAGTGTCAAGGCTCAGTAGGTTGCCCTTTAATATTAGACTTGACAACATGAAAGCTGGATTGACGTCTAGTTCCTAGTAGATGTTCGAGGTCGACATTGATGACTCCTATGACAGATAATTAAGGGTTTTTGGATCTGTATGGATAGATCTTTGTAGTGGCTATGTGGATCTGAATTTTCCGTTTTTTCTGCAGCTTATGGAATCTGAGAGCATCCATGATGTTGACTGTAGCCATGTGTTCTTTAATCGACACCTCTGCCATACCTGTTAGCAGATGACTGCATCTGTTGTGAGCAGTGTAGATCTTGTCACTCACAGCAAATGTATACTCTGTGCTGTCTTTTTTTAACTTGAATGACCTCTCTGCCACTAGACTTGCAAACTCCCTGCAAAATGTCCCATCTTATGACATGCCTTGCACTCCTTTCCTTTGGACATGTCCCTTGGTGAGGGTATTGGCCACCATAGAGGATCCTGTCGAGCTTGACGGAACATGTACACCTCGTATAGTGGGTTGGCTTCAGGTTTGAAGTAAGGGTTTAGAGCATCGACAGGTTCATCATAGTCGTCATCATTACCAGTGTCACTCAAAATATCAAAAATATCAAATTTTAGACCTGCATAGTGTAAGAGCATACATGTAGCACCCTTCCTCCTGGAGTCTATAAATAAGTGCAATCATGAGCCTCTTGAATCTGGACAGCCACTTGCTCCAATGTGGATTTACCCCTGTTTCCATCAATGGAGGGAATGGACCACTCACGATTGATGTATGTATAGCTCGAACCGCTCACATTTCTGGGTTGAAATCTTTGTCAAATCACAAATCCTTTCAGTCACTGACAATCATCACTATTGTAATGGTTGTTTGGTTTGTTTCTGATTGTCTGTGGGTTCTAAGTGATTTTACAAATGACGAATTCAGGCACGTTTCAACCCGTTATAATCAACATTTAATCAATATCCGTGCCATGATGAATACATGTACACATGTAGCAATGGAGATGAGTTTAAGGAGTTATGATATTTTAGCTGCAGTCAGTAATCTATTATTGTGTGTTTTATATGAAAATATATAATATCCTTATCAGAAAAAGGAACAGTATTATAAAAAGTTTTTTTCATGTACAGTGTATGATACAGAATTTCATATAGCATTGAAAGCTAAATAAAAAACTTATGCTATTATATAGGATCTTTATTCCTCTGTTCTGTGTACATATATGTATATATTTCTAAATATTTTTTCAGGTATTGTTGCCTATGTCATCACCATTTTCCAGAGGGCTACATATCTGTTGAATGAGAAGGACAGCTTACACCATGGATGGATTCTGCCTTCTCTATCTGCTCCTGATCCTCTTGATGAGATCTGGTGATGTTGAAACCAATCCAGGTCCTAACACTGCAGAAAGGTGTGCATAATAGTACTAGTAACCTTTGGGGGTAGATGATAAAGTTGAGTTCAGGTCAATAATAATAATAATAATAATAATAATCTTTAAAGTCCACTCTAAATAAGATCTGGCTATTTGTGTCGGTCGATCAGTAGACTTCAACAATGATCACGGTCTATAAACAAATAAGATAAAAGAAGATACCCTTAATTAAGATCAAATATAACATAATCCTCTATCTCCCCCCAAGTCTTTGGTGCAAAAAGAAGTGAAAGTCTAACAGTGCAACAAAGACTTAAAATATGACCCAATGATCAACGACAAGTAGAAAAATGTAAGAACAATAAACGTGAACGCGAACCAGGCTAAAACAAAACCTAATACATGACGGAAGGTCATCAGTAACTACCAAAACGATCAATGCTATAGCCAAATATCATTTTAAAAATCTAAGACATAAGGCAAATTGTTCGAGTGTCAATGTCACATGTCATAGTCTGAGTGCCAGGCGGGTTTGGCCGGGCGACGGGTAGATCGCCTAGGAGGAGCACTGGCCTGTCTGGGGGGCTGGGAAGGCAACAACTGAGGGGCGACACCGACGGGTGTGAGCGGCTGCAACTGCGTGTCGACAGACGAAGGGACAGGAACAACCACAGATGCGCGAAGAGAACGACGGGGCGTGCGATGGACCGTTCGGAAGAAGTGGCAGGGGTCGTTGGGGCTGCCCGGCAGGGGCATGACAGGTCCTGGCCAGCTGGTGGCAGGGGTGTCAGGGCACGTCAATGGTGGCACCAGGGTAGGGCTGTCGCAGGGCCGGAAGCGGGATCCCCAGGCTGATCAGTAGGACGCGGCAGGGCCCCAAGTTCTGGCCACAGGACGGGCTGCCGAGTACCCGGACGAGTTGTGCCAAAGTCACTATCCATCACCAAAGGAGGGGACGTGGGTACACTGGAACGTACTGTCTAAGGAACTTCCTGTTCCGTAGTGTAACTCTCCTGGAGCCGTCGACGCGGATCACGTATTGGTCGAATTGGCGGACCTCGACTACGACCCCAGTCTTGTCCCATTTAAGGGGATGGGATCCCATCTGGTTCTGTATGCGGACATGGTCACCAACCGTAAGGGGCGGAAGTCGCTTGGTGTGCTCTGACCAGCGTTCAGCACTTCTCATGTGGTGATTGCGCAGTGCATCTTCCCGAGCCGCGAAGGTCGCACGCCAAGTGCGGTAAGGCTCATATTTGCCGGGCGCCACTGGGATGAAGTCCCGAATAGGATGACCGAATACGCACATGGCGGGGGAGAGTTTGGTGTCCCTATCAGGCGTATTCCTAAACTGAAGCATCGCACGTTGGAATGCGTCAGTGTCAAGGGCACCGGTAGGGCTGGTGTTGTCCAGGAGAAGGCGCTTGATGGTCTTTACACCAACTTCAGCGCGACAGTTGCTATGGGGGTATGCCACGGAGGAGAGGCGATGATGGATACCCCAGTCTTGGAGGAATCGACGTGTGGCTGCTGCTGTAAATTCGGGGCCACCGTCTGAGGCCAGCTCGTCAGGGATGCCGAATGTGACAAAAATGCGTCGCAGGCAAGCGGTGAGGCCATCTGCGCCATGGGTTGACCTCTGAACTATCGGCCAGTTGGAGTATCGGTCGACGACAACCAAGTAATTGCAGCCTTTGTAATGGAAGAAGTCTGCACAAATACATTGGAATGGGTAGACCGGGGAAGTCAGCGGAGTTGGCGGCGAACTAGGGTTGGACGGCGCAATCCGATTACAATGGTCGCATCTAGCACGGAGGGTGGAGATGGCAGGGGTGATGCCGGGCCAGAAGACAGATGCCTCTGCTCTGGCGGTCATGGAGGTGACCCCTTGGTGGGCAGCATGGAGGTGTGTCAGAACTTCCTCCCTGAGAGAAGGGGATAACGACGCGGTCCTTGTAAAGCACAACGCCGTCAACTGTATAAAGATCGTCACGAAACTGGAAGTAGTCACGGAGGGGACCCGGGAGTTCATGGCGGAAGGCTGGTAGGCCGGACTCAACTAAGCCAATGAGGGAATGCATGTCCTCGTCGCTGGCTGTGGCAGTACGCACCCTGTCCCACGTGACAGATTTGAGGCGAAGTGAGTCCAGGGAGGACACGGAAGATGAGAGGATACCTGTTTCGATGGCGTCAGCATCTGTGTCAGTGCGAGCCAGCCATGAGTGTCGGGTTCTGTCAAGTTGACAGGGGGAGGACCAATGGTCACGACATCGTCTGGCAGGTGTAGCTTCAAAGGGGCACCAGTCGGGTGACGTGAGAGGCAGTCTGTTGCACGGTGTCGGACACCTGGGACATGGACGATCCGAACCTGTATCGCAGGGTCTTCTCTTTCAAGTTCCTTAGACGAGGGTTGGGGATGTCTGCTAGGGAGCGGTCAGTGAGGATCTTCAAAAGGGGCTTGTGGTCGACAGCAAGGATGAGGTCCTCACATCCAAGTACGAAGTATCTGGCCTTGTCTAGGGCATCAGCCACCGCAAGGGCCTCGCCGATCGGAGCATAGCGTGATTCAGCGGCGTGTGTGAACCTGCTGCCGACAAGCGTGATTTTCCATCCAGTGGGACAACAAAATGGTTCTGAGGAATTGCAGGTGCAGTGTTTTGGAGAAGCCAGAAGCCAATGCCATGCTTCGACCAATCTGTAGCCAGGCAAGTGGGCTTGCTCTGGTCAAAATCCTCACACCCTCCTCGATTTCACTGGCGATGATGGCTTTGGATTTATCAAAGGCACTCTGGAGGGCCTCGTCCCACGTGAAGGCTGTGGCAGGCTTCAGGAGCTGGTGGAACGGCAGCATCTTTGCAGTCATGCTGAAGGCATAGGACACTTGATTGACAAGCCCAAACCAAGAGCGCACGTCGGTGATGTTCTTTGGTGTCGGGAAGTCCAGGATGGCCTGTAAGTATTTCTTGCATGGACGGACACTGTCGGGGGTGATCTCAAATCCAGCAAACTCAACAACATCTGCGCCCAGCACGAACTTGTCAGGGTTGAGGGTGATGCCATTCCGACCACAGACATCCAGCCACTCGACTGCTTGGAAGTAGCTATCCGCCAATGTGTCCGCCCATAGCAGGGTGTCATCCACACATTTGGTTTTGTTGTGAATGTCCGACACGATCTCATCATAACGTCTGGTGTATCCATCACCGGAGGCAATGTAACCTTGAGGGGCCGTCTTGTAGCGGTATCTGCCCCAGGGGTAATGAAGGTGGTCAGGTGACGGTCCTCTCTGCAGAGTGGCACGCTATGGTAACCGTTCCATGCATCAAAGACGGTTTTCTTCTTCTTGTGTGGGACCGACCGAGCCTGGTGGAATGGTGATGGAGTGTGGTGTGTCTCGCGTGTAGCGTGGACGTTGAGCGCCTGGAAATCGACAGTTCGTCTCGGTGTGCCATTCTTCTTTGCGCAAACTACCATCCGATGACACCAGGTAACAGGCTCGCCAATGGGGACCGGTTCCAACACGCCCAACTGCACGTCATGATCTAATCCAGCTTTCACAGCATCCCGCCAGTGGAGTGGAACGGGTATTGGTGTGTGATGCGCAACTGGCTCAGCATCGGGTCGACCATCAGTTTCAAGGGAGGGCTGTCCATGAGGGTCAAGGGTTGATGTTCACAAGTGTTGAATGTGCTCGATTGGTAGTACTTGAGGAGGTGCTGTTGTAGCTTCATACGGTTGTCATCAGTGGCAGGAAATGGCAGCTTTGTAGGAGGTTGGGGGCCGTTGACGCCTGGGGCAGTTACAAGTTCCTCCAGAGCTGTCTTGGAGGGCTGCTTGCGTCCCCACCTGGTGTGCCGGCTGAGTCGCACCCAACGTAGGGAAGGTATCAGGAATGATCTCTAGGGCGATGCATGCCTCCTTGCTCAGGAAGAGTCTGTCAGAGCTGTCTGTGACGTAGGTCATTTGCCGATTTTCAATAACCTGTCCTCGCTCGCCTCTGCCAGAGAAACGGATGATGGCAGCCCAAGGATCTGGATGCCGCCTTTTTTAGCCGTGCGCATCTTCATGTCGACCGGTAGGAGATCCGATTGGCGTAACCCAAGGCGATGGATGACCTTTATACCAGCAAGGCAGCTCTGGCACCCTGTGTCCACCATAGCAGAAACAGAGCAAGACACTGTAGTAGGTCGAAACCAAAGGCATTGTAGTCATCGGGCACGATCCTGACAGTCATGTCTATGAACGGCTGGGGTGTTGACCGTTTCTTGAGCCACGTATTGGAGAGGTCGTCATACACATGGTGGTCCAGGGGGATGGCTGATCCACGATGAGGCCGTTCTGTAGTGTGGCAGGAGCAAAGGGCATCAAAGATAGCACCCTCATTATCACTTGGGGTGCCGGGTGACGAACGTTTAGGTTTGTCCTTACTGCGGCATATGCTCTCCATGTGATTTGGCCTATCACAATGCGTGCACCTGTGGCCATATGCTGGACATTGAGTTTGACGGATACAGGCTGGGGCACTCTTCCCATGTCCTCTCCTGCCACAGTAACCACAAAGGTCCTGTTTCTCCTTAACAGTTGTCTGCTTGGCTTTCCTGTAGGTGCTGCCAGCTGCGTCCACTGAGGAGTGGGAGTCCAGGAGCGAGGAGGCGGATTGTTTGCCGGCTTCTTTGGCTTTGACGAACTGGAAGACCTCCTCCAGCATCATGTCCTGATTCTTGTTGCCAAGGAGGTCAAGCTGGATTTCGGGGTCGCTGATGCCCCGAGTGAGGACGTCCCGCATGATGGCATCAGTGTAGTTAACGTTGGTGTCGCAGCCGGGCACTTGATGAGGAACTTGCAGATGTCTGCCTGGCCACGTGGCGGGCCCCATAACTGCGTACTGTTTCATCTCGGTCCTGGCGCATGTTATGAAGCGCGACACGGGCCACCATAGAGTTCTCTTCACGGACCGCCAGCTTCTTGATGGCTGCCAGAACATCGTCGACGGGTTTGCCGGTCAGACTCCCACCTGCTGATCTTGTGAGGTCTCTACGTAGGGGTTCGTCGCAGCATTCGAGCAGCTGGATAACCTTGTCCCTGCCGGTGACCTTTGTGTCCGCGACATAATCAGTCCATCGAGACAAGAAGTATGCCCATTCTTCACTTGAGCCAGCCGCAGCAATTGTAGGGCGTTTAACCTTCTCCACCTTGGCGGCAGGTCCAGCGGTGTGGAAAGCGCTGTGATTAAGTGATTAAGGCAGCTACGATGGCAGTCTCAAGGTCCGGGGTAGTGTAGTCACACCCAGGGATGGGGCAAGCGACGACAGGCATGGTTGATAGTCACCGTGATCATAAATAAGATCTGGCTATTTGTGTCGGTCGATCAGTAGACTTCAACAATGATCACGGTCTATAAACAAATAAGATAAAAGAAGATACCCTTAATTAAGATCAAATATAACATAATCCTCTACACTCCAAATTTTATTAATGGAAATTCTTTTTGCCCAATTGATCATGAGCCTGGCAGCCACTGAGCAGCGCCAGATCGACATTGCTCTATCCCCTTATTGTTGAACGCCAAACAAGGTAGCAGCAACTCCCATCTTTTAACGTCTTTTGGTATGACGCGGCCGGGGTTCGAACCCACGACCTCCCGGTTGTGAGGCGGACGCTCTACTGACTGAGCCAACACACCGGTATAAGTGTGTAAATACAATTGCAAGCAATTGTATTACAAAAGAAACTGTGTGGAAGCGATTGGAAAGGTTGATCATGTAGCGCATGTATTGGTGTATACTGTGAGGGTTTGGAGTTGTCAGAATAATAATTTCGCCCAGAAAAAAGGCACATGCACTGCACACAGAAATGTGCATATAGGACTACACAAACATGTGGCATGAAATTATAGTCCACAATAAATTACTTGTCATATTTCAAATATGAGGGTATTTAAAGAGCCATCTTTTTCAGGGAACTTTTTTTTTAATGATACTCTTCCTCACTAACATTTAAAGAATGAACAAGCTCCAAGTTATTTTCACCTTTCCCAGAAATCAACTTTTTCATTAACGTGACACTTGAAGTTATCATGTTATCAAACAAATTTAGTGATTACAAAATATGCATATAGACTATGCGTGATACAGATAATAAATCATCATCATCATCATCATCGATTCTGCATAGTAATGTATATATTATCATTATTATTAGAAGATGGAGTAATCTTTTTCTTATTATTATTATCATTACTATTATCCTAATCATTATCATCATCATCATCATTATTGTATTTACTGCCATATGTATTTACTGCCATACTCTGCTTCTTTTGGAACGATTGCCCTTGCCAGAACAATATTGCCCTTGCCTAAAATTTGGGGCAATATGTTTAAAATGTTGATATCTTAGGCAATATATTCTGATATCCCCAGGCCATTATAATGCAAGCTGGGGCACATAATACAAATTGTTTAGTGTCACGTAATGCTTCTCAGCCAAAAGGATGTTCTCTACCTAATATCCTACCATACCAACTGATTTATTATTCATTTTACAGTACTGTCAGTGACATGGAGTTCCTGAACCTGGCCCAAGATATCGCTCCATCTTACTACAACACTGTAGGGATATCTCTAGGGTTCACCTATGCTCAACTACAGGCAATCCTGGATGAGAATTTGAAGAACTTCACCAATGCGTTACTGGATGTGTTTATAAAATGGAATATCATGCAGCAACCTCCACACTCAAATAAACGACAGCTTTTGGCAGATAAACTTCGAGAGATTGGATTGGGTGGCCTATCGGATAGATTACTCAATGAGCCTCTAATTCCAATCAGCACAGGTAAACAGAAACACTAATTCTTGCTACACCAGAAGATATAGAAAATCATGCATAAAAGTGCAGTCAGTTTTACCATGGAGAAAGTAAATGTTCTGTGTTCTACTCATTTGCCACAATTTACAGAAGTGTCAAATGTTATCAGGCCCCATGCATGTTTTTATAATTTAACTTTTTAATCCTAGAAATTTTCTGGACACCAATATAATACAAGCTCTTTGAGTGACAGCAGAATTTAATGTACGTCAGCTTTTTTTATGTGCACACGTTCTACAAACAAATTATATTCTTTTGCGTCATTCCATTATGATAACTGTCATTACGCATCCGCCCACGGAAGGTGGGGCTGGATAAAATATATTTGGGGGTTGTATATCCATTTGTCCTACTTTTTATGCCTCCGCTACAAAGTAGCCGGAGGCATTATGTTTTCAGTTGTCCGTCCGTACATCTGTATGTCCCGTTCTCGTGATCGCATTATCTCAAGAACCGATTGATGGATTACCGCCAAACTTGAGTCATGTATGTATCTTGCAGAGCCAATGAACTGATTAGATTTTAGGGTCATGAGGTCAAAGGTCAAAGGTCATGGGGCTCATTATGTATGCAAAAATAGCTTGTGAACACATTGTCAATACTGACAGATGGATTACTATCAAACTCAGGACATATATGTATCTTGCAGAGCCAATGAGCTAATTAGATTTTAGGGTCATGAGGTCAAAGGTCATGGGGCTCATTATGTATGCTAACATAGCTTTTGAATGCATTAACAATCAGATGGATTACTATCAAACTCAGAACATGTATCTTGCAGAGCCTTCTATATGAACTTGAATTTTAAAGATTGCTTCTGTTTTGGTTTGTTAAATCGCCTTATCGCGGAGGCGTCTTTTTCGACTGTGCAGTCCAAGATCCTTCTAGGTTTTTTTTAAACTACATATATGTAGTCTTAAAAAATGTAGCTGAAAAAAAAAAATTTGCTAAAATATTTTTTAAATAGTTATTGATTTGGTGAAAATTGTTTTGGTGTACGTCACATAGGGAGACAAGTGATCAGATGTTGGATTGTCAGGTCAAAGGTCAAAGGTTGTAGAGATCAATATGTATTTAGATATATCTATAGGCTTTTGTTCTCATTGTGATATTTAAAGATTGATCCAAGCCCTGATCTTAACTGAATTTAGGCAGAGGCATACTGGAAATGCCGTCATATTTGTCTTGTTTCTTCAAAATAAGACGTGTGATTGTCAGGGAAACTCTGCATTGCTGAAATGTCCTAGAAAAAATTATTCCAGTGATATTCATCTACAAGTACATGTAAATAAAAATTACTCAGATTTTAAATGCCCTTAAAATTGAATGAAGTCATATAAATTCTAACATTTAGGACCTAGTCGTATGTCACACTAATAGCCTCAGGCCTTTACAATCCTTCAGATGTATCAAAATATGTTTATGTGTAATCATGTGAATATGGATTATCTATGTAATTTTAGGAGGGCCATCAAGACCGCTCAAATCACAGACCAAACCTCCTTCAGCTGAATCTCAGACCAAACCACTTTCTCCTGAACTGGTTAAGCAGTGTGCAAATGATTTCAAGTTCAAGTACAGGTCAACAGTCTGTAAGATCAGAGCTGATCCTCTCAATCCTGCTTCCACTGTGCAGTTTGATGACATGTATACTAATCTCTTCTTACAAAAAGAACATGGGACAGAGAAGCGAAGGCTAGATTACAATGATATCCTTGATCTCAAAGTCAATGGAGAGTTCCCCAAACGGATCATGGTTCAGGGAGAGGCAGGCGCTGGAAAAACCACACTTTGTGCTAAGATTGCCTGGGACTGGATAGAAGAGAAATATTTCAGTCACTTTGTGTGGGTCTTGATTGTTCCTCTACGTGAATTTAAGCGACACACTATTGGCGAGATTGCAAAGTCTTATCTAGCCAAAAAAAATCCAGCAACGGTTTCTCAGATTACTGAGTATATCCGGTCAAATCCTGACAAGGTATTCATTGCATTTGATGGGCTAGACGAAGTCAGTGGCAAAATCATGAAGTCAAAATCCTGTGAATCACAGCCTACTGATCAAATGCAACTTCAGCCATTACAGCCAAGTGTCAACTCTTCAGAGGCATGTGGAAGCTCATCTGAGACTGGTGATATTGGAATTGGAGATATTCTTTGTTCAGATCAACTTGCCTCTTGCCCAGTCTTGGTGACCACTCGTCCATGGAGAGCAGTAGAGATTAGATCAGATGGAGATCTAATGAAGCTCTACACATTCATTCATGTTGAGGGTTTCA
Source organism: Mesocentrotus franciscanus (assembly GCA_037976565.1). Classification (NCBI taxonomy): domain Eukaryota; kingdom Metazoa; phylum Echinodermata; class Echinoidea; order Camarodonta; family Strongylocentrotidae; genus Mesocentrotus; species Mesocentrotus franciscanus. The sequence continues at coordinate 34,768,872 of CP137667.1, read as the reverse complement.
CCAGAGAGAATTTGTCAGATTACATTCACAAATACTTTCCAGAGAATGATGATAAAGCAAATCGGCTTATCCAGTTCACTAGTGAGAATGTCGTCATATCTGAATACATGGCCCACTATCCTATATATGTAGCCATGTTGTGTCTTATGTGGAAAGAACTTGATGAGCGAAAACTAAAGGAAATGAAGTCACTGAAAACTTTTTCTCAAATATTCCAAACAATGATTGCCTTTCTAAAAGAACATTATGCTCAGAAAGTGGTGAAGAAAGTAGGCAGCCCCTCACTTCATGCCTGTTTGGAAAAAATTGATGAGCTCCTTGCACCAATTGCCAAACAGGCTCTCACTGGTCTGCTAGAAAATACCTTGGTTTTTGGTGAAGATGATTTCCAGATATGCCCGGAATCCAAGGACACTGCCTGTAGGGTCGGGATTTTGTCTCAGGAGGACAGAATTACCACTATCATGGACATGCATAAGAGGAATTCTCATGTGCAATTGCCAGTCTTCTTCCCTCACAAACTGTTTCAGGAGTACATGGCTGGAGTCTATCTTGCTTCCCTATATGAATCAGATCGTAATGAATTCAACAGGCTGATTGAGCAAGTAGTGCTGCCAAGGAAGGAGGAGTTAAGGTATCTCCTGTACTTCACTGTGTCACAGAACAAAAGTATTGCAATCCATGTAATGAAGTCTATGCTTCAGGATAAATTGAACAGAGGGGCTTCAGAGAAACAGATAAGTTTCATTGTTGATGTAGCCTTTGAGAGTCAGGACCCAGATGTAGCAGCCTTCGTGAAGGACAGGATTTCATCAGAGAAGATTGTGCTGAGAAACGGGAAAGCACACACTGTAGCAGGTTATGTATTCGTTGGAGCACATGTAGTGGTAAGTTTAATCATAGTTTGATAACCCAAATTGGTTCATCCATTTTTGTACAAGTTCTTATATACTTTTACATCTTTTGTAATTTTCTTATAGTACAACAGTATAATTATGGAAGGGTGCATCCCGACTATGAATATCATAATTTTCTCTGCTTGTATATCAACCTAGAATTTTCTCTTCTTGAATACCATTGCATGAAATGTATAACTATATTGCTGTTGGTACTAAATTAAATCAAAGAAGTTTGAACATTAATAATTTAGAGACTAGAACTGCAATCATAGAACGATATGTATGCATTGATGCCCACATTTCATTTTCTTTGAGCAGATAAATAAAGCAATTAGATGATCCTATGTACACAACATGCGACAAGGCACACGTCATTACGCATGTATGGTTTTCCATATATACTTTAGTCTACATAGCCTTGCATGCTTACAATAACTTACTCATACGTGACGCATATAGTGCGATATATTGTAATGCAGGATATAAAATGCCGTCTAAAAAGTCCTGTTTAAAAAGGTTTAAAATCCGACTTTGAGATGCCCCATTTTTGGCCACCCAGAATATACTTGCAAAATTGGGAAGGGGGCAAAAGTTAGTCTGAAAATTGAAGTCATAGCAAGTATGTGTTACAATTGGGCGGAGACCCTGCGTAAATCCGATTCATGACCTGCTTTCAATTTCGATTTATTCATCATTTTCTGTGTGGACATACATTTGTACTGTGTATGGTATCAATCAATCATGTATGTGATGCATAGCAAATTCAGTATTTTTTACAGAAACCTTGTGATGATCGAAGTCATGAGATTTTACCAAACTTGGCAGGCAATTGTCAAGTAGGTTGATACACATGTCTCATGTCTGCCAAGTTTCATAGACCTAGGTATACAGTATACGGTATAGCCACAATCAGGGTGCAACTAATACTCATCTCTCCTTGAAATACAAAGTCATTAAATCAAATGTCTTGTGGCCTGAAATGTTGGACCATATGAGTTCTTCATCAGGCAGCAAGTTTTCTTTGAATTTCATTTGTGTTGGCTGTGTGAGAATGGTAATAGAGGGCCAAAAATACCACTTTTGGGCTGTTGCCCATTTGCACTTTGAAAATTTGTCTTTTTCATATGGTGTTACCATGGAATTACACAAGATATGCCATATCTTTTCATGCCATCTTTATAGTCCTTTTATCTCCACTCAGTATTTTTTCATGGCTTGAGAATCGACCCAAGAATTGCGATAAAGTGGTTATTTCTGTGAAAAGATACAAGTGTACCTTTTTTGAAAAACAGCTATGTGCATAATTTTGCCTCTATAATTCATATATTTTAGCATTTATTAATTGGTAATTGGTTATATTTTCTTAGTAACATATTACATATTGTCCTATCATCAGAAACAAAAAATCAAACATAGATATAAACTTTACAAAAATATATGCCCCCATTGCGATCATAAATTTTGTCCGGAATTTCCTTTGCTTTGTGTAACTACCCCCGGGGACTACACTAGCTGTGGTATAATAATATTCAGCTAAGCATAACAGTTTGTTTTTTGGCAATTTAATAAATGGCATTTGTAGTGTCCGTAGCACAAGTGTGTGATGGTGTAAAAATACAGCTTGATAACTAAATACTACTAATTTGTAATTTAAATTTGATTTGTTACAGTTGCTCTTCTCAATATGTCTCCACATAAATTAGAAAAATTCTCTTTCCCTCCCCAGGAGAAGACCTTCCAGCTGGAAGGTCTTCTCCTGGATATGATATTTTGCAAAAAAATAAGTTTGAGGGGATTTACATATAAATTATGAAATATCTCATCGTCTACGTTTTTGCTCACAACTTCTCTCGATAAATTAATGGAGAGAGAGAAAAAAATAGACTGAGGTCGCTTTCGTCTTGTTTATGTATCCAAGGATTTTATTAATACTGGTTTAATTGCCGCCACCAACAGGCAACAAGGATCACCGAACATCCGAGGATTATTGAATTAATGTATCAGAAATGATTTTTGATTATACCATAATTTTCCATTTAGTTTAATTATCACTTCTTATTTTAAATGCTTTTTTCCTGTTTTTTGGCGTACACTGTCAAAGGTTTTAAAACACTGAATATATCCTGCACCACATACGATACGAGGACACCATGGGTACTTTTTTTTCTCCAAACATATTGTTTTTTGGTCTCACTGAGCAAATCTTGTAAGGTCCTATGAGATACATTTATCTTTTCAGAGTTACTTCTCAAAATAATGAAGTACAATCATCTTTTCGTATTTTCAAATATCTAGGGTGTCCATGCTTATGTCTAATAAGAGGCTCACCTTGATTATGCTACATGATGTATTATCCTTTTTTAAATTTTTATTGTTCTCCCTTTTCCTTCTTTCTAATTCTTATCATTTTCTTTATTCTTTTTCTTTCCTTACGTTTTTATCCTTTTTATTCTCTTCCTTCTTTCCTTCGTTTTATCATTATTTCATCTCTCCTCCCTATTTTTGATGATTTTCTCTTTTTTTATGTCTTCTTTCATCTTCCTTAATTGTCTAAATAGGTATCCTTGTTTCATGTGTGTGTGTGTGTGTGTGTGTGTGTAATTAGGTTTTTACAGACGTGTATCAATCAGATATGATTATATACGTCTGGGGACCGACCTTTAACATCACCATTTGAAAGACGTGACTTAGTTTCGAACTTGCGTCCTCGGCTGAATCAGTTTGTAACTTCCATTGTTAGCTGGATTACACAACGCCCCATTTAATGACTAAATTAGCCTTCTTTCAATGTTTAAATGTGAGCAAAGAAGATGGAAAAAAATACCCCAATGGGGTTGGAACTACAAAGAACAACTTATGTTTTCTGTTTGTCAGATTTTCTGCTTCTATTGAAAGCAATTTAATATCAGGGTGGACTTCCCTTTAAGTCCTATCCAGTATCCAAGAGACTTGGTAATGGGGATTTGAAAAGATAGTCTCTGTTGGCCTCAAGATATGCAGCAACAACAATAATGACAGGAAAAAAGCAAATGCATTACTTACATATTACATCAATGAATAGCATATATACTGTGTATAAAATGTAGTGTCTGTAAAACCATATAGGAAATTGTACATAAGTTATTTTGGACAACTTATGATATGGAACAAGCCTTCCTAGAAATTTGATTTGTTTTTATATATATACAGATGGGACCAAAGTTTGGAATTTGTCTCATTTACCAGTGTTGGTTTCAGGTTTAGAATTTAAATGGCATTTATCAGATTTGACCTTGTGTTACCTCTGATGTGTTCACTGCGTCTAATTAATGGACTGAAGCAAGTGTGAATGGTTTTATTTTTTTCACAAATGGCCAAGAAATTCCCAAAGAAGTGCAAAATATTTGTGTATTAAGGTCAATAATGCTGGATAATTTAATTTCTGTAGCTTTGTGTAGTGTCCGTAACACCTACCACCCCCTGTTGTGTTGCTGTTCATAAAATGATAACCAAGATAGTTTCCTTCAGGATAATGCAGGGTATTAACCCTAGGGTATGGATGAACAATTTGGGGTTGATGAAACTGCTCTATTGCATACTTCATTTTTGGACCCCAAGTGCAAATGATTTTGCACCCTGATTGTGGCTATACCGATAAAGTTCGCCTATTGAGCACATTTTGAAGTTATTTAGGAGTTTTCCTAAAAAGTATGGTTTTCGAAAGCAATTTTATGCAGTGGTAGGGTGCATTTCTTTCTCTTTTTTTTGCTAAAAAAGGTATGTGTTGAAGTATTTTAATCCCAAAAAAGGGTACTGGTTAAAGATACTCTGTCCCATTTGCAGGCCCAAAAAATGAAAATGTTAAATTCCGACGGCATTTGAAAGACAATACTTATTATATTTAGTACTAATTTCCTCAAAACAACAGGGCTCGAAAATGGCTTTTTGTGGGAAAATAACGACCATAAGTTGTCAAATTGACATAAGTGATTGTGTGTAATTGGGTTTTTATACAGATGTGTATCAATCAGATATGATTATTTATGTCCGGGGACCGACCTTTAAAGAGCTGGGTCATTTGTAAAAAAAAATTGTGTTTTTTATTCTATAATGTTGAAATTTATGATCTTAATATCAATATGCTTTTTGAATTAAATTCATGTAAGTAATTGCAATGACGACCTTCATCATTGCCTTGTTTTCGTTCACATTCTGCCCCATTAATATTCTTATCCTCCTTAGTATCGTCCGGAAATCCCATTCGTTTTGCACGTAGTGCTTGTTATTCCTAGTTAGGTGCTTTCCTCATGTCTTTTTCCTTTCAAATTTCGTATGCATCATCTCTAGCATCTCATCCAGGTCACTACATTCTTCGATTTTCGAAATCACTCATGCATAACCGTCCAGGCGCCATTTTGTCCGTTTCTGGTCCATTTTAAGGCCTTTCTTCATTCCTTCCTATCTCCACTATCCGAGATCCTACAAACTTCTAACAAATTCCTTTAGATAGTCTAAGAGATGTTCTTTCATCTGCGACATATAACTTGACCTTCAAAATGCCATCTTCATAGTCAAAATTCAAATCTGAAACCGACTCCGTCAACAATCTCTCAAATTCTTGAAAAATAGACCCTACAAATCTAAAAATTGCAATAACTTTCTTTAACCAATTCCGTTCCGTCTCATCTTCTCGCAGTATCTTTATTTCATAATTGCACATAGCCATGCCAAATTTTACGCTCCAATGGCTATGCAAAACATAAATAGCGCCCTCTAAAGTTCTGGGAATTGGCTTTCTTTCTGTGGCTGTATCTCCATCATGGCTTGGCAGACCCGTACCCTTTTTTGGATTTAGATACTTGAACATATGCCCTTTCCAGCCATACACAAAATTATATACCCTAACACTGACCGACTTTGCGAAAAATGCCCTCCAAATTCGCCATTTTCAAGAAAATTGAGAAATAACTTCAACTTGCTCTAAATTGGCGATCTTTATACCTACATCAATGAAACTTGGCAGACATATGTATCCATATACGTGACAACTGTCTGCCAAGTTTGGTAAAATTCGAACGTGTCAGCGCAAAGTTATCGCCAAAAATGATGAATTTACTATGCATTACGTAATAGCGCGTTTAATGCGTGCAATACATTGCGCGAAGATAACAATGGTGTCAAACTGACCGCAATAAAGTGCCGTTTCGAATGATATCAAGTACAGTATATGTTCACACAGAAAATTGTGAATAAATCGCATTTAAACAAAGGTCACTACACGAATTCCGCCGAGTTTCCGCCCGAATCTAACACGTATCGGCTATGACGTCATTTTTTCAGACTGCTTTTCGCCCCTTAAACGTCCTTTTTTTCCTTGAAAATTTGCAGTGACATGCCGAGTTGCAATACGCAGGGCACCTCGTGGCGGATTTTTGAAATTGGTCAATGGGGCCATTTAAGACGCCATTTTGTCCTATAAATCTATTTTACATCACGTGTTTCGATAGGATTATCATAGAAAAAAAGAGAGTTGTTTACAATAACAACCATGAAATCCTCTTTCTAATGATACCAAATACGGCCCATAAAGACACATAAAGAGAGAGAGAAAAAACAATTTAACTCCGGTCATAATACAGATTCTGTACGTTTTCCGCCCATGCATTACACGCATTGTCTATAGGGCATATCGGGTTCACGCTTTGGCCCCAGAACGATCTTGATTGCAATGACGAACATGCACCAAATCCCATTGGTTTTTGCACGCAGTGCTTGAGCCCTTTCTAGGTTCTTTCCCCTATCCCAATTTCTTTCAAACTTCGTAGGCATAGTCACTACCATCCCATCAAGGTCACTGTTGAGGCCTTTCTTTCGCCCTACCTATCTCCAATATCACAGAAGCTACAGACTTCGTACAAATTGCTCTGGATAGTTCGAGAAGCTCTTTCGTTGGTATTGTTTCCTAAACTTTAGCCCACCACCCCCCACCTCACTTTGAAAACGTTCATACATATACAGTGGTAGTGATAAGGATTTTGTTCTGCACCCCACCCCCTCCCCCAAAAAAAAAAAAAAAAAAATGTGTTTGCTCATTACGCCACTGCTCCCTCATCCCTCACAATTCGACCCCACTGGTCAAAAAAAAAAAAAAAATCGCCACCCCTACATGGAATCCCTCCGATCACGAAGTCGGGGGGCCGGGGAAATGCTCTTTCGTTTGACACGTACAAACACGGCGTCATTGCACGCACATCGTTGTGACACGATTGCATTTCTAGTTCACATTATGATGATCATCATCATCATTACGGTCGCTAACTTCACGCACGCGCGCACATTTATTTTTACACTGTTCACGATGACGTCACATCCCCGACCTGCTATCACGTGACTGTTAGTAAGCTTTTCAGAATTGAGCGCTTGCGGTGGCCGAAAATTGCTAATTATAACACTTAAAGGGGAAGTCCACTCCAAAAATAACTTGCTTTCAATAGAAGCAGAAAAATCAGACAAACCAATCAAAAGAAGTTTGAGCAAAATCGGATAGCTAATAAGAAAGTTGGCAATTCACAAATTGGCAACTCACTCATGAGTCTGTGACGTCATTGCCTCACTATCCACTAATTGTTTTTTTGTATATTGATAATATAAATTTCCCATTTCCCCCCTAAGAATCTTATTTCCTCACACCAGCATCCAAGTTATATTGATAGTAATATGTTTTTGTGTGGATGCACTAATATAGGGTAATTTCTTTCAGTTAAATTTTGATAAACTATTTATATTAAAATCAATAATTATGAATATACAATAATCAGAAAATAGTATCAATTCTTCAAAGTTCATAAAAGACTTTTTGAAATGTCATGCACGCAATATGATACAAATCATATAACCTGGGCAAAGGCATGGGGAAATCAAGTTTTTGGGGATAACAAAGGAAATTAATGGGATAAAAATATATAAAGCAATCAAAAATAGTGAGGCAATGACATCACAAACTGATAACCAAATTGGCAATTTGTGTAGTGATTTTCTAAGTTCCATAGTTTTTCATTAAAAAAAATCATAACTTCTTTATTAGTTATCCAATTTTCCTCAAATTTGTTTGGCTCTGTTTCTTTTGTTTTTCTGCATCTCTTGTTTTTCTGCATCTGTTAAAAGCAAATTATTTTTGGAGTGGACTTGGCCTTTAATTACAAAAAAACGGTAAATCAAAGAATAAAATGACATCAGTAATTGGTTATTTTTGTATTTGTGTGAGTCAAAAAAAAGTTTACACCTAGAAAATTGCTAATTATTTTGAAAATCATTTATGAACAGTAAATTATTATACATCTTATTAAAGAATGTTTTATCTCAAATCATTTGGTAACACTTTTGTGTGATATGTGGTCACACTTGGATGAACAGGAGACATTGTTTAAGAGAGTGCAAAAATCGACTTGTGCCAAAGTGATGCCAATACTTTTGCGCAAGTCGATTTTTGCACTCTTGCAAACAATGCCTCCTGTTTATCACAGTGTGAACACATACCACACACACACAAAAAAAACGATTCGGGATATAACACTCTTTCAAAACATGTATGATAATCTTTCATTCATGGCTGACTTTCAAAATACATGACAATTTTCTGAGTGTTAACTTTTTGGGACTCGCACAGTAGTTCTAGCAGCACACTAGGGCAACCGCTCGTGTAGGTTACACATGTATACCTAACATCCAAGTGAACATCTACATGTACATGTATATTCTGTATCACATCAGTATATCACTTTGTAATTTTATTCAGGTTGCACTCGAAAATAAGAGAGATTGTGGACCTACTATGTCACTTGACGTGGCACAGATGATATGCTCCATGCCATCCTTGAAGAGAGTTTCTGTTCATCAAGTTGCATTCCATCATTGTTTTTTTGAAACACTTGCAAGGAAAGGAACAGAATCAAAGGTGAGCAGTTCATCCACAATTGTGATGTATGTATGTATGAGTGTTTAATTATCCCCTCGCCGACGAAGTCGGAGGGGATATAGTAATGCTGCCGTCGGTCCTTCCATAACAAATTTGGTTTCCGATCTATAACTTCAGTAATGTTTGACGGATTTTAATGAAATTTGATATGAAGGTACATGGTATCAAAGTACAGTCTAAGTTCGATTTTGGAGTATGTAGGTCAAAGGTCATAGCTCATTAAATATGCGAATATGGTTTCCGTCGATAACTTTAGTAATGTTTGACGGATTTTAATGAAATTTGAGAAGGTACATGGTATCAAAACACAGCCTAAGTTCGATTTCGGAGTATGTAGGTCAAAGGTCAAAGCTCATTCAATATGCGAATCTGGTTTCTGTTCAATAACTTTAATAATGTTTGACGGATGTTAATCAAATTTGATAAGAAGGTACATGGTATCAAAACACAGCCTAAGTTCGATTTCGGAGTATGTAGGTCAAAGGTCAAAGCTAATTAAATATGCGAATATGGTTTCCGTTCGATAACTTTATTAATGTTTGACAGATTTTAATGAAATTTGATATGAAGGTTCATGGTATCAAAACACAGCGTAAGTTCGATTTCCGAGTATGTAGGTCAAAGGTCATAGCTCATTAAATATGCAAAAAAACCTAATTATATGTGAAAATGTGGTTAACTTCCTTGCCTAGTAATATAATAGTATAGTCTAATGGAGGTAATTTGTTCTGACGTATATAGGCCATTTGTACCCTGCGAGGGGATGCTACGCTCTGCATTGACTTGTTAAATTTCATCCCAATACCTTCTCTTCCCTTTTTGTCTCGCCTGCATAGCAAAAGTGAGACATAGGCACCGCTTTTCCGGTGACAGCGGCGGCGCCAACATCAAAAAGTTTTTTAATTTTTGTCTCGCCTGCGTAGCAAAAAGCGAGACATAGGCGCCGCTTTTCCGGTGGCGGCGGCGGCGGCGTCAACATCAAAACTTAACCTAAGGTTAAGTTTTTGAATTGTTAATATAATTTTGAAAGTATAAAGTCCTATTAAATGAAACTTGGACTAAAGGGTTATCAAGTATCCCCAATCATGTGAGGAAAATTTCAGGTCACAAAGTCAAGGTCAAAGGTCATTTCAGGTCAACAAACTTAGACTATGTTGTGGCATCATCATCAAAAACTTAACCTCAACCTGAGGTTAAGTTTTTGAATTTGTAATATAATTTTGAAAGTATGAGTTCTTATTCAATGAAACTTAGACTAAAGGGTTATCAAGTATCCCCAATCATGTGGGTAGAATTTCAGCCCACTAGGTCAAGGTCAAAGGTCATTTCAGGTCAACAAACTTAACTATGTTGTGGCATCAGGCTAAGATTTTTTAATTATCATAATTTTGAAAGTATACATTCCTATTCCATGAAACTTGAACATAAGGGTTATCAAGTATCACCAATCATGTGATTAGTCTTTTAGGTGACAAAGTAAAGGTCAAATGTCATTTCAGGTCTGGAAACTTAGACTTTGTTGTGGCATCAACATCAAGATTTTGAAATTTTAGCATAATTTCAAAAGTGTTTGTTCAAATTCCATGAAACTTGTACCCAAGGGCTATCAAGTATCACAAATCATGTGACACAAATTCCAGGTCACAAAGTCAAGGTCAAAGGTCATTTTAGGTCAGTAGACTTGGACTGTGTTGTGGCATCAACATTAAAACTTAACCAAAGGTTAAGATTTAATTTCAAAAGTGTTTGTTCAAATTCCATGAAACTTGTACCCAAGGGCTATCAAGTATCACAAATCATGTGACACAAATTCCAGGTCACAAAGTCAAGGTCAAAGGTCATTTTAGGTCAGTAGACTTGGACTGTGTTGTGGCATCAACATTAAAACTTAACCAAAGGTTAAGATTTTGAACTTTTTATCACAATTTTTGGAAGTATACATTCCTATTCCATGAAACTTGAAGATAAGGGTTATCAATTATCACCAATCATGTGATTAGTCTTTTAGGTGACAAAGTCAAGGTTAAATGTCATTTCAGGTCTGCAAACTTAGAATTTGTTGTGGCATCAACATCAAGATTTTGAATTTTTAGCATAATTTCAAAACAACAACTAGTCCAACCTGGCTCCATGTATATCATTTATTGATTTCCACATGAAGGTAGAAATACTCTTTTTCTATCGCTTACTTGATTGTAGACATGTACTTGACGAATTACAGACCACCCATAAGAGCACTGGTAAGAGCACCTGGTAGCTGCCACTTGAGCAAAATTGTTATGTCAGAGTAGTACACTGTACATAATACACCCCTTCATGGTTAAGGCCGCCATTTTAATTTGCGAGTTTTCAGATGCGCATGTATTGTTGCGTCACTGCCTGTGCTGCGCGCTCACATCATATTGACATGGGCCCCATTTTAAATTGCGAGTTAACAACTTGTTTACTTGTAATATAAAATGGCGCCCATGTTAGCGCATGCGCACTCTTGAAACCGTAAAAAGGTGTATTATATCCATTGACCTGCATAAATGAATATGGTATATTGCATGACTTAAGATTGTACACATAGAACCAAGATGCAAACATTAGCCATCTCGTTACTCTGGCATCTCCTACAGGTCATTTCTTTGAGCATTTTTGGTCACTTTTTTTAATGATGGGTTGAGCTTTTTCTGACCAAGCAACAACTTATGCATGCCTAATATTGCATAACAAAAGGAACTGTTAATTTCTTTGAAACAGCTTAACCAAATAGCTTGCCACCATAAGTTATGAGAGAACATCCATTCATTTGAATGCGTTACAAAAAAGTCTATTATTACACCTACATATACATTGAATTGACTAAAATACAGGTCAGTGGGTATCTCACAAGTTGTACTACTATGGCATCACTATTTAATCAAAATGATGACACCCATGGGAGAATGGCTAGCAAGGAAAGTGCAAAATGTGGAGAGATTGTTTTACTTGATCTGTAATCCAATAGGAGTAATTTCAAGATATTTTTGACCAGCTATTGCGTAGGCACGGCGTACAGTAGCGTAGTGTTGCGTATTGTTGTGTACAAAATGCGTACTTTCTGCGTCTAGTGTCTAAAATTAAACATGTTAAATTGTTTGCGTCCCTCAGCGTATAGTTACGTACGCCAGCGTATGCTTGGCATAGTCGGTACGCAACACTACGCAACTCTACGTATGGCCCAGTGTGAAAGGGGCTTTAGGCTATCAGTTAAAAAATTTGGGGTTTCATTTTCCTTAAAGATTAAAGATTATATATGGAATATTAAAGAACATGACCCTTGCTCCCAAGAAGATTAGGTAGCACTGACCCCATGCGCTATGCAATGCATCCAACACTGGATTGGGACAATCTAAACAAGAGCGAAGGTTGTGGCATAGTGACTTGAGAAGAAGTAGAAGACCACTTAAATGATCCTTTTGATGATTTTTATACCTCCAAAACAAAGTAGCCGGAGGCATGTTTTCCGGTTGTCCGTCTGTCAGTCCGTATGTATGTACGCCTGTACGTTCCATTCTCGTGATCGTGTTATCTCAAGACCCGATTGATGGATTCCCGCCAAACTTGGATCATGTATGTATCTTGCCGAGCTAATGAACTGATTAAATTTTGGGGTCATGAGGTCAAAGGTCACAGCGCTCATTACGTATGCAAAAATAGCTTGTGATTGCGTTATCTCAAGAACCATTTAATGGATTCCCGCCAAACTTGGGTCATGTATGGATCTTGCAGAGCCAATGAACTTATTAGATTTTGGGGTAATGAGGTCTAAGATCAAATTTTAATGGGGCTCATTAAGTATGCAAAAATAGCTTGTGAATGCATTATCATTTGAACCGACGGATGGATTAATATCAAACTCTGGACATATATGTATCTTGCCTAGCCAATTAACTGATTAGACTTTAGGGTCATACATGTGTTATTTTAAATAGCTTGTATTAATAATATTTTGAGAACCTGTCAATGGATTACAATCAAACTTGAATTTAAAAATTGCTTCTGTTTTGGGATGTAAAATCGCTCTATGGTGGAGGCATCATTTTTGACTGCGCGCAGTAGAAGATCCGTCTAGCTTTTTTTGACAGACAAGAATTTAATTGTCTTTGTTAAGAATGTGTTATGCATATAGTTGGTGATAAATATAAGAATGCAATGAGAAATAAATATATGCATGTATACAGAGTTATTTAACTATATTGACAAACCATGCAGGTCCAGACTCTCTGGCTTGATGTCAAGTGTGAGTGTCTCACACCAGCCTCGTCACATCACCTAGCAGAAGCACTGTGTTCTATGCCAAACCTGACTGACCTGTTACTTCGAATGGATCTCAATGAGGAGTTCTGCTCTACGTTGAAAGCAGGGGCATCATCTTTAAAGGTACATGTATGTGTGTAATTGTGTAAATGTCATAGAGAGGGTCATTGAAAGAACATAAAGAGCAGTAATGATTATATGGTGCACATGTGCATGTGTGTATATTTTTTGTTGGTGAAATAATACAACAGAAAAGATCTGCTAGATCTACCAGTCTTGTTAGATCTAAATGTAATTTCCATCAACATGCTTAATTTTCACCATTCATAGCAGCCACACACCATTGAATAAACACACATGCCTATAAACTTGGCTAATATCAGAATTGATCTCATATGAAGTTATGTTCATCCATGTTTGGAAATTTAAAGTGCTTTTCCTCTAATCTAAATACCTTGTGTTTCTTTTAAAACCTGATATATTTACTTAGTAATCACAACAAATTTTGATTCTCATCACTGTTGCAAGGCAAGTTTTGACTAGTCACAGAAGGTAAATGCATACTATATACGTTACGTACGTTAGCTGTATTACATGCTGAAACAAAGCATTTAATGAAAAAGACTGCAACTCCTCAAAATTATTGTAAACAGATACATTTCTTGGACAAAGTATTCAATAGTTGTCCCAGAAATGCCACAGAAGTTGTGATATTTCAGGGATTTAATACCGGGTACATTTTTATCAGATTGGGCCTGCTACAAGGTTCTATACATGTACTGTTCATCTTGATCACAATGCCCTCTGCAGTAAAAAGCAGTATAGCAGTTAGCAAAACACATTGTTTTAAAGGCCATTCACTTGGTTTATTGCAACAGTCATGAAACATGGAATGAAAGCAAACTAAACATGTACTTATTCATTTAAAATCAAGTGTGTACAAGATTTACATTGTTTTGATCAATAATCAATATCCAACCTTTTCCAAGTTCGATTGATAGGAAAATATGTCATTTGGTTTTTTAAGAGCCAATTTTAATCAAAGCTTGTATTTTACCAAACTGAATCATAGCAACTAACCTCCTGACTTAGGATTCTTGTGCACATGAAATCGAGAGTTATGAATACCTTTAAAACATTGATAACAAATGGATATTTATGGGTATTATTAATTTCAGTGTTACTAGGAGTAGGACTTATCGATACAAACAGGTCGGAAGCCCTATGAAGAATACATACAGGATTTTTTTGTAAAAATCAAAATCATCCTCTCTATAGAAACTTTAGTGTGTTCCTTTTCTCAATAGACAAGAACTGAATTTAGAAATTTGTGTTGATAATGTTATAATGAATACAGCTATGTATTAAATTAATGGAATTTTTGTGAAATGCAAGAAAAACAGTGAGAAATTAGTAAATAAAACTTATGCATGTATATAGACCTGCTGCTTAAATATATTACCAAACAATGCAGGTCCAGACTCTCAAGCTTGATGATGCTTCGTGTCCCACACCAGCTTCATCACATTACCTAGCAGAAGCACTGTGTTCTATGCCAAACATGACAGACCTGTTACTTGGATTGGACCTCTTTGAGGAGTTCTACTCTATATTGCAAGAAAAGGCATCATCCATACAGGTATGCATGTGGTATTGTAAATTTCATGGAGAGGGTCGTTGATATAAAGTAAGAGCAGTTACATATATATATATATATGTTAATTTCAATTTTATTTATTTTTTTTTTTTTAAGTTAAATGCAATTCACTTGATACGTTGGAATAGTCATGAAACATGGAATGCAAGCAAACTACACTTTCCGGTTGTAGATTTTATTACACTTTTAAATGATTTCATCCTTGACTGAATATACCCTTTCTCTCTGTCTAATTGTCGCCCCTCCCCCTCCTTTGTTTTTTTTTCTTCTCATTCTCCCCTCCTCCCTATTTTGAATTGCTCTTGAATATGTGTATTTACCACAATAAATCAATGTATCTACCTATTATTTGCTAGTTTATCCAAACTACGCCACCTTGAGAACTCTTTAAAAACGTTACACTCGCGCATGCCCAACCCCCCGTACATCGCCTTCCCATAATTCACGTGCGCACCGCACGCCCGCCATTCATCCTCTTTCTATTCTCGCCTACCGGTAGAGACATCGTATACAGCTGAGTCACATTAAAATCAAGGATTTTGTCCTTTTTTTGTTAGGCTTAGCTCTTTTTACGTATTGAATTCCGTCCTCATTTTAGTTACTATTAATTTGGTGGTACGGGTTCCCTAGTCACATTTTTATTTTTGCGGGGATTTGACTATCATTTCTGCTCCGCATATTCCCTCTTCACGACCGTAAATTACAGGCTTCGGTTAGGGCGCTTGGTCCTGGCGTTTCGGCCTTTGTTGGTTGGGATTGTTACGTGTAGGTTAGGCAGGTAATTTATTCACCTGCCTAAACGTCCCTCCTTATACAGCTCGTTCCGCTTCACGGATCTCCGCTTCAGAGGTGCGGCCTTTTGTCTGCTCGTGATTGTTTGGGTTTTATTTTCGTGCATGCCTTTTGGGTTGAGTTAGTTCGACTATTTAGGAAATATCGTGAGCGTTGAGTTTATTTCGCTCTCGCTCTCTTTGTTTGGTGTTTCTCTTTGTTTGTTTCCCTTTGTATACAGGTTCGTGTTGGGTGCTTCGGAACCTGGTACCCGTGCCTCTCCTCCCGTAAGTGCAGCTTCCGGAGATGTGAGCGGCAAGCCGACTACTCGCTCGGGAGTTATCATCTCGGGCGTGTTGGCGGGTAAGCTAGGAGCGCGCGTCTCCCGGACAAGCTCGTTACCGTTGTCGGCTCGACTCCTGTCGAGCTCGGTATTGCATCCACTGTTGGGACCCGTGGTCCCAACAAGGGGGCGACCGGTTTACCGGTTTACCGACGGTAGGTGTCATGGCTGATTTTTGAGTTATTTGTTGACAAGGGTAAAGTCCTTTACACTTTTCGTGGTTACCGTTCGGCCCTCGCAGCCACTCGTGTCGGGTTTTCCGGGCGGCTCGGTGGTTTATCTCCCATTTCTTGTCCAAGTTACTGCGTTCTTTTCTGCAGCGGCCAGCTATCCCGAAGCTGGCTCCTGCTTGGAGCCTTTCGAAGGTTTTGGACGCTTTGGCAAAGCTTCCCTTTGGGCCTTTGTCTAAGGCCTCACTTATTCGCTTGACGATGAATACGTTTTTTTTCCTTATGGCAATAGCTTCCGGACAGCGGAGGAGTACGCTCCTTGCACTGTCTACCTCCCAGGCAACATCAGGTGGGAGAGGCGGGGAGTTCGGCTGGTCCTACGGCCTTCCTTCGTTGCCAAGAATAAGTCGGCGTCCTCCGGACTGCTGGTGGAGGTTTTTCCTCATTCTGCCTGAGGAATTCTCCTCGGTCGCGGAGGACAAGGTTTGGTGCCCCTTCAGGGCACTCGAGTGGTATTTAGTTAGAACTAAGGTTCAGCGAAAGGGTGACCAGTTGTTCCTCATTTCGGGAGCCCTTTTTCCCCTGCGTCTCGAGAATTTATCTCCAGATGGATAGTGGACGCTGATCAGGCGGCAGGTCATGGGGCCCTGCTCGCTGAGTGCAGGGCCAGGGCCCATGATACCAGAAGTCTCAGTACTTCCTGGGCGTTGTTCCAGGGAGTGGGTTTGGATGACCTTTTTGGCGGTCTCCCAATTCCTTTACGTCTTTTATCTTCGGGACGCCCTCTGGGGAGGGGTTGTTTGCAACTGCGTCCCTGCGGGCGGCTTCGGCTGCCATTGTCCCCCAGTAATCTCCTTCTCGTTCGGGACATGCCTC
Source organism: Mesocentrotus franciscanus (assembly GCA_037976565.1). Lineage (NCBI taxonomy): Eukaryota > Metazoa > Echinodermata > Echinoidea > Camarodonta > Strongylocentrotidae > Mesocentrotus > Mesocentrotus franciscanus. The sequence goes on along the minus strand of CP137667.1, from coordinate 34,751,918 downwards.
CCGGGTCGTGTATGTGCTGGTCTAACAAATAATAGGTAGATACATTGATTTATTGTGGTAAATCATAAAAATCAGAACTGATTTTATTATTTACTATATAAATCTATGTATCTACCTATGTCCCTCCCTCCGTCCCCTCTCCTTGCGGGCAACATGTCCGAAGCTTTGTCTTTGGAGGCTCGTGAAAGAGGATGAATGGCGGGCGTGCGGTGGCACGTGAATTATGGGAAGGCGATGTACGGGGGGTTGGGCATGCGCGAGTGTGACGTTTTTAAAGAGTTCTCGATGGTGGCGTAGTTTGGATAAACTGGCAAATAATAGGTAGATACATAGATTTATATAGTATATAATAAAATCAGTTCTGATTTTTCTGGTGTGATGGTGGGTGGGTGCATATAAATAGTTGATACCTGCTGTAGTAAATGTTTGGCCTTTTTCCCCCTTCTTAATATACGTATATATATATATATATATATATACCTTGTAAGTTTGATTTCTTTTGCAATTTTAATATTGTGTTTACTTTGATAGGGTCCTCATTTACCAAGCACAAGTTGCTTCTTAGGGGCCCTGGCTAGTTGTATATTTTGTATTTATGTTTTGTTTTACAAAAATTCATGCCAAATAAATTGAATTGAATGGAAAACTGCCATAGAGAGATTCAGTATATGATTTACAGTGTTTTGATTAATAATCAGTATCCAACCTTTTCCATGTTTGATTGATATGAGAGTTATGTCTTATATTTTTTTAAGAGCCAGTTTTTAATCAAGGCTTGAATTCTCCAAACTGCACCATAGCAACAAACCTCCTGACTTATAGGTCTTGTGCACATGAAATCAAGAGTAACAAATACCTTTAAAACATTAATAGCAAACACATATTTCTGGGTACAGTGTATTATTAATTTCAGTGTTATTCGGAGTAGGATTTATCAATGCAAACAGGTTGGTAGCCCTATAAAGAATATATAGAATTTTAAAATTCCTTTCAAATATTTTTGTTGAGAATGTCATTATGAATACAAATATGTAATTTATGTAGTTTGTGTGAAATGTAAGAATACAGTGAGAAATAAGTTAAAAAACCTATGCATGTATAGACGTGCTGCTTGAATATATTAACTAAACAATGCAGGTCCAGACTCTCCAGCTTGATGGACTCAGTGTCCAACACCAGCCTCATCACATCATCTTGTAGAAGCACTGTGTTCTATGCCAAACCTGACCGAACTGACAATCACTGGATATGCTATCAATGACGAGTTCTACTCTACATTAAAAGCAAAAGCATCATCCATACAGGTATGTGTGTACTAATGTTGTTGTCATGGAGGGCCATTGATCGACAGAAACAGCAGTAATAGTTATATGGTGCACATGTTTATATGTTGTTTTCGAAACACCATTTTTGATTTAAAGGCCATTCACTTGATATATCGGAATAGTCATGAAACATGGAATGATGCAAACTAAATCTGTGCTGATTCAGTTGAAATTCAAGTGTGTATAAGATTTACATTGTTTTTATCAATAATCGATATCCAACCTTTTCCAAGTTTGATTGATGATAAAAAATATGTCATATTTTTTCAAGATCCAAAGCGAAAATATATCATTTTCAGACATTGGTATATATCTCTATATTGTGATTACATTATAGGGGATGATATCTATATTTGCTTCTCACATTCCATGGTACAAGATACTGCTTAAAGATCATACTTAGTTGTTGGTTGGTCCTCTGGTTGCTTACTTACAAGCATACATATGCTTTCATAGCAGTCAGGTATAACAAACCATCAAACCAAACCAAACCAATAGTCTGAATATTCATTTGAAATTTTGAAATTATATCAAAATGATGTAAAACGATGGATAAGTTTACATATCAAATAGGGACTTAATTTTGTTTGATCTCAAATTGGAGGTACCGGTACATGTATTTCAATCTTTATGAACATCAAATAAATCATTGTATTCAACTGGTTATATAACACTGGGTGGCAGTTTGTGGGTTAAGGCTATAGGAAAGGAAATAGAGATGCTTGGAAGAAAATGATCCCCCTCCGGAAGGATGCCCTATGGGGTGATAAAGTTTGTGAAGCTCTAGATGCTTAAGGTAAGGTGAAAAATATACATTACAGCCATGTGTAGTAGATTCTAATCCATCACAACAAATAATTATATTGTCCAAATTCAATAGTAAGAACAGATTATTCCCAATGACTGGTTACAATTTGTCGATTGTTCTGTACATATTTATTCTATACAGCTTATATCATATATCATATTTCATATTATTGCATGGCATTCATCAACAACAGTAATCAACAACAAAAAACATAATTTTAACTGTATCACTTTAATACTTGACTCATGCAGAGGTTATATTTGAATAATAATAATATACATTAACAAATTATGGACCACCCTTAAAAGCACTGTGGGTGTAATCATTACACCTGGGAGCTGACAGAGTAAAATTGTTATGTCAGAGTAGTACACTTTACATATATCCATTGACCTGCATGGTATTGTACACATAAAAGCATGATACAAACAGCAATCTCGTTACTCAGGCATCTCCTACAGGTAATTTCTTTGAGCAGTTCTTTGTCACTTATTTGAATAATTGGTTGAGCTTTTTCTGACCAAGCAACAAGTTAAACATGCCTAATATTGCCTAACAAAAATAACTGTTAATTTCTCTGAAACAGCTGAACCAAATAGCTTGTCACTGTAAGTTATGAGAGAACATCCGTTCAATTGAATGCATTCCAAAAAAGTCTATTATCAGGAAACCATCCTCATGCATTTTGTAGGTGAGTGTCCCACATTGTATTAACTAAAATACAGGTCAGTGGGTATCCCACAAGTTTCACTACTATGACATCACTATTTTATAATATCACTCTTAGTGCTGTGACTGTATACGTTTATCCGTGTACACGAACGAAACATCACTACACGGATGAAAAAAAAAAATTGCTGAAGTCAATATTTCACAAAAACATCCGTCATTAGTCTAAAAATAAAGTTTAACTTCCAATGCTACCTCATAAAATAATCATTTCCATACACTGTACAATATTGATCGAATGCCGTCAAGTCTCTTCTCTTGTCGTCATGCAAACAATGACAATCAGTGCAGTCTGACTTTCCCATGAGCGCGATGGTTTTGTGTGCAGTACCGTTACTACAGTAACAACTTTTCTGAGGAAACCCTTTTTCCGACGCACATGCAATGTTTTCCCTGAGCGTGAATGCGCATTAGTTTCCACTGTTTGTTTTAGTACATAAAAGATAATACTGAAAACCATTGCAGCATTGGGGACGATGTAGCAAATCATCGGAGGAAGGTACCGAAAATGAAAATTAAAAAGAATGTTTTGCGAACAATATTGTGATTGAATGAGAAGTCAGAAAATCAATATTTATCGCAAAAAAGGATCACATTTTTATGGAGTCGTAAAATTTGGCAGTCATTTATGCTGGTCTTACGTGGCTGAAATACTGTTTTTGCTTTGGGTAAATTTCATAATCGTGTACATGCACGGGTAAACTGAAAATGCATGCCAAGTCACAGCCCTAATCACTATTTTAATCAAAGTGGCAACTTCAATGGGAGAATGGCTAGCAAGGAAAGTAAAAAAATGTGGGGAGGTTGTTTTCCTTTCTAAGTAATCAAATTAAATCGCAATTTATTTTAGTAAGGCTGTCAGTTAAAATTTGTTGGGTTTCATTTTCCTTAAAGATTGTGTTTGGAATATTAAAGAACACGAAGACCCTTGCACCCAAGAAGATTTGGAATTACTGACTCTCTGTGCAGTGCGATGCATCCAACACTGGATTGAATTTGGGACAATCTAAACAAGAGTGAACGTTGTGGCATAGTGACTCAAGAAGAAGAAGACCACTTAAAAATGATCCTTTTGATGAGATTTTTTTTTTGACGGACAAAAATTGGATAAAAATTTTGTTTAAGGATGTCAATATTATATATAGCTGTATTATGCATAAACATGTAGTTGGTGATAAATATCAGTATGCAATGAGAAATTATAGATGAGTTACTTAACTATTTTGACAGGTCCAGACTCTCGGGCTTGAAGGTGACCATTGTCCCACACCAGCCTCATCACATCACCTAGCAGAAGCACTGTGTTCTATGCCAAACCTGACTGACCTGACACTTCGAACGAAGCTCAGTGAGGAGTTCTACTCTACATTGAAAGCAAAGGCATCATCCATACAGGTATGTGTGTCCTAATATAAAGATCATGAAGAGGGTTATTGAAAGAAAGAGCAGTAATGATTATATGGGGCACATGTATATGTTTTTCTCCAAACACCCTTTTTTAAAGGCCATTCACTTGGTATATTGGAACAGTCATGAATCTTGGAATAAAAGCAAACTACACATGTACTGATTCAGTTGAAATTCAAGTGTGTTTACGGTTGACATTGTTTTGATCAATAATCAATATCCAATCTTTTCCAAGTTTGATTGATTTACCTCAATAAATCAATGTATCTACCTATTATTTGCTAGTTTCCTTAAACTACGCAGCCATTGAGAACTAAAACGTCACATCCGCGCATGTCCCACCCCAATGCATCGCCTTCCCAGAGTCACGTGCACGCCCGCCATCTTCCTCTTCTTTTCTTGCCCGCCGAGAGAACATGTAGACACTTGTATCAAATTTGAGGATTGTATACTTTTTTGGCACGGTTCGGTTAAGTTAGACTTAACTATGGCAGGCCGTTCATGCCACTGTTTGCTCTCACCATTTACCAAACAGTGGCATGAACAAGTGGCATATTAAGTCCAGCTTAACATCGATCTTAGTCTTTGTGAAACACTCCCCTGGTCTAGCAAATAATAGGTAGATACATTGATTTATTGAGGTAAATCAGAAAAATCAGACCTGATTTCATTATTTACTATATAAATCTATGTATCTACCTATGTCCCTCCCTCTGTCCCCTCTCCTTGCCCGGCAACATGTCCGAAGTGTTGTCTCTGGCGGCTTGTTTAAGAGGAAGATGGCGGGCGTGCGATTGCACGTGACCCTGGGAAGGCGATGTATTGGGGTGGGGCATGCACGGGTGTGACGTTTTAGTTCTCGATGGTTGCGTAGTTTATGGAAACTAGCAAATAATAGGTAGATACATTGATTTATATAGTAAATAATAAAATCAGTTCTGATTTTTCGGATATGAAAAATATGTCATATAAATTTTTTAAGAGCCAATTTTAATAAAGGCTTGAATTTACCAAACTGAATCATAACAACAAACCTCCTGACTTTGGGGTCTTGTGCACATGAAATCGAGAGTTATATGAATACCTTTAATTCATTAATAGCAAATGCATATTTCTGGGTACTATTTATTTCGGTGTTAGTAGGAGTCCGACTTATCGATGCAAACAGGTTGAAAGCCCTTCAAAGAATACATATAGAATTTTTAAAAATTACTCTTAATAAATTTCCTTTCCATAGAAAATGTAGTGTTCCTTTTTTCAACAGACAAGAATTAAATTTGAAAATAAAATGTATTAAATTATTTTCGTTCAGAATGTTAGTTTTGAATTGATATATGTAATCAATAAAATTTGTGTTAAAATGGAAGAAGACGATAAGAAAATATTTAATAAAATATAGCCGGATATAGATGAGCTGCTTAACTTTATTCACAAACAATGCAGGTCCAGGCTCTCAAGCTTGAAGATCTCCAGTGTCCCACACCAGCCTCATCACATCACCTAGCAGAAGCACTGTGTTCTATGCCAAAGCTGACTGACCTGACACTTGAAAGGGATCTCAATGATGAGTTCTACTCTACATTGAGTGCAAAGGCATCATCCATACAGGTATGTGTGTCCTAATGTAAATGTCATGGAGAGGTTCATTGAAAGACAGAAAGAGCAGTTATAGTTATATGGTGCCATTCACTTGATATTGGAACAGTCACGAAGCATGGAATAAAAGCAAACTACTCATTAACCGATTCAGTTGAAATTCAAGTGAAGTGTGTTTAAGATTGACATATTTTTAACTTTTGATCAATAATCAATATCCAACATTTACGAAGTTTGATTGATAGGAAAAATAAGTCAAATAGTTTTATAAGAGCTAATTTTAATGAAGGCTTGAGTTTACCAAACTGAACCATTGCAACAACCCTCCTGACTTTGGGGTTTTTTGCGCATGAAATCGAGATATGAATACCTTTAATATATCAATAGGAAATGCATATTTAGGGTATAATGAATTTCAGTGTTAGTAGAAGTACGACTTATCAATGCAAACAGGTTGGAAGCCCTATAAAGAATGAATATAGAATTCTAAACAATCACTCTTACTTAATCATCCTCTCCATAGAAACTTTAGTGTGCTAATTTTCTCAATAAACAAGAATTGAACTTGAAAATTAAGCCTTTTCAACAATGTTTGTTGAGAATTTCATTATGAATGCAACTATGTAATTAATAGAATTTGTGTTAAATGTAAGAAGACGACGAATATATTGAATAAAATATATGCGTGTATAGATGAACTGCTTAACTATATTAACAAACAATGCAGGTCCAGGCTCTCAAGCTTCATAGTGTCAAGTGTCCCACACCAGCCTCATCACATCACCTAGTAGAAGCACTGTGCTCTATGCCAAAGCTGACTGACCTGACACTTGAAAGGGATCTCAATGATGAGTTCTACTCCACATTGAGTGCAAAGGCATCATCCATACAGGTATGTGTGTCCAACTGTAAATGTCATTGAGAGGGTCATTGAAAGAAAAAAAGAGCAGTAATGATTATATGGTGCATATGTATATATGTTATTTGAATTTATTTATTAAATTGAAATGCCATTGACTTGATGTGTAGGAATAGTCATGAAACATGACATGAAACATGACATGAAAGCAAACTGCATGTTTTTATTCAATTGAAATTTAAGTGTGTATGGGGATCGCAGCATGAGGGCATTTTTTCAAAGACTATTAACCGGTAGGCGGGTATGAGGGCACTTTTTAAAAGACTATTGACTGGTAGGCGGGCATGGCTAGAATCACCACTCCAATTTAGACCAATAAGATAATAATATAAGAATATATATGTCATATATTTTTCAAGAGCCAATTTTAATAAAGGCTTGAATTTACCAAACTAAATCATAGCAACAAACCTGACTTTGGGGTCTTGTGCACATGAAATCTAGGGTTATTTAAATATCTTTAATTCATTAATAGCAAATGCATATTCCTGGGTACTATTTATTTTAGTGTTAGTAGTAGAAGGACTTATCAATGCAAACAGGTTGAAAGCCCACTAAAGAATACATATAGAATTTCTTTTTTTTTAATTCTCTTGCCAAAACTCACTTCCATAGAAAATGTAGTACATTCCTTTTTTCAACAATCAAATATATGTGTGTGTAGATGAGCTGCCTAACTATATTCACAAACAATGCAGGTGCAGGCTCTCAAGCTTGATGGTGTCAAGTGTCCCACATCAGCCTCATCACATCACCTAGTAGAAGCACTGTGTTCTATGCCAAAGCTGACTGACCTGACACTTGAAAGGGATCTCAATGATGAGTTCTACTCTACATTGAGTGCAAAGGCATCATCCATACTGGTATGTGTGTCAAAATATTAATTTCATGGAGAGGGTCATTGAAAAGATTTGGAATTTCTTCATTAAATTGAAATGCCATTGACTTGATGTGTCGGAATAGTCATGAGACATGAAATGAAAGCAAACTGCATGTTCTGATCAGTTGAAATTCAAGTGTGTATAAGATTGATATTGTTCTGATTAATAATCAATATCCACAATTTTCCAAGTTTGATTGATAGTAAAATATGTCATATATTTTTTTAAGAGCTAATTTTAATGAAGGCTTGAATTTACCAAACTGAACCATAGCAACAAACCTCCTGACTTTGGGGTCTTGTGCGCATGAAATCGATGGTTATGAATACCTTTAATACATTAATAGCATATGCATTAATTATTAATTTCAGTGTTATTAGGAGTAAACCTGTTGAAAGCCCTTTAAAGAATACATATATAATTTTGTATGCCTCCGCTACAACGTAGCCTGAGGCATTATGTTTTTGGGTTGTCCGTTCGTACATCCCATTCTCGTGATCGCGTTATCTCAAGAACCGATTGATAGATTTCCGCCAAACTTGGGTCATGTATTTTCCTTGCAGAGCCAATGAACTGATTAGATTTTGGGGTTATGAGGTCAAAGGTCACAGGGCTCATGTATACAAAAAGAGCTAGTGATCGCGATATCATTAGAACCAAATAGACGGATTACCATCAAACTCAAGACATGTATGTATCTTGCATCTCCAATGAACTGATAAGATTTTGGGGTCATGAGGTCAAAGGTCATGGGGCTCATTATGTATGCAAGAATAGCTTGTGAACGCAATATCAACAGAACCTGTTAATGGATTACAATCAAACTTGAATTATACAAATTGTTTCTGCATTGGTTAGTAAAATCGCTCCATGGCGGAGGCGTCATTTTCCAGTTTTTTAATCACTCTTTCTAATCATCCTCTCCATAGAAACTTCAGTGTGTTCTTTTTTCAATAGAAAAGAATTGAATTCGAAAATAAAATCTATTCAATTATTTTTGTTGAGAATGTTATTATGATCATATATTTTCTTTGCATTTTGTATGTTTTATGTATTCTATTTTCTAATGTATGTTTTGCTTTAACGTGTATATATGGTTTATTACATTAAATTCAATTCAATGAATACAACTATGTAATTAATGGAATTTGTGTGAAATGTAAGAATTCAGTCAGAAATTAGTAAATAAAACATGCATATATAGATGAGCTGCTTAAATATATTCACAACAATGCAGGTCCGGTCTCTCAAGCTTGATGATGTGAGATCTCCCACACCGACCTCATTACATCACCTAGCAGAAGCACTGTGTTCTATGCCAAACCTGACTGACCTAACACTTCGAATGGCTATCAATGAGGAGTTCTACTCTACATTGAAAGCAAAGGCAACGTCTATTCAGGTACGTATGTATTTATGTAAATGTCATGGAGAAGGTCACTGAAAGAAAGAAAGAGCAGTAACTATACGGTGCACATGTTTATTTGTTATATGAATTTCTTTATTTCATTTAAATGCCTTTCACATAATATGTTGTAATAGTCATGAAACATGTAATGAAAGCAAACTGCGCATGTCCTTATTCAGTTGAAATTCCAGTGCCTATAAGATTTACATTGTTTTTAATCAATTATCAATATCTAACCGTTGCCAAGTTTGATTGATAGGAAAAATATACCGGGTACATTTTTTTTTAAGAGCCAATTTTAATAATAGCCTATATTTACCAAACTATACTTTAGCCACAAACCTCCTGACTTAGGGTTCTTGTGCACATGAAATGAAGAGTTATCAATACCTTCAATACATTAATAGCAAATGCAGATTTTTATGCCTCCGCCCACCAAAGGAGGTGCTGGAGGCATTATGTTTTTCGTGTTGTCTGTCCGTCCATCCCTCCCGCTTTCTTGTTATCTCAAAATCTTTACAGCCACTAGAGATATGATGCTCAAACTTGTTGATAATATGTATCACAATAGGAAGACGATCGGATTAGATTTCGGGTTAGTAGGTCATAGGTCAGGTCACAGAGGTCAATTCCTGAAATTCCAGCTATTGGCTTCCTTAACGCGATATCTCTAGAACCACTAGAGATATGAGGCTTAAACTTGGTGATAGTATATGAAGATTTTCTGATCAGGTTTTGGATAAATAATAATAATAATATTACATTTATAAAGCACCTTTTTATTAGATACAAAGCGTATAAACAAGAATTACTAACAAACAAAAAGAAAGTACATTAATTACAAACAGAGAGGATTATTACAACAAATTAGACAAGATGTGTTTTCAGACACTTCTTGAAAACTGTGAGAGTATGGCAATTTCTAAGTACAGGGGGTAAGGAGTTCCAGGTTTTGGGGGCAATATTAAACAGAAAAAAGCCCTTTAATCTGTCTGTTTACTGGTTCGAGGGACCGTAAATGTTTTACTACTGGTGGATCGTGTATTATACATATACATGTAGTGAATAAAATATAATTATTCATGTATAGATGAGCTGCTGAACTATATTAACAAACAATGCAGGTCCAGACTTTCAAGCTTGAAGATGTCCAGTGTCCCACACCAGCCTCATCACATCACCTAACAGACGCACTTTGTTCAATGCCAAACCTGACTGACCTGACACTTGCAATCGATGTCAATGAGGAGTTCTACTCTACATTGAAAGCGAAGGCATCATCCATACAGGTACATGTATATTAATTAATGTAAATGTCATGGTGAAGGTCATTGAATGAAAAAAGTGCAGTCACGATTATATGGTGCACATATATGTATTGGTATATGTTTTTATTTTTTATTTTTAAAACGTTTGAATGCCATATACTTCATAAGTCGGAATAGTCATTAAACATGGAATGAAAGCAAACTGCGCATGTTCTGATTCAATTGAAATTAAAGTGTGTATAGGATATACATTAGTTTGATTAATAATCAATATCCAAGCGTGTCCAATTTTGATTGATGGGGGAAATATTTCATGTATTTTTTTTGTAACGGCCTATTTGATAAAGACTTGAATTTACCAAAACTCTACCATAGCCAAAAACCTCCTGACGTAGAGTTCTTGTGCTCATGAAATCAGAATTATGAATATGTTGGAAGCCTTGTAAAGAATACATATAAGATATTTTAGAAAAAAAGAATAACGTAGTCATCCTTCTAATGGAAACTTTGATGTAAGACAATAATTGAATTTTAAAAAAGCTCTGAAGAAACACATCAAGCTTTCTGATTGCTCGATTTCTGTCATCGGAATTTAGAGATATACAGCTGTGTGTCATCTGCATACATCATGCAGGACAGGACATGTGCTTGAACTATCTGTTGAACTGGAGTTGTATAGCATACAAATAGCAACAGGCCAATTACTGATCCTTGGGGACCCCCCATCAAAGACTAATTGGATCAGATGTTGCTTCATCAACCAACACTCGCTGTTGCCGATCAGAAAGATATGAAGCTACCCAGTCAGCAGCAATACCTGTGATACCAAATCTTTCTTTCAGCCCAGTTAGCAGAATACAGTTCTTGAATACCATTGCCGGTAGAGGGTCAAGGGGACAAGCTTTGATCTTGGCTGATTTGATGATACGAGCGACGTTGGACTGAGTCACTGGGAGAAACTTCTCCAAAGAGCAGCTTGGTTTAGATGGCTTCCTCAAGTCATTGTAGGGAGGTGATGATGATGAACAGTCAGCATCCGTCTTCAGTTGACATTCTTTTTCTACAAAGAATTTCGAAAATGTTTGTGCAAGCTCCAAACTTGTGCCATGGGAGGGCAAGTGTTCACCAGGTTTTTCAATTGTCAACTTGTTAACTATCTGAAAGAGTTCCTTGCTGCTTGCTTTGGGCATGTGCTATACTCTGCTACTACTCTCTGCATTTTCTGCTCGTCTAGAATTGATCTAAAAGAGCAGGGGAAGGTATATAGCTCATGAAAGGGAGAGTGATAGAGTGAAAGGGGTAAAAAGAGAGAGGATGAGAGAAAAGGGGAGGTACAATGAGAGAAAGGAAGAGAGAGAGAGAGAGCAGGGAATGAAATGAACATAAGTAAATCATATTATTCCTAATTAACAAAACTACACATTGCCTGAAAACAACCTATATACATACATGTCATGCATGTATTACATGTAATACATTTATGAAAATTAAGAGAAGTCAAATTTCGGCGAGACAACAATAATCATCATACAAGTACATGCAAGAAGAGAGATAAGGGGAGGTCAAAAGAAAGGGGAAGAAGGAGAGAAAGAAAGAGAGGGGAGAGGGAAAACTGCAAGTAAATGTACCAATAACTGAAATACAAAGAAAACCATAGACATACACCGTAGAATAAAAACTAATCCCAGTTAAGCCGCCGACCTTGTCCCAGCACGGCGTTCCCAAGTTATGTTAGGCTTTTAAGACAATACATGTTCATGTACATGTATACATACATATGCATAAGTCAAATTTTCTATGACTTACGCACATGTCAAATATTTTGTATGTCGACACATTTTACTCAGTCCAGAGAAGATCGACTTATGCCACGTTATCTGTATACACATATACATACATATATATATTAATGACACATTAAGGCTCAATATATGTTTCATGAATTTACAAGTTATGCACCTTTGCATGAAAATAAAAGAACTTACTTGATTTTACACATGTACACCCTCCATTGCATTTTGAAATGCAATGTGCAACATTTTTTTTCTAGTGCCTATTGCATTTTCATTATTCACAAGATTGCTCAAGTTGGTCTTTGAATTTTGTATCTCTTGTTCAGTTTTAATTTACTTTGGCTTCTATGGTTATTTTATTTCTAATGATATATTTTGAAAATTTCTAGGTTCATACATTACCTTTAAAGGTACATCTCAGGGGGCATACAAGCTTATCCATGACAAGGTTCGAACAATGCTTGAGAATGTACAGTCAACTCTTGTGAGACCAGAACTTAAGCTCAAGATATATGATAAATACATTTTGTCATCTGTTAAATTTCTCTTGAGGTACACAACCTCACCAAAACACAATTGTTTAAACTAGATGCTCTCAGTAGCAAGTACATGAAAAAGTGGTTAGAATTTCCCCCACACGGAGCCATGTCTGCAATAATCCACAGTCCAAGTGGATTAGATAATCCCCAATTGTCACAGGTATATTTTGAATGCCACTGCATGGGCATAGCACATGGTCTTACAAGAGCTGACACAAGGGTCCAGGCCGCTGTTGAACAAAAACTGGATCGTGAGTTATAGTACCAAATGCTATGGAAATGTAGAAGCGGCAATCGTTGTAGAAAAGGTCGTTAGTTCAATGTCAGATAGCAATTGGAAAATTTTGAGAAAGGCAGTGAAACCCAACGTCAGGGAAGAAAGGGATAAGAAGTGGGTCAGTAAAACCCAAACGCTGGTGGTTCAAGGACAATACCTAAACCTGTTAAACGAACAAGATGCCAATTCATTTTTATCATGGAAAAGCATAATCTATAATCTTCCCAGAAGAGTGCTAAGTTTTGCCGTTAGGGCTTCCATTGATGCACTCCTACATTCCGAAATCTACAAAGATGGGGAAAGCGCCTAACAGGCAAATGTGATCTTTGCAACAATACGCAAACCCTACATCATGTATTAAACCATTGTCAAACGATGACTCAAGGCCGCTATACATGGCGGCATGATGGTAGTTTGAGCTACATATGGCAAGTAGTGCAATCATCTGAAGTGGTATCAAACGGGAGCATACGTGTAAACATTGATTTACCAGGTAGCATGACAAGTAATAAAAGTACTATTCCCGTAAATACTATGAACAAATCTTAAATGTGTATATTTAAGAAACCATTTAGTATTTAAATACTACATGTATATCATACCACATTTGTTGTAAGTAATATTTATCCAAGTAGAGAGACAATTTAGCCACAAAATTGTGATGTAATAATCATGACCCACATTCTTAAAACAAACTACATGTATTAGTATCACAATCATGGTAATAAAATATATGCCAGAGAAACTATTATAATGTCGCAAAATCAAGCATAATGCACTTATTCCTGGTTACATTTCTACTATTTATACTGGTATTGAAGATCGCCAAAGATATATATAAATATATATATATATATATATATAGAGGCATGAAGAAAATGGTCTAGGAACGTGAGACGTAGCTGTACTTTACAATTTTATTACGAGCTTTCGCTTGTGAAGCCTTCTTCAGGTTCCTAGACCATTTTCTTCACGCCTACATATTCTGGAACACCCGTTGTCATGTCAGAGTTGAGAATTCTCGCACTTATATATATATATATATATATATTAGAATCGGATTGCTTATTACCGTTGAGGAATCTCAACTTCGAATATCCTTTCCATTATTTTGTTAGCTATTTTCTGTATATGCTTCATATGTTTCCTATATTTTACATGTTGTATTTGTCTTGTATGCATACCCTGCCAGTGACACAGTTGTGTATTGTATACTACATTGTGTCATGGACCTGGGTTCAAATGTTTATACTTCTTTGTTTATTATGCTGAATAAAGATGATACATATTTTGATAGTTTTTCTATGAACTTATTCAAAGGGCCTATTTGGATCTTTTCCAATTGACTGTTTATCAGGGTCCTATACTTGATCTAAACAGAGAAGAGTGGGGATCCAGTATTTCTGGAGTCATATTGAATCAAATCACTTTGTTTTGGAGTAGAAATCCAATCCAAGAAAGATAATTGAATCCACTCTCAGAAGCATTGTTCAAACCACTACTTTTGAATGGACTTAATTATAGAATTATTAGACTTAACTGTGAGGACATATGGAACACCCTCCCATTCAATGTTGTAGGCCTTTCGTCTCCAAGTGACGAGAGGCTGCAGCAGCTAGATCCAAGACTATTTTTAACTGACACCTTGTAAATTATTGGCACATGCACCTTACCACTATAGCACACACTATCTTAAATTTCTGCAAAATTCTGTAAAGTTGAAGGAAACAGACTACACCAAAGAAAAGAAGAATTATAATTTTGAATGAACTAATTCCACTATAATTTTGCAGCTGACCCAAATTAACACCAAAACGAAGCAGTTGCTCCCTAACGATACATCAGGCATGTCTGTGAATGAACCCTCTGGATGTGAAGCAACACCAAGCAGAACTGAAACCAGATACATAGAACAAACGACTGAAGAGATACATGCTCAGTACGAGTTCCAAGCTGAAGGCTTAAGCGGAAGAGGTAGGAACAATTTCTGTGTACATCTTTTTGGTTGATTTGTTTGTTTTACCAGACGTGCCCCCAGCTTCATTCCCGGCAGAACCAATTCTTCTGTTATACACATGTAAATTGAAGTGAATATGTGATAACCACTGATGATATTATTATTCATATGTTTCTTTTGTTATTATTATTATTATTATTATTATTATTATTATTATTTATTACTATTATTTCTATTTTATTATTAGGCCTACCAGTATTATTATTGCGTATCTTCCACAATAGTTGTACTGCAGATGTAAATAAATGTACTGTGCCTTCAAGCTTTACATTGACAAGCATGACTGAAATTATTATCGTCATGATGATGATTAACCAATTATTATTAAAAATAGTTCTTGTTATTATTACTATTAGTAGTAGAAGTAGTAGTAGTAGTAGTATTATCATTATTATGGTTATGATTATTATTATATCAGTAATAATATGTGTATATAGCAGGAATATACGCCCACACACAGTCACGCACTCACCTGTACCCTCATTTTTGTCTGCATGTGTATGTGAGTGTGTATGATCTGGGGATGAAGATGATGGTGGTGATGATGGTAGTGATGATGTCGATACTAGTGGTGACGTGGTGATGGTGGGGGTGATCATTGTACAAATCTTTAAAACATGCTATAGTCATGTAGATTATGCAATCTTACATTTGAGAAAAGGAAAAAATTGTACATCTTATCAACCTCTATATTTTAGATGGAGACCATTAAGTCCACTGGGCCAATAATCATTTTCATCATCGTCGTCATTGTTATTATCGTTGTTGTTGTGGTTATCATTATCATCATCATTAATATTATTACTCATGCCTGGGATCTCGATTCCTGTATAACTGATTGGGATGTGCAGATGTCAACCCATACCTGGTTTCCCTTGCCCTATTTCATAGGGAGAAATATAATATGGAACCCAAATAGTATCTTAAAAACAATAAGCAATATATATCAGCAGATATATATTTTTTTCCTATATTTTGTACTCAATAATGGTAAGAAGAATATTCTGGGTATATATATATATATATATATACTGCTTAATACATCTACGATGTCTTTAAGTGCATAACAAAAATATTATTACCCATGTCATCGAATCTGGACTTTAAAGGAGAACTAAACCTAAAGAATATAAGTGTAGGTCCTTTGGCAAGACATTAATCTACATTTGCCATACTCTACCCAGGTGAGGTAAATGGGTACCCGGTAGGAAGAAATTCCTTGAATGCTTGAGCACCTTTTAATGGTAGCTCGGTTAAAGCCGGGGTAATAATATGATTGCAGGGCCCTCAGGGAGAACAGTATGAATACTGATGAGGCTACCCTGGGTAAACAAGACATATTATTATTATTATTATTATAGGTATTCTGAAAAACCGAGATGAATACCTGCCTTTCATCGAATCTGGTCTTAAAGACCAGCCTAAATCTGATTATATTGTGCTTTCCTGATATAAACCATAATGGACTTGGCTTTTTACGAATTTACCATCTTGTATCTTTTCATCTTTTCTCTTTCTTTGCAATAAAGACATGGTAACAACAACAGCAGCAGCAGCAACATTCCCTCCCATGCATGCTGGTTCACAAGCAGCAGGGGTGTCAACACTATCACAGTATGTAACCAATCTATAATATATTTTAAAGAGATAGCTGTGTTCTGATAAAAATGAAGAAACAAAAACTTTGTGAGCTTTCTCAGGAAGATTATCCTGGCAGAAATCTGGTCTAAATGCCAATTCCATCTTCTTTGAAATATTACAATAACAGAAAGTTTGGACCAAATATTTGTGTGTAGTGCATGTGTTATTCAGCAAGAACTAGTCCATCTATTAATTTTAATCATTCCAAAACCTCACAATATACATTGATTTGTATGTATTGCATAATCAGCCTTTCCCAATTTATTCTTCAGTTTATTCACATTGTAATCTCAAGATCAGTGCTAAACTATGTCTATAATGATACAAACAATTTGTTATGAACAAGTAGAATTTGTTTTTTATTTCTTTTTAAAAGCCTTTTTGGTTTGTTACTTATAGGGAAGGATTTCTCAGAGTTATTTAAGTTATCAACATTTCCAAAAGTGATCCCCAAATTTCTAATGAGAGTTAGAAGGAGGGGTAATAAGTATGTTTTTTTGCAAAAGAGCAAGGAAGTTCACAGAAAATGTAATTCCCCCCCCCCACGATGTTAGCAAACATGTGAATGAGTATGTACCTGTGTTCATAAAAGTAGGCTTTGTGTGAATGTGTACTTGATAAGCAAAAAAAATAGTGTTACATTTAGAGGCCATTTTATACCCATTTTTATTTTTTTAAAGGGGGCATATTTTGTAGAGAGTTCCACAGGATGATTCTGAAATTCCAGAGAAGCAATCAAAGTATGAAGTCTAGTTGCTATGGTATCTGTAGAGTAAGACAGTGTCCCACTGGTAACACTTCATCTTGACTTTGTGTATGCATGATACAGGGTACCACACTAACTTTTTATTTATCAAGAGGTTCAGATATAACCTTTACAGTCTGTATGCATGAGCCCTGGGTTAAAACTTCCAAATGATGTTAGCAAACATATGAAAGTAGGCTACTTTCTGTTGGTTCTAGGACAAATGCCCCCTTGACAATCACCCCAGCCAATTACCAGTCGGACAATTACCCCTCAAGGACAATTACCAGCAGGAAAATACCCCCCCCCCAGAGGACAACCACCCCGAGGACAATTACCCCCTGAAATCTGAGAAGCATGGCCCTGCATGTTATCCGTGTCTGTGATATGGTGTAATATTGAAGCCCTAAAAAAATTGCGCTTCAAAATGATCATGAAGTGCCTAAAAAAAGTAAAAATCTTCGAGTGGCCAGTTTTACCATACTCATTTTCCCCAGTAGACTGTATAAAAAACCATTAGGAAAACGCAAAATTTGATTTCGATTTCCAATCATAAATATCTTGATAATCAGACGGATAATTATGATTGCGGCATGAGCTAAACCAGGATTTTGTTTCAGAAACTGAGGCAATGTTACTGAGGCAATGTTACTGAGTCACTTTAATGAATGCGGAGGGGGGAGAATTGATCTTTGGGGGTGAAGTTGGGGCGGGGGTAATTGACCTCGGGTTGGTTGATCTTGGGGAGGTGGTTGATCTTGAGGAGGTGGTTGACCTTGGGTGGTTGACCTTGGGTGGTTGACCTTCGGTGGGATAATTGTCCTCGGGGTAATTTTCGGGATTTTTATTTTACCTTGGGGGCGGCTTATTTTCTGGGGATGATTGTCCAAAGGGTAATTGTCCTGATACACTTTGTGTGAATATGTGCTCAATAAGCAAAAAATACTGTTACATTTAAAAGCCATTTTAATTTGTACACTTTTTTATTTCAATATGGGGCATATTTTGTAGGAAAATTTTGATTTTATGATTTTATGTAAAATAGGGGGTTATTTTTACTCCACTGTAACAATAATGGATTAATAATAATTATAATAATTATAACAACAACGTAATAATAACTGCTTATATTGATAGTAACAACTTATGACAATGACAATAATAATGATGATAATAATAATAATAATGATAATAATGATAATAATAATTATTATAATAGTGGATTCTAGTGTAGCACTCATGTCTGTCCAACTTGACACCCATGGTGCTGAGCCACACTTACACCCTTAAATATAAAGTGACACCATCAGGTTGCAAAGATTGTATTAATCGTTCTTTCATTCCTCATTCAGGATTGATCTGAAATCAGATGGAATACTTGACACACTATCGAAACACATGCCTCATAAGAATTACATACCGCTATGCAGACATCTTGACATTGGATATGACGAAGCTAAAAACATCCTAGCCAAATTCAAAGAGGATTACCAGGGAGCTACGAGGGATTGCTTGGCAAAGTGGAAAACAAGGACTGGTGGTAATATGGCCAAGCTTAAGGAAATCCTACAGAATGCAGAGGTTGGAGATTTAGTGAAGTATGTAAGGTAATCATGCAAAGTTTCCAACTGGTGCAATATGACCATGAAACATGTATCATTTTAAATAGTTGACAGTAATTTAAGGATTTCCTTGTGAGGCTGACAGACGGATGTATTCGCATTATCCTGTTTTTGCTAAATTTGGACGTGCCTTAAGCATATTGTTGTTGGCAATAAAATACCAGAACTTCAAACTGCTTATTTGATGCAAAACTACTTGTACTTACCATCCATTTTCACTATTTTATCACCTTGTTTTATGGGTCAGTATGAAGAGAAATCTCTGTCATGTTTGAATATAAGGTATAACTTTAAATATAGAGCAATTAACTCTTAGAAGCGGGTTACAAGAAGTTTTGCTTCACATTATTTGTGCATACTAACACCCTTCTGCCAGCTACTTGAAGAATTCTCAAGATTCTTATGTATTTGCTAGTCAAAGAAACTTGGAGTTGGAGAAATTTTAGAGATTCATCATTTAATCACTGTTAAGAAGGCAAGTGCTTTACTAAGTCTCTACATTAATATATATGTACCATATTCCCCCTTAATCTATCTCCACTCAACATTCTGCTATTTCTTACCTCATTTTCCTTTCAACGGCAGTAATCAGTACTTTCCCAAGAACGAAGGAAACATTAAATCCTATTACGCATCATCAAAAGTTGATTCCTATATGTTATGAAGTCTATATCGTCTCTCTGACATGTATGTACACTGTATCTCCTCGGAACTCCGCTCGGCTGAACGTTTGTTGATATATCTCACAAAATACATATAGATAATTACAAACCGTTCTTTATTATTGGAATATATTGAAACATTAATACTAGTGCTGTGATCAAACGTTTAACCGTCCGGTATCCGACCGTCCATGACACTATCCGTTTTGAATGTGACGGTTTCGTTTACCCGATTTTTTTTTTTTTTTTTTTTTTTAGTGTAAAAATTTTGGACAAATTTTACAATATAAATAATAGAATAAATATATCTTACAGTATTTTAATTTATTTATTCCGGAAAATTACGAGAAAAAAATTTAACTTATTGAAAATAAACATTTATAAGAACAGTAATGGAACGAGCCTGAGCTGCTATCTCTGTGTATTATAACATGTACATTGGTACATTCAATATGGCAGCCTTCATGAATTGCAACTTTAGACAACAACACTGGCAAATCTTTAAAAATAATCAGTTTATGTCAAATTGAAATCATGATTCTTGTACAATTGCAAATAAAACACAAGTAAAGACGGAAATATGAATGTAAGTACTATTTTTCTTGACGAATAGTTACGTTTTTATGTGAAATTAGTGCCGGTCGAAAGCAGTGTTTTTCATCAGAAGTGGTGGGCCAAAATCCCCCGCGCTGGTCGGCCCGCGCCCGCCCAGTGCCGACCACTATTCTTACAATCAGCGGCGACCTTGGCAAAAGTGAGTAATTTTCGTTTAACCGAAAACCGTCCGGTTTTGACTAGCGGTTAAACGGAATTGGAAATATCCGTGATGTTACAACACTAATTAATACCAGTCTGAGGATTAAATGTTTACTAAACGCCGAACAAACCTTGCCTAATTTTATGTTAACCCCTTACTTTCGGTTGGTCTACTATCGTTGTGTCAATTTATTATTTTTGTCCATACGTAGATATAGCCATGGTTCCGAGGATGACAGTCTGGATGGGCCCTCAATGAAGAGAGACAAAAAGACCAACCAGAATACTGACTCTAGCGATGAAGATGAAAGAACAAGACGGGACAAACAAAGCAAGAGCCATGGTTCCAAGGATGAAAGTCTGGATGGACGTCCAAGGAAGAGAAAGAAAAAGACAAACCGACAGACTGACTCTAGCGACGAAGATGAATGAACAAGAGGGGACAAACAAACAATGAGCCATGTTCCTGAGGATGACAGTCCGGATGGACGTCCAAGGAAGAGAAAGAAAAAGACAAACCGACAGACTGACTCTAGCGACGAAGATGAATGAACAAGAGGGGACAAACAAACAATGAGCCATGTTTCTGAGGATGACAGTCCGGATGGACGTCCAAGGAAGAGAAAGAAAAAGACAAACCGACAGACCCCCCTCGTTGGCTTTCAAATTCATACTTCGACGTGTGCTATTTTAATATGTTAGGTTGAGCTCTGGGAAAGGCCAAAAATAAGTTCTGAGTTTTCTTCATTCTTCTTTTTGTTGGTGTGGAAGAATACCACAGAAAGAAATATACCCTGAAAAAAAAATCGCTGAGTAAATTTTTTTCATAGTCGATATATGACAATTAATTTCTGAAATATCTGGACCAAATTTCATACCACCATGTTTGGGTAGTCCCATTCATCCATATCTGAGAACGTTCCATGTGGCTTTCAAGCAAGACTAAGTCAAAAATGTTCTTATTGATATGATGATCCCAAAACCTCATAATACACAGTTATATGCGACATTACTTTTCTAATCACTTGCAGTCAATTCCTTTGACTATTCAATCTTATGATAAGAACCCAACTTTATCTGTAAGCGATTGTAGTAGGTTGACGCATATCATTATGTTACAGAAAGAGAATGAAATGAAGTATTTGTGATGTGTGAAATATGTATACAAGATATCTAAAGTGCAATGAACAAGTCTTTCAGCAATGTATATGTGTATATATATAATGTTTTCTTTTCTGTTATACTGTTTTCTTTCTGTTTTGCTATTGTGTATTGTAATTGTTTTACCCTGCATGAGATGCATCAAATATAATTCAAATTTCTGACCTGGGTTTATGTAACATCTTTATTATTATTAAGATTAATAACATATTGTAGACATAAATAATCATTGAATATGCTTATTTCTAATCCGTTCTCCACTGGTCAAAACAAGTGATGTAAATCTGTAGATTGTGATATTCATGTTCAATTATGTTATTAATTTGATATTTCACCAGTTTAGCCTGTTTTCTCTCATGTTCTAATGTCGCATGTCAGTGCCATCTTTATAGTTGTTTCTGTTACATTTAACTGATTAAACATATTTCATGTATTGCTTTGATTGCTGTTATTCTAGTATTGATGTTAACTCCTGTACATGTATATTGGAAGCACAATTAGGTCATTTTCATAAATTTTATATTATGGCGTTGCCTTACTATTGCATAATCATATTGTTTTACATATCTAGTCGGTACATGATGTATTATGATATGCTTATTTTTTTTTGTATTTTCATCTCGACATCATTTGTAGATATATGCATATTTTAATGTCTTTTATACTGCCATGTTGTGAAATCTGCTTCAATTTTTTTATTTTGCTGATTTGATATCCGTTTTTGTCTCGCCTGCGTAGCAAAAAGCGAGACATAGGCGCCGCGTTTCCGGTGGCGGCGGCGTCAACATCAAAAACTTAACCAAGGTTAAGTTTTTGAATTTTTAATATAATTTTGAAAGTATAAGTTCTTATTCAATGAAACTAGGACTAAAGGGTTATCAAGTATCCCCAATCATGTGAGGAGAATTTCAGGTCACAAAGTCAAGGTCAAAGCTCATTTAAGGTCAAAAAACTTAGACCATGTTGTGGCATCATCATCAAAAACTTAACCTGATCTTGAATTTTTATCGTAATTTTGAAAGTATACATTCCTATTCCATGAAACTTGAACATAAGGGTTATCAAGTATCACCAATCATGTGATTAGTCTTTAGGTGACAAAGTCAAGGTCAAATGTCATTTCAGGTCTGCATATTCTTGGGGGGCCTGCTAATGGGCCACCTGCCTATCAATAATGTCCCTACCTCAATATTTCATCATATCGAATTGCGTAATGCAGGCGAGACCGCCGAGAGCGTTTCACTTGTTAATGTTTATGACCTGTTTGCTTGATGTCTTCTGTCATATCCTGTTTATAGCATTCTATGCTGGGTTTTTTTCTGTGCTGTATACACTGTTTGGAGATGTGACTTTCTGTAATGATATGGGTTATAGCACCAGCCAACACATTGTATGTTGGGACCCGAATATGATGCTATAAAGAACAAACTCTAAATTATTTTTGAGCCTCTAAATATATTCGTTATTATGACTCAATACTAAAAGGCATCATAACTGGCGAGTGAGAATTTACATGATGGTAGACATTTTCATCAACTACCAATACACAGTATGACCATGCTTCAACTGTATATATTTAAAAAAAGATCGCCAGTCTATAAAGACTCTAGATTTTTATCTTTTCCTTGTACATGTATACAGAAAGCACAGGATCATCTTCATTAATTGTACTATGTCCTTGCCTTACTGTAATCATGTAGGTTTTTTTTATTCATTACAGTCGGTATATGATGTTTAACATTATATTGTTTTTGGCAATTTAATTTCGCATATTCGTAAATTTGTGTAGATATAAACATATTTTAATGTCTTTTATACTGCCATGTTGTGAAATCTGCTTCTATTTTTGTATTTCATATCCGTTTTTAATGTTTATGACCTGTTAGTTTATTATCTTCCGTCATACCAAGTTTGTATATTGGGTTCCGAATATGGTGCTATAAATTAAAGGACACCAATCTGAATTGTTTTTGAGCCTCTAAATGTATTCGTTATTATACCTCCATATTAAAAGACATCTTAAAACATTTAGCGAGTGAGTATTTACATGATGGTAGACAGCTTCATCGGTTATCATGCTTCACCTGTATATACCGGTCTATAAACACTCTAGGACCCCGTTCTCACTCACTTTGAAAGTGGTCTTAGACCACTCCAGAGGAACGGGTCTTGAGGAACGGTTTGCGAGCGTTCACACTCCGAGCAGTTTTTTATGGCTCAAACCGCTCCACGAGTCAAAGTGGTCTTGTTGCTATGGCAGCTCAGGTCAGCGGGTAAATTTTTTCGCGCGCGGAATACTAAGCGTATGTACCGTACGTACTACATGTTTCGCGCGGAACGTCACTAGCTCACTTCCGTTCAAAGTACGCTTCCTTTCACACTCGCACGTTAGAGCGCTCCAAAC
Organism: Mesocentrotus franciscanus; assembly: GCA_037976565.1. Taxonomy (NCBI): domain Eukaryota; kingdom Metazoa; phylum Echinodermata; class Echinoidea; order Camarodonta; family Strongylocentrotidae; genus Mesocentrotus; species Mesocentrotus franciscanus. Next base: position 34,727,960 of record CP137667.1, on the reverse strand, counting down.
CGCTCTTAATAATTAAGACCCGTTCCTCAAGACCACCTCCCGAGGTGGTCTTCTGGAGCGGTCCAAAAGTCCACTTCCTGGACCACTTTGACCGTTCTCACTCACCTAAGAACCACTCCTGAGGAACGGGTCTTAGACCGCTCCAACGAAGTGAATGAGAACGGGTCTAGATGTTTATCTTTTCCTTAAAGAGTGTTTCTCATTGAAGGAAGTTATACATAACGATAGTAGTAGTAGAAGCTGACCGCCTTCATGTTCACTTTATAGCCGTTCTCCACACAGCTCGCTGGCCTGCAGCACTTGATTTTGATTTGCCTCCGCTTAAGGTTCCGCTTGACCGTGTCCTTGTAGCGAAGCGGTGGTCGACCAATCCCTCTTTCGCCAGAGGGTAGTTGCGAGTAGTCCACAAATAATTTGTAAGGTAATAAAACATTGATTTGATGTTGTACAAACGCTATTTTTGGTACAGGGCTTCATTAGGACCTGCTGAATGATGGTCAGGTAGGAGCCCTCTGCATATATTTTCATATATGTGTGATTCGGGGCCCATGGCGTTTGTACAACAACAAATCAATGTTATATTACATTACAAATTATTTGTGGACTACGAGGCGACGCCCCTGTCCCACACCCTTATATGATATTCTTGCCGGGGGCTCCTACCCTAATATCGTTCAGTAGGTCCTAAGGAAGCCCTGTACCAAAAATGGCATTTGTACAACACCAAATCAATGTTATAAAATTATTTGGGGCTCCAAAAAGACGCCCCCGCCCCCACACCCTTAAATTGAATTTTTTGCCGGGGGCTCCTAGCCTAATATCGTTTAGTAAGTCCTTAAGAAGCCCTGTACCAAAAATGGTGCTTTTATCCGCAAGTAACAATAATCGATAAATTTGACGCTAAGCCACCTGACTAAATGTATTAAAGGAAAGATGTTAATGCTGTAATTGCATGATTCTTCTGTTTTTGATATTTTGTATTGATACTGCATGTACTTAATTAAAAATCAATTTAAAAAATGTACATCGATTTGTGCTCTTTCTGTTCATATTCCAATTCCTAACATTCTGAATCAAAGGATAATAAAACAATACTAATGCGACTGCGTCTTTTATATATGCCTCTGCCCTAAATTCAGTATGGGAAATGGATGGAATCATTTGTGACATATACAACAATGAAAACAAAAAGCCTATAATCAAATGTCAACTGATGACTATGATCTTGACCTACTAGCCCCAAAATGTAATTGGATCATCTTCCTTTAGTAATACCGTTACCATGTTTGATAGCAAGACTAAAGACGTTTAATTTCAGAAATTGACCCCTGTGACCTTTGACCTACTAACCTTAAATCTAATGAGACGGTCTTCCTATTGTGATACATACTATCACCAAGTTTGAGGCTTATAACTCTAATGGTTCGTAAAACATTGCGATAACAAGGATAAAACCTGTAATCTCAGAAATTGGCCTGTGATGTCTCTGACCAACTAGCCCAAAATTCCTATGGTAATAAATATTGTCACCAATTTTGAGCCTCATATTTGTAGTGGTTCTTTAGATATCCCAATAACGTACGAGGCCGGAATACCTTGAGTTTCATAAGTTGATCTCTATAGCTGCAACCTTTGACCTAGTTACACCAAATGTTGTCAGATTGTATTCCTATGGTGATACAAACTATCGTCCAGTTTGAAGTTCATATCTCAAGTGGTTCTTGAGATATCATGATAACAAGAAAGTAAGAAGGAAGGACAGACGAACAGACAACCTGAAAACAATGCCTCCGACACCACCTTCAGTGGGCGGAGGCATAAAATGTGTTTAAAAGGAGCCTACACTGAACTGCTATAATGTGAGATTAGCTACATAATACATAATAACAATCATAATAATAATACTGATGATAATGATCATGATCATTAATAATAATAAATAATTTTAATAATAGTAATAATAATTACTGGACTTAAAAGCACCTTCTAAAGTGAATACAAGGTGCTGTCCACTAGTCTAAGGACAAATAAAGAATTGTAGAATTTTCAGAGGTGTTTTGAAGAAGTCAGTGAAGTCCTCTTTTTCCAGAAATGCAGGGCACGAGGTAATGGATTAAAAGGATTTGAGCCAGCCTGTTTTGGGGATTTGAACATGTACGTATCTTAATTGACATCAATTTCTAAAAAATCGAATTAATTGCACCAAGAGTTGAGAATGCATCTCCCATCAAGATACGCTTCCTACACACAGGCAAGCATTGGTTCCTCCAAAACCAAAAGAGTTGGTGAGAGCGACCCGACGTCTTGACCCTTCACCCGTCGCTTCCCACGGTTGCGAGGTCAGAGGGACATAATTCAGATCAAACTTGGGAGTCGTAGACGTCAATTAAGTGGATTGTCGGTGGGAGTTGTGCCTGTAAGAGGGAAACGAACATATAAAGCCTTAATTGTTCATGCAGATATGAAGTGGTGAACCGCCGAGGGATTTTACAACTTGTAAAAATGAATGGCAACTGCACGCAACAAACTCAAGGTCCTATGCATATTCACTGAGCTATGTGTTATAGAGAAGAGAATTAGACACACAAATGTGAAGCCTATATATATTACACTTTACACCATTAAAAAAAACTGCCGATTTACAGTGGCATATCTGAAAGAAACTCAAATCCATCTATGGTTGAGAGGTCAAGACTCAAGAGGGCATAGATCAGATCAAACTCAGGGTCATAGAAGTCAAATTGATTGTGAGAGTTTTGCTTTGTACTTTCTTAGGTAGGCCTACACTGTGAATATTTTACAGTGGAAAGTCTTTATAAAAGAGCTCTGCCCTTATACCATGGTACTACCATGCAAGAATCATGGTTTTACCATTGGTTATAAAACAAGTACCATGGTATACTTGATTTGATTTGATTTGATTTGATTCATTTATTTATTCACGGTAAAAGCCCAGTTCAGCTGTTCGGCTGTTTTACAATGGGGCCGTGCATATACAATAAAAATACAAAATAATCATAAGAACAAAACTATATATCATATAAAGAATAACGAAATAGTAGAATTACTGATGACACACCGTGTAGAGATAAATTATATGAAATTTGTATGCATGTATACATCAATATAAAGTTGTTTATAAGTTGGCTTTAAAAAAACAATTTATTGTCAAGAAATATCAAAGGATTATAACCATGACATAAATATGAAATATGCTGAAATATGATATAAATATACTATAATATAATACAATATTAATAGTGAAAATATAGTAAACATAGTTAAATTTATTAAAACAAAAAAAAAATTGGATAAAAGTTAAATACGGGCTTACTAAGAATTGAAAATATTTATTAATACGATAAAATTGCATTGTCAAGTTGTATTTAGGCAAAACAACAAAAATGCAGTTATATTTAAACTTATATACAAGGGAAGTAAAAATTAGTAAAATATTATTAAAAATATATACATGTATATACAAGTTAGTGTACCTATCCATCCCACTATCACTTTCTGTAAAAAAATAAAAATGAGGTATAGAATCCAAAATAATCAAATGCTCTTTAAAATTGTAGAGCACGTTCATATGATTTGATTAAACCAAAATGTTATCATTTCAATTCTATTGATTGTGGAGTGAACACATAGAATAGTTTTATAGCAATATACAATGTCCGATTTTCTCCATCATATGTTTGCTTTTATCAGACTATACATTGTTATTCTTTGCCAATTTAGATTTGAAAATACCAGTACTAGAAGACTTCTGAATATCTTCAGTGAGTTCCATACCTGCGCACCTCTATACATAAATGTCCGTTTACCTGACTCAGTCTTCGGACGAGTTATATCAACACACAGATTACTCTGTCGCGTGTTATACACATGTGTTCGGTGTGTAAATTTTTCACTAATGTAAGGAGGCACTTGACTTGTCATAGCTTTATACATCATAATTTACCACAATAAATCAATGTATCTACCTATTATTTGCTAGTTTATCCAAACTACGCCACCATCGATTAACTCTTTAAAAACGTCACTCGCGCATGCCCAACCCCCCGTACATCGCCTTCCCATAATTCACGTGCGCACCGCACGCCCGCCATTCATCCTCTTTCTATTCTCGCCTACCGGTAGAGACATCGTATACAGCTGAGTCACATTAAAATCAAGGATTTTGTCCTTTTTTCGTTAGGGTTAGCTCTTTTTACGTATTGAATTCCGTCCTCATTTTAATTACTATTAATTTGGTGGTACGGGTTCCCTAGTCACATTTTTATTTTGGCAGATATTTAACCTTAGTTTTCTGCCCCGTAATTTCCTCATTCACGTCCATATTTTACAGGTTTCGGACGCTGCTACGTTAGGGCGTTGGGGCCTGGTTTTTCGGCCTTTGTTGCTTGGGAGGGTTACGTGTAGGCTGGGCGGTTAATTTATTCCCTTGCCTATACGTCTCTCCTTGGCTCGTTCCGCTTTGCGGATCACCGCTTCAGCGGTGCGGCCTTTTGTTCGTTCGTGATTGTTTGGATTTTATTTTTATCGTGCATGCCTGTTGGGTTGTGTTAGTTTGAGAAATAAACATTTTATTTGAAATTGTTTAACAGAAATTGTAGCGAGCGTCGGGTGTTACGCTCTCGCTCTTTGTTTTGTTTTTCTCTGTGTTTGTCCTTATGCAGGTTCGCGATGGACAGCTCGGAACCTGTTACTCGTGTCTCTCCTCCCGCAATTAGGTGTTGCCGATGGTGTGAGCGGCAAGCCGACGACGCGCTCTGGGGTAGTCTTCTCGGACACGTCGGAGGCGGGTAGGTTAGGAGCGCCCAAGCGTCTCCCGGACAGCATCTGTTCTGTTTGCCGTCCCGACTCCTAGAGTTGGGCTCAGTATTACAGATACAGTCGGGCGGCCGGTTTACCGACCATTAGCCCCGCACACAGGGCACGGGCGTCCGTGCCTGGGAAAGAGTGCCGTCGCTTCTGCGACTTTTGACACTCGGAACCCGATCGCTGTCTCAGCTCAAGACAGTGGTGTGTGCAAATTGAGAGATTCCGCTGTACCAGCTGCAGCCTGCAATCCTCAAGAGCCGGTTCCCTCCGTCCCAGACGGGTTGGGAGTCGTAAGAGACCGTCCGTCCTCCCCTGGGAGCTTCCGACGATTCTCGAGTGTTACGCGAGTGAATCCGCCGCACCCGTGCCGCCTTGATAACTCAGGAGTACACTCTTGCTAGCTCTCTCGCTCCCGTCACAGTCGGGTGCTTATGAGACAAGCAAAATATATCCGACCGCCTGCTCCGCAGTGCCGCCCGATATATCCGTATCCGACCCGGACCCGGCGGTTATCTGATATCCGCCCCCGGGTTACCGACTCGGCCCCGGATACCAAACCGGTTTCGGATTCGGACCCGGATTACCGAGTCGGTTTCGATTCCGGTCCCGGTTTACCAATTCGATTTTGAATTCGGTCCCGGGTTACCGATTCGGTTCGGTCCGGTTTACCGTTGGCGTAAGCCCGGTTACCGTCCGGTTTCCAGATATCCTTTCGGAGATCTGACTCACGATCACCCGCCATGGGTGTCTGAGAACCGTGAGAGTTATGCATAAGCCCTGAGTGACTAAGTTTGTGGTTGAGAGCAACTACAGTCACTCAGAGTGTCGTCGTTTATGCGACCACTGACACTCGGGCCTCAATCACTGGCTTAACTCCAGACAGTGATGTGTGCTATTTGAGAGATTCCGCAGCACCCTGTGCAGCCTTGAATCCTCAGGAGTTGGCTCCCTCCCGTCACAGACGGGTTGGGAGTCTGTGAGACTGTCTGACCCTCCCGTCCAGGGTACGTCCGACAATGCTCTGGTGGGGGCTCTTTTACCGACGGTTCCCGTCCACAAAAAGACCCGCCTCGTAACTGCGGTTACGAAATCGAAGTCGAAGCTTAAGGCTAAGACGGGAGGAGAAGCGCGGTCTCCGCGGAGGCTCCCGCTCCCTCCCCTTCGGTCGGCTTCTTCCCGTCACAGACGGGTTGGGAGTCGTAAGAGACTGTCTGATTCTCCCGTCCAGGGTACGGTCTGTCAGTTTGAGTGTGTGCTCAAGTGAGTCCGCCGCACCTCGTGCCGCCATGATAACTCAGAAGTACACCTTTGCTAGCTCTCTTGCCCCCGTCCGCGGGTGGTCGTGGAGTAAAGCCATGTCCCGGCCATGTCTCGGTTATGTCTCGTTCTTAGTCGATGTCTGCCTTGGGCACACATTACACTACGGCTGTGGGGAGGGTACGGCCTCCTTTTAAGACGCCAACCCTTCTCCGTTGCCATCAAGCATGCTGAGCCTCTCGATTACTTGAAGCTCTTTGCGGAGGAAAGCGGAGGGCTAAATCCCCAGACCTCTCGACCGACCTCTGGTGGTACAGTCAAACCTGCTTTAGTGACCACCTGTCTACAAAGACCACCTGCCTACAAAGACCACATTTTTTGTTTCCCTTGAAAATGGTTTCTCATTGAAACATGTACTAAAGGAACCTGTCTACAAAGACCACCTGTCTACAAAGACCACTTTTTGTGTTTCCCTTGGGCGGTCGCTATAGACAGGTTTGACTGTATGCCTTCCTCGTGCGCGGTCGGCCCTGTCCATTCTTTGGACATGGGCCAGGACCTCGGTCGGTTTAACCCTGTCGGGTTCGAACCCGTCCCGACATTGTGGCTTGATTGGGTACCAGTTACCTGGAGTGTGACCGATCTTTCGGATCTCTCCTTCCAGTATCCGGACCTGTTTACATGTTCCTGATACTCAGGATCCTGTTCTCATGCTGGTCTGGTTCCCGGTTTTGGTCTTCCCGGCTCGGTGCCGCCTGACCAAAGCTGCCCCTCCTATCTCGGTCACCGCCTGGCGAGTAGACTAATGATCATGGTTGCGCCCGCCCCCCTCGGGGCCAGGTTCTCCACGTAGTTGATTTGAGGGTCAGGATGGTGACTCTGAGTCACTAGTCAGCGCGGCTCCCAAGCCCCTCGTGGTTTGGCAGCCGACGTGCAGGCTCTTCCAGAGTCTTAATTACTGAAGGCCTTCGCTCTGCCTCTGCCAGGTACGGCCCAGGCTTCCCTTCTCCCTCCGCGGGAATGCCGCTCACGGCGTTTTACCAGTCCGCTGACAGGTATCTTGTGAGTTTGGTGATTTGTCCCTCCTCCGGGGCTCTCCTCCCCTTCTAGTTATGACAGGCGCCACCCTAGGGTCGGCCAGTCATTTAGAGTGCGTCACACTGAGCTCCACCTTTCGGTCAAGCTCTGTGTCTCATGGGCGTGGTTGCGAGTTGCCCTGGTTTCGCCCAAAACTTTGTTTGATCCACTTTAGAGAAAAGCAAAGTTCCCGATCTCACAGAGGCTCCCGTTGTCTTGTCCTATGTCCACGGGTAAGAAGCGCAAGCGTTTTGACGTCCAGCTTCTGACTGGGTCAAAGGTAGAGAAGACTGAGGTATGTCTTACTTCAGTCGGTGTGTTCTCTAGCCGCTCGGGCTGGGCTTCGTGCTCTTTTGATGCTTTTGGTGACTGGAGATACCAGTAGTCGAAAGGCATCCTGGGTTCGGGCGGAGGCTCAGTTGCTGCCTCTTCCGTGCCTCGACTAGCAATGAGCCGGCCCTGGTCACACCTTGTTTGGATTTTGCGGGTGTTGCTTCTCTGACATCCGAGACACTTTAGGCCCGGTTGCCTGGTGCTGCTTTTGGCCTTCCACCATGTGCCGTCGGCCTGTTGGTGGGAGTTGGGCCTGTAGCTCCTGCTGCCCTTGACGCTCCTCCAGGAGGAAGTCGGCAGCTGTTTTGGGTTCCTGCCCTCACCCGTCAGTCTGACTAGCCCGTCAGTCTGACTGGGGTATTTTCTCGCGGTTGTTTCGGTTAATTTTACCACTCAACAGAAAGGTCTCGACCACATGCACGTAAGCCTTTCGCACCAAGCTCTTGCCGTCTCGGATGCGGTGAGGCGTGGTCTATAGTGGTGACCATGCTGAGCCTTTTTAAGCTAAACATTCCAGCTTTAGCAAGGCCCTTGGGCAAACTTCGTCACCCGACGCTTCGGCGAGGGGTAAGAAGTTTGTAGTTGGTATTTTATGAGGATTATTGTAGCCTTCTAATATCCAGTCTCCGACTGTGGCTTAGACGGAGAGGGCTGTGTAGAGGCATTTTGGTGGGCGACAGGGTTTACCCTGGTCCCGCCTGTCCGGTCTGAAGCCCAGTTACGTTTGTCTGGTGTAAGCCGGTACCCGCTTTAGGTTGGGGTCCGTCTTACCGAACTCGACCTCTGAGAGGCTCTGTTCTGTGGCTGGCATATCCTCGTACCTTGTGCCCGTTGGTGGCTGAGCTCGCTTCTCCGCTTCTTTTGCTACCCCCCTAAGAGAGGAGTGGGTAGCTGGATCGACTCACCCTTCCCTTTGAAGCCGAGTCCTGCGGCTGACCAGCCCTTGAGGGCTGTTGTGCCACCTTCTTCAGGGGAATTATCTCTTGGACACAATTCCCCAGCTCACCTTAAGGGCAATCAGAGTCGCTGATGTTTGGGGCAACGGGCCCCCCGGCGGGTTCCCCGTTTCCGGCTTGTTTCAGTTCAGTGTTTCGAGTTTTCTGTCCGTTTTGTTGCGGACATCTGTCCCTCTCCCGCTGAGACCGGACCTGTGGTCCAAGCCTCTGTCGGGGATTCTCCGTCATTGTCCCTCGGTGCATACTCTCTCTGGCCACCCGGGCCGGTGTCGGGGAGGACGCTATGACTTCTGGACTCTCTGAGAGAGCCTCGCAGTTTATAGTCTAGAGTCGTAGGGATCCCACGAGGACCCTTTACAACTCTCGTTTGGAGCCCTGCTCCATTTGGTGTGAAGACCTTGGGGTCTCACCCGTAGACTACGGTAGGTGTAATGGCTGATTTTGAGTTATTTGTTGACAAGGGTAAAGTCCTTTACACTTTTCGTGGTTACCGTTCGGCCCTCGCAGCCACTCGTGTCGGGTTTTCCGGGCGGCTCGATGGTTTATCCCCCATTTCTTGTCCAAGTTTCTGCGTTCTGTTCTGCAGCGGCCAGCTATCCCGAAGCTGGCTCCTGCATGGAGCCTTCCGAAGGTTTTGGACGCTTTGGCAAAGCTTCCCTTTTTGCCCTTGTCTAAGGCCTCACTTATTCGCTTGACGATGAATACGTTTTCCTTATGGCAATAGCTTCCGGACAGCAGAGGAGTACGCTCCTTGCGCTGTCTACCTCCCAGGCCACATCAGGTGGGAGAGGCGGGAGTTCGGCTGGTCCACGGCCTTCCTTCCTTGCCAAGAATAAGTCGGCGTCCTCCGGACTGCTGGTGGAGGTTTTTCCTCATTCTGCCTGAGGAATTCTCCTCGGTCGCGGAGGACAATGTTTGGTGCCCCTTCAGGGCACTCGAGTGGTATTTAGTTAGAACTAAGGTTCAGCGAAAGGGTGATCAGTTGTTCCTCATTTCGTGGGAGCCCTTTTCCCCTGCGTCTCGAGAATCCATCTCCAGATGGATAGTGGACGCTGATCAGGCGGCGGGTCATGGGGCCCTGCTTGCTGGGTGCAGGGCCAGGGCCCATGATACCAGAAGTATCAGTACTTCCTGGGCATTGTTCCAGGGAGTGGGTTTGGATGACCTTTTTGGCGTCTTTTATCTTCGGGACGTCCCCTCTGGGGAGGGGTTGTTTGCAACTGCGTCCCTGCGGGCGGCTTCGGCTGCCATTGTCCCCCAGTAATCTCCTTCTCGTTCGGGACATGCCTCCCGGTTCGTGTATGTGCTGGTCTAGCAAATAATAGGTAGATACATTGATTTATTGTGGTAATAAATCAGAAAAATCAGAACTGATTTTATTATTTACTATATAAATCTATGTATCTACCTATGTCCCTCCCTCCGTCCCTCTCCTTGCGGGCAACATGTCCGAAGCTTTGTCTTTGGAGGTCGTGAAAGAGGATGAATGGCGGGCGTGCGGTGCGCACGTGAATTATGGGAAGGCGATGTACGGGGGTTGGGCATGCGAGTGTGACGTTTTTAAAGAGTTCTCGATGGTGGCGTAGTTTGGATAAACTAGCAAATAATAGGTAGATACATAGATTTATATAGTAAATAATAAAATCAGTTCTGATTTTTCTGACTGCAGTGTCATTTTCTATTTTCTTGGTGAGATGGTCCCATTTTAGTAGTTCAAGGTTTTCCCTTCCTGATGAAAACCAGGAGGTGTTGTTGATTAGGCGAGCACCTCGGTTTTGAATTTTTTGGAGGGTGTTTAATAGCGCTTTTCCACAGTTTGCCCATATAACATCACAATAGTTCATGCAGATGGGAGGATATTAGTGCATTGTTCACCATTTTCAATGACTCTTTATTTACTATATTTTTAATACTTTTTAACATATGTAATCCTGAATTTGCTTTCTTCTGCAATAGTTTAATATGATCCCGCCAAGTGAGGCTATCGTCGATTATTACTCCCAGATGTTTACATGATTGCACTCGTTTCAATTAGGGGGTTCCTTTTATCTTGATATGAAGTTTATCATCCTGTATTCTTTTTAAACGCTGTCTTGTGCCCAGCACAATGTACTCGGTTTTGTTTACATTTAAGCTTAATTTATTATGAACGAGCCATTGCCTTACATGCTCCAGATCCTCATTCATTTGCTGCATTAAAACAGTAATATCGCTGCCAGAAACATATAGGACAGTGTCGTCAGCATACATATGCTTACTTTACAATATCGAAGTCCTTCGGGTAGGCTGTTAATATACAATACAAACATAAGTGGGCCGAGTATTGACCCTTGAGGAACACCACATTTCAATGAAGAAAAACCAGATAATTTACCATTAACACACGTTGCTTGCGATCTGTTTTTCAGATAACTAGTAAACCATCGTAGAGGGCGATCTTGTATCCCATATTGTTGTAATTTTTTGAGAAGGAGATCATGATCCACCGTGTCGAAAGCCTTTTTATAATCTAACATTACAGCAATTACGACCTTTCCATCTTCCATGCTCTTCAGCCAGTCATCAGTACGTACATTCAATAGTGCTGTGGTAGTTGAGTGAAGTGGTCTGAAGCCTGACTGATACTTGCTAATTATACCGTTTCCGTTTAAATATTCGTAAAGTTGATTAAATACAATTCTTTCTCCGATTTTTGACAAAATTGGAAGAATTGAAATTGGCCTATAATTACATGCTTCTTTTGTTCCACCTTTATGTAATGCTACTACACGAGCAACTTTCCAGTTATCCGGAACAATCCCAGAAGTTATAGAAAGATTTATTATATTTGTTAATAGTTCTTTGATGAAAGGTATTGCAAGTTTTATCAATCTAATCGGTAGTAGATCATTTCCCATGGCTTTATCATTAGATAAATTACTTATTTGCTTTGAAACATTAATTGTTGTAACAGTAGTAAGTTCAAAATGACAATTCAACGTAGATGGTGTTACGTGACATTGTGAGTCAGTATCATTGACATCTCTTATTATCTTATTGGCTAAATCTGGTCCGATATTGATGAAATATTCATTTAATTCATGGGCGATTAGTTGCGCATCATTGATTTCTCCTGATTCAGTCATTAGCGATGTAATTGTGTTACTCTTCTTCTTTCGAGGGATTAAAAGATTAAGGTTTCTCCAAGTCTGGCCTAGGTTCCCATTCGAGTTTTTAATTTTCTCTTGAAACTTTAGTCTTTTGTTAGATTTTATTCTCGCAGTTACATAATTTTTCATTTTCTTAAAATTTTTCCAGTCTTCTATTCTCCTACTTTTGAAGGCAACTTTTTTCAGGTGTTTCGTTCATGAATTAAATTCAATATTTCTACATCAATCCAAGGTGACTTGTTTTTTCTTACTCTATTTTCCCTAACTGGTGCATATATATTACACACGGAAGAAAACAATGATTCAAAGGCAAGTAGTGACAAATTGACATTTTGTGCATTATATACAGAAATCCAATCAATCTCACTTAATGCAAGGCAAAAATCATTTTCATTAAATGTTTTATAACTTCTGTAGGTTCTGTAGACGTGTTTTGAAACAGAATGTTTGCTTTTCCCCCATACAATGTAAACCAGTGAATGGTCACTGGTCCCTATATGCATTACACCACTTTCAATAACTTTGTTTTCATTATTTGTAAAAATTAAATCAATCATTGTAAAGGTACTATAGGTGACTCTTGTTGCTCTTTCAATGACCTGAAATAATGAAAAATCGTCACACATTTGTCTTAACCTTTTTGTATAACAATTATTAGTAACAGTGGCAAGGTAATCACAGTTGAAATCACCTAAGAATATAATATCTTTGTTTACGTCTTCCACTTTCATTAAAACCATTTCAATTGCATCAAATAAAGCAATACTTGAACCAGCTAGGCGGTCTGTACCAAGCAATGACTATTATTGGTGATGATTTAGGTTGGTTTATTTCAATGGCAATCAGTTCAACTTGATCCATGAATAAATCTTGCCTCAATTTATGATTCAATCTATTCTCATTCACATAGATTAGAACTCCTCCCCCGCGAGTATTACGATCTTTCCTGTATACGACATAATCCTCGATGTCAATTCTAGCATCATGTATTGTATCACTAAGACGAGTCTCATTCAGTGCTAACACATCAAATCCATGCTCCTGAATAGTAACTTTCACTTCGTCAATATTTGGAAGAAGCGACCTTATATTATGATGTGCTATTCTCAGTCCATGTTTATTCTTAATTTTCATACTCTTATTTAGGCCTTTTCGGTTTGTTGTTTCACCTGATTTTTTATCACGATGATGTACAGGTCGTTTTTGATCATCATTGTTATTAACACATCTCGATAGTAGGTTGTCATCATCATTAGCATCATCGCCGATGGTATGGTGGTCTGTTTCATCGTCGTCAATGTATTCATTTTCTGGAGTTATGAATGATTCTTTGCGTTCATCCTGTTCGATGTCTTCCAAGAAATGGTGATTTTCAGGGCCGAGTACTTCAGTGACCGAACCGGCACACTCTTCCTGGCCGAGATGTTAATATTGGTAGACGGTTGGACAGTCTTTAGCTTTATGTCCCCAGAGCAAGCATTGACGACATTGGATCATGGTGTTATGTCTACAGTTAGCTCTGTTGTGGTTCATCTCGCCACAGTTATAGCAACCTGAATAATCTTCAGTTTGTGTTTGTAGGGCGTATTGTGATGGGCGTGTCTCGTTTCTCACTATGTCACTGTAGAGATTGCGAGCTATCATGGGTCGATGTATACCAGTTTTAGGCATGCCAGAGTCACCTGCTGTGGCTGTCACTCCTCAAGTGACTGATGAGGTTTCTAGCAAGAAACCGAACTCCATCTTCGTTCAAGTGGATGCCGTCACGGCCAACATGCAGATCTGGACGAATGTTGCCGTTATCTATTTCTATCCATCCATGCTTATCTAGCATAGATTTCATCATTGTGTTGATTTTCACAGCTTGTTCTGGACATGATTTGTTTGATATTATTGAACTCCAGCTAAGTCGTTTGACTGATGGGCAAGATTTCATCAGATGGAGCCCCGTTGACTCAACCATTAATTGTCACGATCTCTTGTGGTTCATTTGACGCTATATTGTTGGTCCCGACATGTAGGATTATTTCCTCAGGTTCAAGATTGTTGGCAATTGGAACAGTGACGTCACATATCTGCTCAATTTTGGCACCTGGGATTGTTTTGCAGATCACACGTTTGGAGTTTGAAAGTTTTCTGGGTTTGACTTTCCGTAGCATCGAGTCTCCGATAATTAGGATTTCGGTCTTCTGTTTTGAGTTTTTGAACCGTTTTTGTTGTTTTTGTCGATAGTCACGAAGTTGGACGTTGAGATTTTCCGTTTCGGACTGATCATTAGATATTCGATCCTTCTCAGTATTGTCTTTGTCATTTTCAACATGATCGGTGCTTTCCGTTGTTAGTCGGGTATCTCCGGTGACGAGAAGATTGAGTTTTGAGCTTATTTCATTTATGTTCATGGCAAGGTCATTAACCTTTATGATGATTGCGTTTTCTTTATCATGGCTGAAAGGTTGGATTGTTGTATCTTTCTCTTTCTTGCGACATTCAGTAGAATGTTTACATGGTACATTGCGGTACTTGGCAGTTGTATGGTTCAATACCATGTTTGTATGGTTCTAACCATGGTTCAGTACCATGGATGTATTGTATTAGCACGGTAGATGTATTTTTCTCCTTTGGTTTGCAGTTAATTCACATATTTTATTTCTGCGTTCAAATAACAAATACAAAGTTATACATGTTTACATAAGTATTACATAAAAAGCAAATCATGTCCAATAATATTATACAATAACCATAGTATACAAATGATGCGCAGGTATGAGTGGGTCGGTAAGGTAACTTTGGGCGTGGTTTAAACACACTGCGTATCATCTGTTTCATAGAACGGACTTTAATTTTTTTTATTTTTTTTTTTAAATAAGAATTGTAGGGGGAAAAAAATGATATCGCGTGTATACAGTAAAAATTATGTAATTTCGTAGTCCTTAGGTTTTCTAAGATTTTAGTTGAAAGTGGGTCGGTAAGGTAACTTTGGGCGTGGTTTAAACAAACTGCGTATCATCTGTTTCATAGAATGGACTTTAATTATTATTTTTTTTATTTATTTTTTTTTATCAGAATTGTAGGGGGGAAAAAATGATATCGCGTGTATACAGTAAAAATTGTGTAATTTCATAGTCCTTAGGTTTTCTAAGATTTTAGTTGAAATTAAAAACTGACAATTAAAAAGGACATGCAGATATAGGAATCTGACTTAAATTTATTATATTAAGAAATGCATTAATGTAGTTAAGACGTGTGCAATTATTATTTAGAGGAAAAGAGGATTGGAAAACTCAACTTAATTTCATTTGGCCATTTATAATTATCAATGGTGTGTACATTTAGAATTTGTGCAACAGCTCGAAATATCATAAAGAAGGTCTGCACTAGTCAAGACTATATACAGTACCTACAAGCCCCAAACCAACACAGCGCACACAGTACAGTTACCTATATACATGCATCTGAATATACACACGTACGTACACAATTACGTTAAAGGTAAAGACCAGTTTTGGAAACTCCCCTCTCTCAAAAAATGAAATGGAAGCTCTCATTACCAATCATGTGAAAAATATGTTTTGACTATTATACGTGATGATACAAATTTTGCCGGGAAACCGCCTAATAATTGATATATTTGGTAAATTATTATATCTATTGGGACCAAATAGATATCGCGCAGGTGGTCGCGTAGTCCCATATACATCTTTCTGTGTACAGTGCTTGTAACTTTACCAAGACTGGGCCAAATTTCTTATCATTTGGATGATTCCAGAACCTTGCAGTACACACCAATACTTATATGCTAGATGATCAACCTTTTCTGAACGATTCCACAACGTTTCTTTCACAATGCAATCGCATGACCAGAACTGGCCTTTATCTTTAACCAGCCCTTGCTACTGCATGGTGTATACATTAATTCCTGCATTTTATGAATGGCTGTGCCTGTGACTATAATTATGTGTGCTTCGTGTGTTTCTTGGTCTTCTAGAATGCAAAACCATGCTGAAAAGCAGCTGAATACTGCTTTTCCCCTGCTAATCTACAACAGTATGGGTGAGTTTTAATCATCTACTTTATTTACGATATGTACATAGATCTAGTCGATGTCTAGATAGTCATTTATGACATTGTCAACTGGTACTTAACACACCTTCGAACTTCCAACCACCCATAGCTGCATTACCATATATCCTGGCTGTTCTATATTGATTCTGAAAATTTCAAACACCACTGTACAAAACTCAACTGAGTTAACTCAAAATTGGTACTTTTAATATTTAGTGACAATTGATGACACCTAAATAGCAGTAAATACAATCTTTTTAACTTACCGATGTTAGAAAGAATATTTTTATTTTGAGGGTCTACTGCATGTCTAGTGTCAAACTTGCCGATCAGCCACATCGTATTCATTGTGTGCAATTGAGTGCAGTGTGTGTATTATGTGTAATTGCTGCCTCTCAGCAGAGGCGGCGCTCCTGGTGGCCACAGTGCCCCCCACTTTTCAAGTACCCCAAAAGTGCCCTTTTTTACATAGGAAAAGTGCCCCTTTTAACTTTGTAAGAATTGCCCTTTTACTTTGACAAGTGCCCCTATTATTTATAAAAGTGCCCCTTCCTCTTTTCACCTCTGATATAAGTGCCCCTTTTATTTTGACACGTAATATGTGAAGCTGCTAAAGTGTAACCTTTCGCTATAGCGTAACCTAACGCCTAAGTAACTGTAAAAAGGTCCACTTCAGCAGATACGTTATATACCCACTGATACACACTGTAACAGTTGAGGAGCACACGCTAACCGTGATTTGTAGCGCAACACACGCGAACCATTATGGTGGCCCTGAAGGGACATCGCGAATCACAAACTTTGTTGTGAAATTCGCGATTGTCGCGAATTTCGTCGGGAATTATTCGCGATAGAATTTTCACCTTGTCGCATATTTTGTAACAAATTGTATTGCTTTAGTTATCTTCTTTCTCCTTTATCTCTGCTTTCTTTCTCTCTTCCTCACTCTTCGATAACCTTTCTCTCTCTCTCTCTCTCTCATCTCCTTCTCTCTTTCTCTTTATCTTCCCTCCCTTTCTGTTTTTCTCTTTCTCTCTCAGCTCCTTCTTTCTCTTTCTATCTACTAACTGCTGTTTTGCTATAGCCAAGCTTTAAAGCCTTTCTAAATTGTAGGAGGCCCAACAATTTTAAGGGCTTAATTTCACTTAAATTGTGTAATTATGTAATCATTTAAGACACACTTCTGCAAGGATTTTCAAAACAAATGTGTTTGAAGACGAATATAGTGCTGAAAGAATACAAAATTAGGGTTTTCTGCGTACAACACAAAACCTCAATTGGACACTCCTTCATCAATATTCGTCTTCAAACATATTTGTTTTATAAATCATTGCAGAAGTGTGTGTTAAAGACATCCTCTTTCACATCATTATACAATTTAAGTGGAATTTTGCCATTAAATATTTAGCAAATTTTGGGCTCCCAACACTTTAGAGGGGCTTTAAGAGGGCTATGTGTTTATAATCTGTTAAGTACATACATTCAGAAACATAAGGGAAAGCTCAATACCACATATGCGGACCATTCTAAACGTAGTATACGTTCAAACCTCTTTGGTTCTAAACAACCACATGATTGTTTCATAGTGAAAGAAGAATCTGAGAAAATGTCAGGTGTTTAAAGCCCTCTAAAGTTTTGGGAGCCCCACAAATTTCATGGCAAGTATTTCCTTAGCTTCGGACAGGCGAACCTCCAAGAAATCCAAGGTTTATCATGATTATATTCAGGCTGAAAAAGTCACAGATTTTAAGCGATATCCTGGCAAAAGTATTCACCCGAATCGCAAGAATTGAGTTTGAAAATTCGTTTTTTTCTTCAGCTTATGAGCGGGCACATCGGCCCTCAATCACCGGCCCCTGTCCGCCCAAAAGTATGCACCAAATCGCACGAATTGAGTTTGAAAATTGCTTTATTCTTCAGCTTCTAAGGGGCACACCCCGTTAGCGCCGCTAAAAGAATCTCATGAACCCCCCGCGAGCGGCTGGGACCTTTACTGGCTAAAGTAAACTGCTGCTAAAGCGTAACCTGCTGCTAAAGTGTAACCCGGTGTTAAAGTGTAGCCTGCTGCTAAAGCGTAATCTGCTGCTAATAGGTGTAACCTGCTGCTAAAGTGTAACCTGCTGCTATAGAGTAATTACCTGCCGCTAAAGTGTAACCTGCTGCTATAGAGTAGCCTGCTGCTAAAGTGTAACCTGCTGTTAAAGTGTAGCTTGTTGCTAAAGGTTTCCTGCTGTTAAAGTGTACGCTGCCGTTAAAGTGTAGCCTACTGCTAAAGTGTAACCTGCATTTAAAGCGTAGCCTGCTGCTAAAGTGTAACCCGGTGTTAAAGTGTAGCCTGCTGCTAAAGCGTAATCTGCTGCTAATAGGTGTAACCTGCTGCTAAAGTGTAACCTGCTGCTATAGAGTAATTACCTGCCGCTAAAGTGTAACCTGCTGCTATAGAGTAGCCTGCTGCTAAAGTGTAACCTGCTGTTAAAGTGTAGCTTGTTGCTAAAGGTTTCCTGCTGTTAAAGTGTAAGCTGCCGTTAAAGTGTAGCCTACTGCTAAAGTGTAACCTGCATTTTAAGCGTAGCCTGCTGCTAAACTGTAACCTGCTGTTAAAGTTTTGGGGTGCTACTCAAGTGTATGACATTCCCTGTACATGGCACTTTAACAGGAATATAATACAGATCTGTGCTTGACAATTTCCTTGTATGTCAGCTGCACTTGTTGTACCTGCCATCATCATCACATTCTTCATCGACTTTGTCGACGGGATTGAATTTGGTATCACGGCGTTTATTAGGACTAGTAATAGGCCTTATGTTATTATTATACAGTCATCTCCCTCTGGAAGTTAATGACCCTTAGTAATAAAGGTAAGGAGCAGGTACCAAAATAGCAAAATGTTGATGTTAGATTTCATATTGAAAGCAGTATTAATCCCCTTTCCATGAAATGTACTAAGACTATCACTGTGATGAGTATCTGTGATGCATCGATTGCTGGACACTGGTCAGTACCTCATCACGCCTCCGTGCGCGCCGATAACGCGTACGATACGGCCGCGATGCCCGTTTGCTGAAGTGAACTTTATTTTCAGAAACTTAGGCGTCGGGTTTCACTTTAGCGGAGTTTTTACTTTAGCAGCTTAACACACGTACCCCTTTTCCTTCGACAAATCCTATTTTCCTTTGCTATAAGGGTCCATTTTCCATTCTCATAAGTGCCCTTTTTAATCTCTAGTAAGTGCCCCTTTTCAGGCACGAGAAGCGCCCCTTTTCACTTTTGATAAGTGCCCCCTTCACCTCTGATAATCGCCCTATTCAAATCTGAGGGGTGCCCCTTTTACTTTGACAAGTGCCCCGTTTCCTTTGTAAGAAATGCCCCTTCCCCTTTTAATAACTACCCACTTTTAACTCGGATAAGCGCACATTATATGTTCACATGTGCCCCTTTCCTTTCAATAAGTGCCCCTTTTCTTATGATGAGCGCCCCATTTAACAAAAAGAGCCCCTTCCCCCTTCTCATAAATGCCCCTTTTCACCTATGAAAATAGTCCCCTTTCATTCTCATAAGTGCCCCTTTTCATCTCTGGTAAATTACCCTATTAAATTCTGAGAGATACTCTTTTTACTTTGACAAGTGTCCCTTTTTCCTCCTGATAAGTGCTCTTTTCATCTCTAATAACTGCCCCTTTTATTTTGACACGTGCCCCATTTCCTTCCTAATAAATGCTCTTTTTCCTTCTTATAAGTGCCCCTTCTCCTTCTCATAACTACCTCCTTTCATCTCTGATAAGTGCCCCGTTTATTTTAACATGTGCCTCTTTTTCTTTTTAATAAGAGCCACTTCCCCTTCTCATAAAATCCCACCTTTCACCTGCGATAAATGCCCCTATCAAAATATGATGGGTGCCTCTTTTCCGTCGACAAATGCCCATTTCCCATTCTCATAAGTGCCTTTTTTATCCCTGGTGAGTGCCCCCTTTTTAGGTGTAAGAAGTGCCCCATTCCACCTCTGATAATTACCCGTTGTAATTTGACGCGTGCTCCTTTTCTTTTCTAATAAGTGTCATCCCTTTCGATAAGTGTCCCCTTTTACTCTCATCATTAAACGTGCCCCTAATTTCAAGCGACTAAGAGCAATATCCCCCAAAGCTCGCTCGCATTTATAGATGTTATATTTATGTTACTTATCAAAGGTCTTTTCAGTCTTCTGTTATGAAAATGTGCTTATAACCCCATCAGGATTGGGTTTTTCCTCTTTATAAGATGTAATTTTTCGCACTGCGTCTTCACAAATCTTAAATTTTTTCCTCGCTCGTTTTGCTCGCTCGCAAATAATTTTTCAGACCATCACACCCAACTGCAAGGTATGATGCTTAAGCAATATCTTATACGATGTATAAAGAGAAACAAATATTGAAATCATCCCTGATAATGTAATCACAATATAGGGGTATATACCAATGTCTTAAAAAATGTAAATTTTCGCTTAGAGATTTCCCTTTGTAGGTGCCCTTTTTCCAGAAAGTGCCCTTTTTTGTTGGTGCCCCGCCGCCTCTGTCTCTCAGCATGTAGTACGGTGCTAAAAGTCAATACGCATTAATAGCATTGACTCTCTATGCTTTGCTGGAGTGCTTCCGACAGGATAAGCTATATAGACTGAACATGTATGATCCTATGTAATTTGGTGTAGGATCTTGATGGTTTGTGGGGTATATCATTCAAAGCAAAGTTTGTCCATTTGCATACACATTAATTAACTCTGCTGTGAGTAGTGTCATTGTTCGCAGAATTGAATGTTTTATTCTTTTTAGAAAATAAATAAAATACCGCATAAGAACCCAGCAAATAAACAAATTAAGCTAATCGATGTCATGTCTGCCTCTGTGACTGTGTGATTTCACGTTGATAGTTGTTGATATTCATATTTGTTTTTGTTATAGACTCTAATTCAAAATTGTCTTTTTTTAATTACAGATATATTCGCAACATGATATGAGTATTTTCATATCGACCTCGTTCTTCATCAGCATCTTCACCAATACATTCACGGCACCATCACCACGTCGTCGTCGACCTCCGTTTTGGCGTTTGAAGTTTGTTGCGAACTCCAATAATGAATTGGATATTGACATTATCGACTTTCGTTCCGTCTTCATTGCAAGCACCGTCGACGTCGAGCTTTGATAAGAATTAGGTAAGAACCTCCTTCTTACCTTCTTCGTCTTCGATTTGCGTTTCGTCGTTTGCAGGTCTGATCCTGACTCCGACTAATGATGACTTTATTGACTTTGTTCCGTCTTCGATCATCGTCGACGTTGAACTCTATACCGAGTTTCACCATGCATCGCCAAACGTGGACTACGCATCCGATCGACATCGCCGATCCTTGGCGTTCGTTCATCATTCATTTTTAACTGTACTATGATCACCGACGTACTCATCTTTGATCTACCAATTAAGTAGGCCTACCAATTGTTTCTTCGACTTTCGTCTTTCGACTAAATTCGAGTCCGACATCGTCGACGACTCTCGCACCTTTGCTGGAAGGACAGTTTGTATAATGTACTATGTAATTTGAATATGAGCGGCAGTTTTCCGCTATAGAAATAGACTAACCACTTTACTTATAATATTGTTGTGTGCTGAAAGTGTTTATAGTGTCATGTATAATGATGTAACAAGCGGCAGTCTTTCGCTTTAGAAATAAATTGTTTTATATATTTCACGCGAGCTAGATTTTAGCTCGTTTGAATAAACGCTTTAAAAAATATATACATATTGTTTCCATTGTTCTTTGTTTGAAGCCTAGGCCTGTTAATTGTTCTCTCCTGAATCAAGGTAAACAAAAGGTAAAGACTTAGATTGGGGGATGTTTGATACGTCATATGATCATTCAACAATAATGATCATTTTTTCAACCCCCTCTCCTGGTTTAATCTCTTGCCAAACACTGTTAGATATGAAACAGATGAATCAACATGATCGTGATGCCTTTTCTTCTAACAGATGTTTGCGAGAGAAGTGGCTGAACCTCGAGAAAATGGATAATTGTGTTGGAAGTGAACTTCATGCCAGCTCCTGTCACTTTTGTGTCTACTTTGCAGACCAGCATATGCTCTTTCAAAGCTTAATAAACAAGGGCTGGCAGATTTTGTGAGGAATACTGTGTTGAAAGTGCATTAAGGTAGTAGATTTTCAAATGATAAAAAAATCAATTACACAGCAATGTAATCAATGCTATCTTGTTTTATCTAGCTACATGCAGAATGGAAAGGCGACTGTGTATACGTGCAGTAATAT
The DNA here is from genome assembly GCA_037976565.1 of Mesocentrotus franciscanus. NCBI lineage: Eukaryota > Metazoa > Echinodermata > Echinoidea > Camarodonta > Strongylocentrotidae > Mesocentrotus > Mesocentrotus franciscanus. The sequence goes on along the minus strand of CP137667.1, from coordinate 34,706,009 downwards.
AGGATTTCCCGGCGAAATTCTTGAGTTTGTCATTCGAATTTATTTACACTGCATTTAAGTTAGCGCAGATCGGCTTTGCCATGCCAATTATCATTAAATTTTTCCGTTTTTGTATTTAATTTAGGATTTTGGTCGAAGGGTTTCATAGATCTGTCATTTAATTTAGAAACTGCTCAACTAGCATTCAAATTAATCGTCACTTGTCGAGGCGTCATTTTTTTATCATTTAAATTAACACCTGTTATTCGTATTCGAAATATGTTTATTCAAGTTAGGAATGTTAGGGGGAAGAAATGCAACACACGTTTACAGTTTTAAAATAATGCAATTAAAAATGCATGATTTACTATTGAGATCTATTCTGTTATTACATTTATTCATTTTCAGGACAATGCATAAATTATGGGTGTAGTCAGACATTAAGTAAACATGAACATTTACAAACATATTAAGACATCAAGTCCGTAGATGCAAGTCGTTTTTTTCCTTCAAGTTCAAGTTTCAAGTTTATTTCACATTTCACAAAAAAGAGTTTACATAATTGACAAGATTAGAACATAATGAGGTATACTAGAAGTAACACATTATATAATCAAATCTTTGTAAAGACGTCGAAATTAATTGTATTGAATAGTAGGTTATACAAGGTGAAATGTGGGGAACCTATTAAAAGCTCAGCTTGTAGATTATAGGTTCCCCTGAATAAAACTAATATTTTATTGAAGTGGTTGCAATGGTGAAGGACGTAACAATAATAATAGGTGGGCAAGAAGGCCTCAACATAAGATGATATACAAAGTTAAAACAAGCAAAATTAGCAAACAAATTGATTTGTTACCAACGAAGTGTCACGTTAGTCACTTTAAAATATAATTGAGGTCATTGAACGAGGTCATTGGTCGAGGTCATTCGGGCGAGGCAGTAGACATGAACAATCATTATACTAATATACAAGATCATAATATGCAATCATACCGAGGCGACAATATTCATGGAATGTTCATTGCAGAATATCATAAGTAATATGATTACAATGTGGGTTATATGAATTTAATAGGGACTGTTTAAGCTTGCGCTTGAAACAATTCAACGACGGGGATTCTATTATCTCCTTATTCAGCGCGTTCCAAAATGTTGGTCCTGAGTGGATTATTGTTTTGAGTGCAAATGCAGTGCGGACGCGGAAAAGGTGAAAATGATCAATTTGTCTGGTGGGATATGAGTGGACGGCATTGTTGTTAATGAACATGGGAGTAAATACACTGGGTAAATCACCTTTGTTTAGATGGTACATGAAGATACCAAGACAATAAATAGTACAAATCGGAAATTTTGATTATGTTGTCAGTACGAAAATATCCATCAGTATGTGAGCGAAAATCAGCAAAGTTAATTGTTCGTATTGATCTTTTTTGAATAATGAAAATGTTATCAATATTTACTTTCGTAACTTTCGTTCCCCCATGCTAATATACCATAATTTAGATAGGGTGATAATAATGTAGCAAGATGTGTAATACATGAGAAGGAAAATAACAATCTTGTTTTGAGTCCTCTTATCCGTAGAAAATCCTTCAAAGCATTCACATTCCAAAGTATAATCTCTTCTAAAGTAAGTTCAGATACGTTTCCATCCATCATTCAATGAAAAAACGACGAAAATGTAATTTTCAGCGATACTATCGGGTGAATATTACGGCGTTTACGCGAATTCGGAATTGGCTGTTCACAATGTACACGCTAGTACGAGTACCCATGGGCAACGCTCTTTTGTTTATCTCCAATGACCTATGACCGAGTACCACAATGCATTGCGCGCTGAGATCGCGAATTGGCTTATTGGATGCACACGAGACCAAAGTCCGGTACTGGGAGGGTTCTTTTTCCCCGTGCTTTGTTCATTCCCTTTCTTTCGTGTTCCTATATCAACTATTAAAATAGATATAACTATATGCTGTGACACTGCTCAATACTACTAACTTGTTCAGTATTTGCATGGTACGTGATGGAGTGATACACATGCACGTGTTATGTATGATCCTGTTTACATGGAAGAGTAAAATAGTATAAGGTAGGTAAGATACCTGAAACCTAAAAGAAGTGAGTGCATGATCGTTTCGGTCAGTGGTCTTAATTGGTATAAATTGTTTATGGTGTTGGTGTTGTGGATTGTTGTGATTATTTTTTTATGGCGCTGATGGTTGTGTTGATGCTGATTGAAGCGGTACATGAGTATATTACGTGATCTATATGGTGGTGCATGGTGTAGGTTTCGATGTAGCATGCGTGATACGGTGGTAGTATATACGTGATCATGGTAGTATCAGGAACTTCCTGGTAGTATACTAGAGATCGAGCTAGGTGTATATGGTATATGTTAGTGATGGTGGTGATATGGTGCATGGCACTGGCGTACTGGTGGGGGCGCTAGCCCCCAAATAAAATAAAACCATGACTTATTTTCAATTCCATACAAGTGATTTATAAATGTTCGTGATACCACTTGATTTTCAACAAAATGCGCGTTTCTCCATTTCTATTTCAAACTGACACTTTCCCAAATAGCCAGGAAGAGCATATGTTTTTTATAGTCACTAATGGGCCTAAGTGGCCACTAACAGTAACACTAGTGGATAACCGTAATTTATATCCAGTTTAGCGAAAAGTCTGGATACCCGTATGTCCGGCCGAGAGAAGAGCTTTAATAGAGAAGATCGCGGCAGCTCTAGGCGGTACGCGACTTTGCGTTTTACACCCTGGCCTGGACATTTTCCCGGTAAATAGCAATGAAACTGCTTGAATGAGTCTAGTCTACGCTCCTCGATCGGGCGCGCCAGTTCCAAATCGAATCGTACATGCACAGACGTACGTCGATGCAGCATTTATACACACCGTACGCAGCTGCAATACTGAAGATTAAGGGAGAAGATATAGGATTTCAAGTTCAGAACAACAAGTTAAGAAGCTTGCTGCACGATGGAATTCATAGAGGATGATGACGGAGTGGCAATGCAGACGCCTTTGCGGGTATGAATACTGTAAATCCAGTTTTGAATTGTAGATATGAGTACGATTAACTGTAACTGTTAGGCATCCATAGTTAGCAAAACTAAGAGTAAGACTAAGTGAGTCGCTGCACAGTGTCACATTGTCACTGTCACTGTCAGTACTGTCTGTCAGTCAACATTAACAACAGCAATGTCAATTGGACTAGCTAAGCATAAGTAACAATAAACAAACATAACGTTAGATCTAACGTTATGTAGTCTAGGACTGCAGGAGGGCCTAACTTAAGGTGTAACTTACTAACTTAATACAGTTCATGAGTTAACTTAGGAGTTATGAATATGAAGTAGATCTAGCCCTGTGCTAAACAAGTTCTCCAATAAAGTCTACTAAAGCTAACTTTACTACTTCTACTATCTACGTACCGTATAGAATCTAGATCTACTAGGTCTAGATCTAGACTATGGTTAATACTTTTCAGTTAATAATTTTAACTGTCAATGTTTTCCGTAGACCGAAGATTTCTGTCTCTTTCGTTCGTTAGCCTCTGATTTGGGTAGGGTCGGCTCCTCTCTTTAGAGACAGAAACGGACCATAGGCGTTCCTCGACCCCACCAGGGGGCCTACGGCGGGCCCCTGAAGGCTCAATGACCGTTATAAAATGCCTCAAATCCCTGAGTTTCAGTAGGCTCAGCCCCCTGGACCCCACGCCAATTAGTGACCGGCCAGTGTCAGGCGCGGATCTAGGGGGTTAGGGGTTTAAACCTCCCCCCCTTGGGCCGCCAAAAAAGAAAAAACAAAAAAAACGTACACTGGAGAGAAACTTTTCAAGTCCAAATATTGTGAGAAGATATTCAACTCATCTGGGGGGTGTTTCATAAAGCTGTTCGTAAAGTTACGCATGACTTTACGAATGACTTAAATATGAAAAGCCAAATGGGATGCTCAATCGTTTTTAACTGCATCAACTAAAGTTGAACTGTGCAGATGTAGATTAACATTCTTATTATAACAAACATTTTAATGCAAAGTATATTTTTTGCCATAATTTAATTAAGATTATTGGAAATATAGTCACACTTTGTTAAAACATCAGGAAAAACTTTGGGCATCCTTTCTGGCACTTCATATTCAAGTCGTTCGTAAAGTCATGCGTAACTTTACGAACAGCTTTATCAAACACCCCCCTGGTAACTTAACCAAACACATTATAACTCTGGATATAACTGTATTTAACTGTTACTTGATTTAAAAAAGACTTTATCATGCACTGCTGTTTATGGCCTCCATTGTGTTAGTAGATGCCAGGAAAACATCACTTACGGGCCGGGGGGTTCAAAATAGCAACAACAACAAAAAAATCGCCTCGCCGCTACGTGGCTCGTGGACGATGCACAGCATCGTCATTGGGTCAAACAGATACTGTTAAAAAAGTTACTTGATTTAAAAAGACGTTATCATGCACTGCTTTTTATGGTCTCCATTGTGTTTCCGGGGACTCTGCCCCTTGACCCCTGCCGCGCCAATTTACACTTTACGCTCTACCTGATCGTAAATACTTTAGCCTCCCCCCACCCACTTTGAAAAACGTTCAGCGGGGCCTGCATGTAAGAGTGGGGTGATGCGGAATTTTTGTCTGCCAGCCCCAAACGTTTTTGCTCATTACGCCACTGGTGCATGGTGTTGCATATGAGCTGGCTGTATATAATGGTGTATGATGATGTTAGTGGTAGTGTACTTGCTTTTGGTGCAGTTGTTGGTGCACGTAGTGGTATTAGTCCTGGTTGTACTAGAAAGGTGTATGATGATGTTAATGTTGATGCTGATATTTGGTGGTGTATATTATATATTATTATGTATATTCATGTCTGTATATAAAACACATATATATATATATATATATTTGGATATTGTATAAAAAAATTCACATTATGGATTAATATATGTTTCATGAATTTACAAGTTATGCGCCCGTCCATGAAAATAAAAGAATTGAATAGATTATTATACACACAGTGCACCCTCCGGCACTGAAAAATGAGGAAGATAGCGTTTCACGTAAGGCACACGACAGTTGTAGTTCCAGCAATATATCTTACATTTTATCTTCAAGTTGCCTCAAATTCTACAAAATAACTGTACTAACTAAAAAACTGCCCTTTTTAATTTAAGATTAATTGTCAATCGATCGATCTGCACGTAATAAGTCTGACTTGATGGTGTCATATTGTTGAACATAAACTAGATGTTTTAACACTAACTGAAGATTATGACTGTGTATAGGTCCCGCAAGCAAACACCAGCTGGCTACAATATCGTACATGTTCCCAGAACACATCGCAGAAGTGGCGGGGTTGCCGTGCTGTCTAGTATCTGCTTATATAGAAGCTGCAGGGAGATGATAGATCTCCCTGGAAGCTGCGTACAATTAGGATCAACGTATACCAAATCATTTGAGATCATCGAATGCAGCATGGGAATTATTGTGGCTTTGAAATTTGCTACTATCTATCGTCCTCCACCATCTAGGAAGAACAATGAATGCCACCTTTGCCGACTTCTATCTTTTCTTCTTCTTTCTCTCTTCCCTTTTCTTTCTTTTTCCCCTCCTTTTTCTTCCCCCCTTTTTCTCCTTTTCTCCATCGTTCTTTTACCCCTTCCCCCTTCCCCTTTTTTTTACCGCTGGGGGCACGTTCCCTTTGAATCCGCCATTAGTATAGTTGTATAGAGGTACCGTTTCCTGCGTTCTGATTGGCCGGCTGGATAGACGTATAGTCGTATAGTAATTAGTTGTATAGTTGTACGGATAGTGGCGTGCTTGGCCCGCCATATTTACCCCGACCAAGATTTGTGGTGGACATTAGATTCATAGCATTAGCAGCTAGGCATCATGCATTTGCAGCATGTCAAAAACTTAGTACGTGTTATAGCAATTGCTCGTTTATGTGAATACAGCTATTGGCATTTCCTCTAGGATTTTCTACAAACTTTGATTAACATATTTAATAAGTGTTTTAAGACGACTAAATGTGGAGGGGGGCATACCCTATTGTGTCCCCACCCTTAATTTTTTTTTTTGGGGGGGGAGGTGTGTCCCCCTGTCCACCCCCTGATTGGCGCTCATGACGATGATCAGTTTCGTACTCTCTTTCGTGCGTTAATCCCGTTATATTTTGTATTGATTGTTGTAATGCTTGGGAGAATATTTACTCCCATTTTAGCCCAGTGATCACTGTTAATTTTGTATCGAATATCAACGCCGATGAGAGTTTCCCGCTCCCTTTCACACGTTGACGTTTGTTTGATATTGTGTACTTTTTATGTGCTCAATGATGATGATTTCAAGCTCCGATTATTTGTTTGATTGTACCCGTATTAAATCGTCGATATTTAATTTCATATTTATATTGTTTGATAGTGTAGTTTTGCACGGGAGATCATTTAAGTTAAAAGTAGTCCCATGGAGAACAAACAGAGCGTTTGAATTGTGATTGATGGTGTGTGTGATTTGAGCCCGGACATTAATTGGAACTTATTTGTTTGTTTTTTTCCTTTTTGGCAGTAAAATATTCACCTACATAGTTATTTACATTTATTGGTATCACACCAAACCCTCTTGGGGTTTTCCACACATGTTTTGAATTTATCATATATGTACTGGAAGAATACCAAACTCTATGAAAATGGCCAAAGTTATTCCAATTTTTAGGAAAGGTGACGCACAAAAAGTAAATAATTACAGACCTATCTCTTTGCTAACTTCTTTCTCAAAAATTCTGGAAAAGGCTATTTTCATTAGAGTTTCAACATTTTTTAAGAAGCACAGTTTTTTCTGTAAGACATAATTTTGTTTTAGAGGAAGCATAGTGATTCCCATGCGATATTAACTTTGATTAAAAAAGTGACTACAGCTATGGATGACCAATCACACATCATAGGTATGTTTCTGAACTTTTACAAGGCATTCGACACCATTAACCATGAGTTCCTCATATATAAACTCTCACATTATGGTGTGAGAGCAGCAGCCTTGGAGTGGTTCAAAAACTATTTATTTTCCAGGAAGCAATTTGTTACAATCGATGGTTGTGATTCTTCCAAAAAAAATGATTAGGTGTAGAGTGCCACAAGGCATTACAATTCTCGGACCGTTATTATTTACAATTTATATTAATGATTTTCGTCGATCTTCAGATAATTTATTGAACTCTCATTGAACTTAGAAAAAACTTATTACATGCCTTTCATCACTCATCACTTATATTACCTTATTCAAACTATGGAATTCTTGCCCGGGGGAACTCCTCCACAACTCAAATGAATAGAATTTTATTACTATACACAAAAAAGGCACTACGAATTATTTACAACACTTGATACTTTGCTCCTACTGATAAACCTTATAATGAAGCTAATATCCTGAAAATTTCTGACTTGTATCTCTTTCACCTTGGTCAACTTATGTATCACCTAAATTCAAACAAATTACCTGAAAAATTCAATATTGTGTTTAAAAAAACCCAACAACACCATGATTATCCCACGCGACAGTTTCTTTCATATCATTTACCGAGAATGAGAGCAGTGTCAGCATTAAATTCTTTTCTCTATACTGGACCCAGGTTTTGGAATTCTCTCGAGCAAACCTTGGCAAATGCTCCCACTTTGTGCTCATTTAAACGGTACCTGAAAAGATGTCTTTTTGCAAAAGTATCAATGTGCAAAATGACTTGTGGCTGAACGTGTTCAATGAATTAAAGGTGTCATTACATGTACGTAGCTTCTTCACTATTGTGTTGCACTCATGAATAAAGCAGAGTACTCATGGTTACGATTATTTGTGGATGCAGGACATGGCAACCCTAACGCTAATTATGTTCATCTCATAATAGAAACCATGCACATACCTTCAACAGGTTTCTGCCATTGAAAATTTCAATAGGCTTCTCGTGATGAGCTTGACAGACCTTAACTGTTACAACGGCGTGCTACCCTTTTGTTGAAATTTACTTGCTTGAACTCTTATGAACTTACGATGCTGCACCCTGCCTTTTCTCTCTCCCTTTTTTTTCTCTTCCCCTCCTCCTTCCTGTCCTTTTAACTTTTTCTCCTTCTTCTTCATTGTAAATCCTAGTCTCTTACTTTTCCCTCTCTGTCATTGCACTAAACTCGTTATTTCTTCCCTTTTTTCCATTCTTGAATACAGGTTAGATTTTTTCCCCTAAAAGGGGACCTATAGCTTCACAAGCTCTGCTTCTTTTATAGGTTTCTCCACTTTTTTTCTCAAATTAAGATGTAATTAAGAATTATTATATTTTTTACAATTCTTTGATAATGATGCAATGTATATGTTCACTAAAGGAGTATGTACATCATTTTAATAATTGCAATATGATTATTTTACTTCACCGATTTTGGTAATGCACTGCTTTGCTTTGTTTATGTTTTATTATACATGTAATGTAAGAAACTGGAAATAAACTTGAACCATTGAACTAATGAACCATTAAATTTTGAAATGCGAAGTGGAACATTTATTTGTAGTGCCTCCTGCATTTTCATTTTTCACAAGATGGCTCGAGTTGGTCTTTGAATTTTGCATCTCTTATTAAGTGCGAATTTAATTGACTTCTATGGTTATTTTATTTCGAATGATATGTTTTGATAGTTTTTCTATAAACTTATTTAAAGGGCCTATTTGGCTCTTTTCCAAGTGACTGGTTATCGGGGGCCTATGCTCTTTACGGGTCAAGCTCGATATCCATAAGGACCGCAATTCGTAAGGACCATTATTCATAAGAACCGCTATGCATAACGCGTGACTAAATGAATAGCGGTCTTTATAAATAGCGGTCCTTATAAATAGCGAGCAGACCCCCTCTTAAAGAGAAAGACCAGTTGTCGTCATGCGATTGCATTGTGAAAGAAACGTTGTGGAATCGATCAGAAAAGTTTGATCATCTAGCATATAAGTATTGGTGTGTACTGCAAGGTTCTGGAATCATCAAAATGATAAGAAATTTGGCCCAGTCTTGGTAAAGTTATAAGCACTGTACACAGAAAGATGTATATGGGACTACGCGACCACGTGCGCGATATCTATTTGGTCCCAATAGATATAATAATTTACCAAATATATCAATTAGTAGGCGGTTTCCCGACTTTCCCAGCAAAATTTGTATCATCACGTATTAGTCAAAACATATTCTTTCACATGATTGGTAATGAGAGCTTCCATTTCAATTTTTTGAGAGAGAGGGGCGCTTCCAAGACTGGTCTTTGCCTTTAACAGAGAGGAGAGGGGATCCACTATTTTGGGAGTCTAAGTGGAGCGAATAACTTTGCTTTGGAGTAGAAATCCACACTAAAGAAAACATTTAATAAATTCTCAAAATCATAGTTCGAACCGCTACTGTTGAATGGACTTACCAATAGAACTACTATATAGACTTAACCATGAACTGTGAAGACATGGAGTACCCTTCCAGTCAATGTTGTGACAGCCCCTGAATTATGTGGATGCCTTTCGTTTCGTCTCCAATAATTGACGAGAGGCTGCAGCAGCTAGATTCACGACTGTTTCTACTTGCACCTATAGTTAATTATTGGCACATGCATCCTAGACTTACGCCACACACTCAGACTCCATTATAATTTTGAGTGAATTAATTCTACTCTAATATTGCAGTTGAACCAACGTCAAAACGAAGCGTTCGCTCCCCAGGGGTACATCAATCATGTCTGTGAATGAACCTTCTGAACACGAAGCAACACTAAACAGAACTGAAACCAGTGACATTAAACAAACCACAGAAGAGCCTTTTTCTCAGTTTGTCCTCAATGCTCAAGGAGGAAGCCTTCGAGGTATGATTTCTGTGCACATAATATTATTGGTTAATTTTTTTGTTTTACCTGACCTTCTAAGAAAGCATGCGTATGATTGTATTAAAGTAATCGCCCAGGGGGCCGACGGCTTTAAGTCCTACCTGAGGGACCTGGTAATGAGGATTATAATTATGCATAATTACCAAAGGGTATACGTGCCTTCACGGTTGTTTCAACGCAAAGCATGCCGGGACAGATTTTGAGTACGGCAGTAGATTTTCACCTTCGCCGCGATCAGCTTTTCCATTGCCAACAACGGGATTTTTATCCCGTCGAATCAACATCATAATCTTGTACAGGATGCGTTATTCTGCAGTGATTTTCTTTATTCCAGTATCATTTGTACAGTAAGAAACCAAAGTTTGTGATTGTGTATTGTTATGACGATCCTTCAAAAATAAAGCTGATAATACGAAGTAAAATGGGCTAATGAGAGTGGGTTCCTTGGTATGAATATGTAGTCCCATATGTTCAAATGTGTGTGTGTGAAGTTTGGGTCGGTGGTTTGCCTTTTTAAGCTGCTAAACATTCGTGTTTTAGGTTGAAGGATCGTCATAAAAATACATAATCACAGACTTTGGTTTATTACCGTACAAATGATACTGGAATGAAAGAAAATCACTGCAGAATAACGCATCCTGTACAAGATTATGATGTCATGTTGATTCGACAGGATAACAATCTCGTTGTTGGCAATGGAACAGCTGATCGCGGCGAAGGTGAAAATCTACTGCCGTACTCAAAATCTGTCCCGGCATGCTTTGCGTTGAAACAACCGTGAAGGCACGTATTAGCACATCGGCTTGGTTTCGAATCCGGGACCTCCCGGTTGCGAGACCACTGCTCTACCACGGAGCCATTGCGCCTCCTCTTATCATTATGTGAGGGTGAGGTTGTGTGTTTGGGGGAGGTGGGGAATTATACACTATCAGAATGTACACTGACGTGTATATGTAATAACCACTGCCGTCGCTCCCTCCAATAGTCGGAATGTTCTGGTTTCTCCTCATAGCATGAATGAACTGGCCTCATATAGACCTATACCTATCTCACACTGGGTTAGCATTGCGACCGGTAATTGAATACTGTAGTTTCCACGAATAAACAATAATGATAATAACAATAATAATAATAATAATACATCTATATATTAATACGCAAAATCGTCGCGGGGGGTAAAAACGGTTCATGAAAAACGTCTTTCCTCGACCGCGCCCCCCTTCGCCGTGGCGCGGGAACGGCGACACAATTATACGAGGCATGTCTCCCGTACCCCGCGTGCCACGTCGACCCCGCGGTCGCCGTCGATGTTAAAGGTGGTTTCGGGGTCCCGGGAGGACGAGCGGACGAGAGCACGGCCGTCGTTGTCCGTGCAAGAAGGCGACGAACCCGCGAGTGAGGCAGCAAGGCGTGCACCCGCCCTCTGTCTAATCAAGGAGATACACTTTAAGAGACGATCCACTCTATAATGTGTTGTAGCAGATACACGCTGCAACAGAGCGGGCCTACCCGTGTTAGGCATCTTGCTTATGATATGCTTTGTAGGCACTTTACGGGCATGCCAGAGAAATACACAGCATACGACAATCCACTCAAGTCATGTGGCGTAGCAAGTACAAGGCGCAACGGGTTGGGCCTGTCCGGTGTTAGGCATCTTGCTATATATAGGCCTTTGCAGCAGCCAAACTGACGAGAACGTATTATGTTGGTTCTACGCCCACACACACACAGTCAAGTTAATTCGTGCGCCTGGTGCAATATATTGGCACAAACCGTCCGATTTTTCGCGTAAAATCTTTACTTTGAAAATATTTATACAAATTCTGTGAACCATGCCAACATAATCATAGTCCAAGCTTCTGCTTTATTGGTCTTTTCATGAAAACTACATTAAAATCACAACAATAATAACGCAAATAGATTGTAATTATCGAGACCATATAACTGACGAGAAGGTAAATTCAGCGAGCTCACGTAATATCAAATGCCTCCGCACGGCCAACTCAGCGGTGTCAGGCCAGTCTACTGCTGTACCTGTAATACTGGCTATATAGCGTGTCTTTAGATCCTTCAATGTTTCATGTTTGAGCCGTGCAATAATTGTTGTTTTCTTTTATTTCTTTATTGAATGTGATGTGAATGTGAGTACGGTACATGCTATTACAGAAGTGTCCAAGGAATGATAGGCCTACAGGTGGAAGGGATATAAAACAAATATACAATGACTCATTCTCGAACAAGCTAAAACTATTCGCACTCGGGAACATCAAGGTACTGTTCTCTCTCGGGCCGCGATGGCCCTCGGGATAATAAAATACGATTTGATGTTCCTTCGATGCGAATAGTTTTAGCTAGATCCTCGAGTCACTTCGAGTGTCATTGTATATTTGTATATTTGTATATTTGTATATTATTTCATTGTAGGACTAAATTAACTTAGCAATGTGTGAAAATAACCAAAATGATAATGGGAGTGAAGTGCATGAGAACAATATTCGTATCAGGGCGTCAATCCATTATCCTGGGGAACGGGGATCGACACGTCCCCCACGAATTTTCAGGTGGTGAAATGTCCCCCCCCCACGATTTGGGGTTAAATTTTTTTTTTCTCTCTCTCTTTCTCTCTGTGTTGACTTCGCGCGGACCGGGGGACTTTATTCAAACAAGGATTATTAATAGTCGAGAACGGTACTACGAAACGTCTTCTTTCTAAAAATTTCATGAAACAGGGATTAAGACAAGGATTATAAGAGTCGAGAACGGTACAACGAATCGTCTTCTTTCTCTTATAATTAAATGAAACGTCACAGCTTCCGCGCTTCGCGCGGGAGGGGAAACTGAATTCAAAAAAGATTAAGAGTCAAGAACGGTACAACGAATCGTCTTCTTTTAAAATAATTTAATGAAACGTCAAAGCTTGCGCGCGGGAAACTGGATTCAAACAAAGATTAAGAGTCAAAACGGTACAACGAATCGTCTTCTTTTAAAATAATTTAATGAAACGTCAAAGCTTCCGCGCTACGCACGAGAGGGTGGAAACTGAATTCAGACAAGGATTAAGAGTCCAGAACGGTAGAACGAATCATCTTCTTTCTCTTATAATTTAATGAAACTTCACAGCTTCCGCGCTTCGCGCGGGAGGGGGAAACTGAATTCAAACAAAGATTAAGAGTCAAGAAAGGTACAACGAATCGTCTTCTTTTTAAAATAATTTAATGAAACGTCAAAGCTTCCGCGCTACGCGCGAGAGGGTGGAAACTGAATTCAGACAAGGATTAAGAGTCGAGAACGGTACAACGAATCGTCTTCTTTTTAAAATAATTTAATGAAACGTCAAAGCTTCCGCGCTACGCGCGAGAGGGTGGAAACTGAATTCAGACAAGGATTAAGAGTCGAGAACGGTAGAACGAATCGTCTTCTTTCTCTAATAATTTAATGAAACCTCAAAACTTACGCGCTTCGCGCGGGAGGTGGGAAACTGAATTCAGACAAAGATTAAGAGTCGAGAACGGTACACCCAATCGTCTTCTTTCTCTAAAAATTTAATGAAACGTCAAAGATAAAAAAGACAATAAATGAACCGGTCACCAATGAAAGTACATGCCGTGAAACAGAACAAATAGATAGAGAGTGACATGTAATTGTGTCCCCCATGCTCAAACTCGGAGTGCAATCAATGACGCCCTTGATTCGTATAGATAACGAGAGTGAGGATCCGGGAAAGGGATAGTGAGAATAATAGGAACGAAGTGACGACAATAATCGTAAATAACGAAAGTGAAAACGAAAGTAAAGTCTAAAATATCTGCATCAATTTTGATTACAAGTTATTGATTTCACTGTTTTCTTCCAGTTTTCAAGTTTTATTACATAATTCAGATAAAAATTTAAAAAAATCAAAACGATACATGATGCGACAGCAAACAAAAGGTTGGTATTCTAACGAGTAAAATATTAATGAAAAGAAGAAGAAAAATTATAAAATGATAAAAAGTAGGCCTATAGGCCTACAATGAATAGAAATAATATCATCTAGCACAGATATATCTTCTTTTTTTTATAAATATAATAATAATTATAATTGAAAAATTATTATTAAAAAAAATATTTAAAAAAAAAATCGATAGCACATATCTATTTTAAAGTATTAACAACCCCCTCCCACCCTCCCTAGAATCCCGTGGATTTTCCACGGGCCCTGCTAGTATAGTACTAATACTAATATAGGTTTTTTGCGGCCATTTTCGCATTTTTTTCATTCAAATTCATGAACGTGCATTCAAATTCACATAGAGGTCGCTCGCAGGTGAATTCGGGCATTCAAATTAAAAATCCGAGCAATCAATTTCTTTTATCGGCACTCTTATTCATGTTCGGTGAAATCAAATTCATGAATGTACGTACAATTTCCTACTTCGTGCATTCAAATTATCGCGGCGCTCACGATGAGCCTGTTTGGGGCATTCAATTTCACTTTTAGGTGATCAATTTCCTACTACGTGCATTCAATTTAGTGTAATATTGAGAGGGATTCCAGATAAGAGGAAAACTTTGATTTCTTTAAATTCATTACTTGGAATTATTGTTAATCAATTCAATTCAGTTTATTCATTTCCATAAAAATCACATTAAAAAGAACACATACATTTGCAAATAGTACTATTAATAACATGCGAAATCTTTCAGCAGAATATACATAAGTACATTAAAATATTAAACACTAATGGAAAAAGGGAAGTTATAAAAACCCAAATAAATGAGTTTGTCAAGATATCTCCCCAAAAATTTATTAAACAAAATGTGATGAACATGATGAATTTAAATAACATTATTTTGCCCCAAAGAAAACTCGTATAACAACAGGAAAAAAAAGAAAAACCCATACTCACTGTTTCGCAATGAAAATTCCAGTTATCTGACAATTGTTGCCTTTTGATCATGCATTTGATTATCATATCGCTAATTATATGTATATATACATGATATCCTGTACCCGTACTACACCTTTCTTTCAATATAATATGCATACATAGCCTATTCTAAATAATAATGGAAACATTGAAAAGGTTTAAAACATAAAATCTAGTGATTTGGAGGTGATTTCTGCGGAAATGCATTTCCCTCAATTTAAAAAAAAAATCAATTACTCTGAAAAGCATTTCCACAAACTTGAATGAAAAGACTTTTTCAATAAAATAGTTCTTTTGTACGATGTTTATATATACCAGTTATGTGTTCCTTCTCTCTCTCTCTCATATCACGCCCTTTCTCTCTCCTTCTCTCTCTAATGTCACCCTCTCTACCAGGCGCGGATCCAGGGGCCAGGGGCCTTGGCCCCCCTCCCGGCAAAAAAAAAGAGAGAGAAGGAAAAGGAGGGAAAGGGAAAGAGGAAAGAAAGGGAAAGAAAGAAGAGGAAGCAGAAAAGAAAAGGGAAAGAAGAAGATCGGGGCCGAAAGGGCCTTGCCTCCCAGGCTGTTGCCTCCCCCCCAGCAAAAAAAAAAGAGAGAGAAGGAAGGAAAGGGAAAGAAAAAAGGAAAAGAGGAGATAAAGGGAAGGAAATAAAGAAGAAGAAGAAAAGAAAAAGGGAAATCAGTTGCGATTTTCCCGCCAAGAAGTTGTGGATCGGGGGCAAAGGCCCTTGCCTCCCCGCCAAAAAAAGGGAAGGGAAAGGGAAGAGGAGCTAAAAGGGAACAAAAAAAGAGGAAGAAAATAAAAGGAGGAAAAGAAGGGGAGATCAGTTGCGATTAATTCGGCCAACAACGTCCGGATCGCGGGGGACCGAAAGGCCCTTGCCCCTCCCCCAGCAAACTTAAAGAGAGAGAAGGAAGGGAAGTGAAAGGGGAGCCCACGCCAATTAGTGACCTGCCAGTGTCACGAATAAGGTATTAAAATAAGCTCATCTGACCGTAATTAAATGCCTAAAACCCATGAGCTTCTGGGGGCTCTGCCCCCTTGACCCCACCTAGGGCCCTAAGGTGGACCCCTGGGTGCTCCTCTGACCGTAATGTAATGCTTAAAACCCCTGAGCTTCCGGGGGCTCTGCCCCCTGGACCCCACGCCAATTAGTGACCCGCGTGTGTCACAAATAAGGTATCAGAATAAGCTCATCTGACCGTAATTAAATGCCTAAAACCCCTGAGCTTCCGGGGGCTCCGCCACCTGGACCCCACGCCAATTAGTGACCTGCCAGTGTCACAAATAAGGTATAAAAATAAGCTCATCTGACCATAATTAAATGCCTAAAACCTCTGAGCTTCTGGGGGCTCTGCCCCCTGGACCCCACCTAGGGCCCTAAGGCGGACCCCTGGATGCTTAGCTGACGGTAAATTAATGCCTAAATCTCCTGAGCTTCTGGGGGCTACGCCCCCTTGACCCCACGCCAATTAGTGTCCTGCCAGTGTCACAAATAAGGTATAAAAATATGCGCATCTGACCGTAATTAAAGGCCCTGAGCTTGGGGCTCCGCCCCTTGACCCCCGCCGAGTCTTTGCCCCTAGACCCCACGCCAACTTACGCTACGCTCTACCTGATCGTAAATACTTTAGCCTCCCCCACCCACTTTGAAAAACGTTCAGCAGGGCCTCCATGTAAGAGTGATTGTGATGCGGATTTTTTCTTCTTCTGCCCCCAACGATTTTGCTCATTACGCCACTGCTTTAGTGGTCACCATTACGTACCAATATTTGGCTTGCACAATTTCAAATTAGGGCCCCCTAAGAAATCCTGGATCCGCGCCTGCTCTCTACCATTGGGTTCTCTTTCTCACGCTTTCTCTCTCCTCTCTGTCCCACCCTTTCTCTAGGTTTCTCTCTCTCTCTCTCGCTCTCTGTCTCTCCCCAATATCTCTCCCTCTCCCACTATTTCTCTCTCCATCTCTCTCTCTCTGTCTCTCCCATGCCACCATCTACCCGTTCTCTCTCTCTCTCGCTCTCTGTCTCTCTCCAATCTCTATCCCTCAACTTTCTCCCCTTTTCTTTTACCAGCCCCCATTTTCTTTGTATATATTATTGTTTACCTCTTTTTTTGTAGGCCTCATCAGATATGATAAGCTGAATACCAGTCACCTATGCATCCAAAGACACTTCCTATAAAGATACTCTTTTCTGATGAAATCACATAACAGTAAACACGGATAACACCTCCTACAAGAGCAAGCATACTTCATCCATCCTAGGATCAGCATACACAATTTCATAATACATATATATATACTCAGACATATTATGTACACTCGAGTCGACCACAAATTAACAAAACGTTTGACATTTTCTCATCTTAGGCATATCTTTGTATGTGCATTTATATAATTTTAACATGCCACGAAAAGTGTGATATTTGTAAAATCTAGATGAATGGAAAGGGAAAAAGTAACCGAGTATCATTTGAATTTGAATTTGAATGCACATATTTCAAACTTGCATGCTCATTCACGAATTTGAATGACCACCTTCGCGTATCTCCCTTATTTTGGCTTCAAAGCTCATGAAAATTTCACAGCACATTCAAAATTGGATCACTCGACAAAAAGGAACGGACGCCGCTTTGTATTGGATAACTGTTTATTCAATCTGCAATCAAAAAGAAAATGCAGATAGAAAATCCGGTGTTAACATTCAGTCATTCAGTCTTCAGAAGAATACTTATTTGTAGTTATACACAAGATATTTCATTGAATGTTTCACTGTATTTCTTGCCAAAAATCCAACCAATAAAGTAACTGTATGATGTTCAAAGCACAAGCATGTACACATACATGTATCACCTTAATCCAATAACTGGTCACATACACCTGTCAAAGTGACTTTCACAACTGACCTAAATAATTATGCGCAGAAGCAAATTTGACTTCTTTTGCATTCAATTTCTACCTTGCTAAATAACTGTTGCTGTTTTTCAACTCAGCCAAAATGAGAATTTATAAAACTTGTAAATCTCCATTCTTTTGATACAACTAAAGAAATGACCAAATTATTCTTTAGAAATTTGCATACAATTTATGCGCACTCATTAAGTGTTTTCTTTTATGATCTTATGTCTTATACAAGTAGCATGGCATTCTTTAATTTGCCAAGAATAAACCTTTTAATTCATACACTTGCATAAATTGCCTTTTATGCGTACATGTTTACTTTATCCAAATAAACCAATTTCTTTGTTTATATGAGCAACCAAAATTCAATATGCATCCAGTATTTCTACAAACCAAATATTAGTCCTCAAGACACTTCATTATGTGAATGACCCTAACAGCAGTGACCTACTTTTGGCAAGCCAGATTTCATGGATGGTCAAACCTAGTTAAATTAATTCTCATTCTTAAAACCAATCTTGGTTTCCTTGATTTTTAAGTAAATAAGCTATAAACAAATATATCTCACTCCATTTACACTCATTTCTAAATATATCTGTGCAATACTTTGTGTCTCTGCGTTAAATTACAATTTCCACTCAATTTAGGCTTTTTCTAAGTCAACGACACCTTACATTCGACTGAAAAACGTAAAGTCTTAACAGCGCGCACAATACCCTACTTGAAGCTGTATGCTTACGCACATACCAAATTAACCTGACACATTGACACAAAATCTTGCACAGCTTATATCTCAACATTGAATTAATCTATACATTTTCATCCTTCATTAAACAAATATTGAGTATTTCATAGTTTAAACTTACTCTATGGGCGGCGTAAAGGGACAATTTTGGGGACTTTCCGTCCCCCCGGAATACTCGTACACAGATTTTCTCTGGAACGTTATGTGTCTGCAAAAAACTCATGTTACGGTGTCTTCGTTGTCTTCAAGTTACAAATAACATTTTAAAGAAAAGATCTTTAAAAATGATTAAAGAAACTGCTGTTTCAATGAAACAAAAATGATGATATTATTCTCCAAATAAATCTTCATTCAAAACTGTAAGGTATTTTTTTAATATAGGCATTTTTCTGTTTCGGAGGTCGGTGAATCTGGGCTCGCTCGCGTACAAAAAAAAGACGCTTCGCACGAAACGTACGCTCTTAGTTAAACATTTGAATGACCCGGTTTAACAAATGATTGCATGGATAGTGAATTTGAATGAACGGATTTCGAATTTGATAGCTTAGTCAACGCTGCGAGTGCAACTTGCGCGAATTCGAATGCTCGTATTATGAACTTGAATGAAAAAATGTGAAATTGGCAGCAAAAACCTATAATATAAATATTAATAACAAGAAGAATAAATATTATTATTGTAACTATCATTATCAACATCATCGCTTGTAAGAAAAAGAAAAAGAAATATATATATATATATATATAAAATTATTGGATTATAAATTCTTTTGTAGATGTACCTTCATTGACCCGAGACTATGTATCCTTTACATCGAGGAGTAGAACACCAATTAGTGATGAGTACATGTATATTTATTTTTAATCACTTTTTTTAAAATCAAACTTGCACGAAAAGGGAACTATAGTAGACCAGATATAACTAATTAAGCCACGATATTGCTAGATATTGGGCATAGCCATAGTAAGGACACCTTGGAAAAGGGTGCTTCAATAAACAATTATTGTTTACAAATATATTATGTGGAAAAGTTTTATAGGAATTGATTTTAAAATAGAAATAATATTTACCGGTATATATATATAAAGAAAGTAATGAATGACTATGATCATCACATATGTAACCCTCCACCCAATTCAGTTCGTCTCTGTATAAAGACAAAACCGCTTCTTGAAGTGTTTTCTTTTAAACATTAACAATGACGTTTTCCATTTCTGTTCATTTTAAGATACATTTGTATGAAGTTTTTAGGGTTATGATTCACCTAGGGTTCACTTATTTCCAGAATCAGTTTTTGCGGTGGTAATAGTTAACAGATATTCAACAAATCTAGTACAAGTACATTTAATAAATGAATTGTAGCATTTTCTCTTTTGATGACCGGTAGTTGTAGCTGTACCATTGTAATTCTTAATAGCGAACTGCACAATTATGCTTAAAAATATGAATCCAGTGGGCCCAGAATTTGTTTTTATAAATTGACTCACCCTCGTATTCTCGATGTATTACTTTCGGCCTTCACTGGCCGAGGAAAAAGAGACGATACACCATGGAATGAAACACAAAGTGATATGTACATGAATATTGCCTTTTTAAATCACTTTTTGTAAATCAAACTTGCACGAAAGTGGGGAACTATTATAGTAGAACAGGGGAGTGTTTCACAAAGGCTAAGCTTGACTTTAAGTTGGACTTAACAATGGCACGCCGTTCATGCCACTGTTTGCTCTCACCATTATGATCTTTAGATAATATTTTTTTACTTCAATAATGTATTATCGAAAAATGTAAGTTCTGTAGATTTGTGACCATGATTTGTACATCCCTTGAGAGACCGATGCCAGTAAATGGTGAGAACAAACAGTGGCATGGAAGGCCTGCCATAGTTAAGTCCAACTTAAAGTCAATCTTAGTCTTTTTTAAACACCCCCTGAAGTAATTTAAGCCACGATATTGCTAGATATTGGGCATAGTAAGGACACCTTGGAAAAGGGTAGTTCAATAAAGAATTATTGTTATATACAAATATTATGTTCATTAAGAAACATGTATAAAGTTTTTAGGGTTATGGTTTAATTATGGTTTATATTTATTTCCAGAATCTTTCTCTTTTTTGTATAGAAATAGAAACGTAGGAAAATATATAAAACTCGGTAGGACAAAATATGAAACAAACTTACAATGATCAGTCTTTGCGGTGGTAATAGTTGTAAGATATTCAACAAATTTAGTGCAACTACATTTAATAAATTAATTGTATTTTATACCGGTGGTTGTAGCTGTACCATTGTAACGTTTTTAGCGAACTGCACAATTATGCTTAAAAATATGAATCCAGTGGGCCCAGAATTTGTTTTTATAAATTGACTAGCCCTCCTTCTTCTCGATCTATTACATTATCTTTAAATTAAGTTTAGAAGCTTTCAAACTTCTTTTTAATATAATGAAGTTATTTAATTTCTTGATAGTGTTGCACGTGAGTTACGGCAGATCGGTGACGAATTTCGACTAGAAAGGGATGTTATACAACACCGACACCATTTACTGACCTACATGGACAATCGTTTCAAAAACTTGCCAAAGATTAATGAAAACAAGACGAATAAACACAATGTTGGTGACTTGATTTATCACCTTGCCTCAACTGAGACGTCAACGGAGAACTTCTTGCTCTTTTTCACGGTGAAACTTTTACTCGATTTGCCAGTCAGAAAACTTTACCGCTATTTAATTGAGCTCTGGATACGGTTTAAGACAAGGAACGAGGAAAAGACTGAACGGGAAATAATTCCGGAGGCCGACAATGCGTCCATTGTCGTTGGTAAGTATAAATTCGCGACAAACGTGCCAGATGTAGCGAGTCCAAGAGGGAATTGAAAACGTTAGTTCGAAAGTGGCACAAAAACAAATTGACCTCTTAATTCTCCGTAAAAATATCAGCCGACTTGCATGCAAGCATTTTGCAAACCTGCAGAATAGCTACTACATGCTTGCAGCCTCCTGGAATTTTTTCATTTTGTTCAAATACATGTACATGTATGTGTATAATAGCAGGAATATCCGCCCACACAAAGTCACGCACTCACCAGCTCCCTCATTCTCGTCTGCGAGCGCATATGGGTGTGTATGATATAAGGATGAAGATGATGATGATGATGATGATGATGATGATGATGATGTTTATGGTAGTGGTGGTAGTGGTGATGATCGTGGTCGTGATGATGGTGATGGTGATGGTGGTGATGTGGTGATGGTGATGATGATCATCGTACAAATCTTGGAAACATGCTATAGTCAGTTTTTTGGTCACGTAGATTATGCTCTCTTTTACATTTGAGAAAAGGAAAAATAATTTTTACCTTCTATCAACCTTCCATTATCATTCAGATAACGAAGTCCACTGGTATTTTATGACAGATAGTCCTCCAGAACTTATCCTTCGAGATAGTGAAGCGGTAATATCATGTGGCATCAGATTCTCGCCGTCTGGAGCTAAACTCAGCAAACCTATCAAGGTTACATTGGACCATAATGCACATTTCTCTAATCCAAGACGTGCAGAAATCGTCTTCTACACGCGTAACAAAGGTTAGGAGGATTTGAAAATAATAAACCAGATGTTTATATTGTGCTTTATGCTAGTGTTTCGAGGCACAGTGCCCTAGCATCGAAAGGGTGCACTGACAAGGCGCTCTGGCATTTGAAGAATTTCTTCCTACCGGGTACTCAGTGTTATCACCTGGGTAGAGTGGTATATGCAGATTAATAACTTGCCACATCGGTGCCATGGCAGGACCCGAACCAAACCATATATGATCCATTCACCATCCGATGACGTATCTACTAGACCAACAGTTTTAGTAGTGACCCGACATGTTCTCTGGGCTTTATTTCTTCAAAGGTATAGGGTTCGGGTTGCGAGTGGGTTTCAGGTTAGCTCTAGAGTTAGGGTTAGGGGTAGGTATAGTGACGGGTCCAGGGTTGAAGTTAAGGAATCGGTTAGTGTAGGAAATTGATGCAGAGTGATTGTTGCTGGAGCAAGTATCATATAACCTTTACCACAGCTAAACTTTCTTTTTCATCTAACAAACACCATATCTTATCTTACATAGAAAAATAACAATGAATATATCAGTAAAAGTATCGTGAAACCTCAAAATGGGTAAATACATATCACTTTCAGCTTCCTTTGATTTGATTTAATTCAGTAGGCTTAGGGTGCGTTTATGCTTAGCTTTTTCAGGCCAGATTGAGGCTTTTGTTACGCATTTAGTTCAAAACACGGTTGCGTCCTTTCTCATTTTCATATAAATGCTGATCGTAAACTCACAAAAAGATCCGTTTTGGATCGGCGTTTCTCCAAAAAGACGGTTTCTGGGGAAGCATAAATGCACAATCATTTGTGAACGCATTTAAATGACGTCATAATAAACGTGTTTCCGGTTCACATGAAAATCCGCGCACTGCTAATACGGTGCATAATATATATATATTATGCTTGTTTTTTCTCAAGGCATGCTCATATACAGGCACAAGCAGAGTCATCCGAGCAAGATCATTTGTAACCTGTTAACTTCATACTGAGTACTTCTTCCATATTTATATCAATGTGTTGAAATGAGTGTCAAGGGCTCAACCTACAGCAAAGAGGAACTGAGGGACCTTCTCCTTGCTTGGTCCGAACCCAAAATACAAGATGAATTGATTGAGTTTCGAAAAGCGCGCGCCCAAACTTGACCTGCCCTCCTGGGGTCAATGTAGCATTCGCAGTGCAGGTTTGCAAATCCAGATACAGAGCCCGAATTCGCCTGAAGAAGGGAAGCGTAAACAGAACCCCCGTGGAACTGCGTTTACGATGAGCGTTTCAAAACTCTCACTCTGCCTTCAAAAGTGAGCATAATCGCACCCTTAGTAATTACTAATTTATGGACCAGTGGATCGCGGGGGGTGTCACATCCTGCCAAATGGGGAATAGGAGCAAGAAAGGAAATGGTAATGGGCCGATGACCTTAGTTCGTTTTCATTGTAAAAGTTGATGCAGAGATATCTATATGCTGGCTCACCAATAATTGTTAGATGACATATATTTACACTATAAAGATTCAATAATAATTTTGCATTTGTCAAATGAAAATATAAAAATCGAATAATGTGCAAGTTAAACAGATATTTCTGTTATAAATCTTGTTTTTATATTTTTATAGACTCAAAATCTTTTGAAAGAATTCCTGCTTCCACCAGCGGTTACCCACGTTGTGATGTCAGAGCAAAAGACTTGGATCTCTACGTAGATCATTTCTCCGATTGGTGGATTGTGGTTGTATTCACTCGGTACTTTATTGGAAAGAGGGTCAACTGCATGTCATATGTACGACCACCTGTCAGGAAAGAGTTCACCCACATCATGCTTCTCTGCATCTATGACGATCTATTGGATGTTATTCATGTGAGACAGATATATGGGCGTTGGGGTGTCGGTGGATAATTTTTGGATTGGGGGTAGGTTTTTGGAATCTAAAATTTACCCCCCCCCCCCAACAAAACACACCAAAAAATCTGTTATATTTGTTGGCAGATCATCTACAAGAATTTTGAACAGGCCCCCAAAAAATTAAACAAGAGCATTAAAAATGAGGTTATCATGTTTTCCCCCTAAAGTTCTCTGAAAAGAAAAAAAGAAAATTGAAAATAATATATATTTCTATCGTATACATCTGTCTACATATATAAACACATGTATAGATACAACAAATCAATTTTCCACATACTTAAACAATTCAAAGATTGGTAAGGGTATGAATAATTTTAGTTGTTAACTGTATATCTTACGTCGTCATTAGGCGGACATATGTAGTGAAAAAATGAGTCATTAAGTAGACATGGTCCTTAGCAGGACATTTTCATGTCCTGTTAACGATTGAACAATAGAATTACTGCCCTCTACGTAAGTTTGCAGGCAGAGGAAACTTAAATGCCTTCCAAGAAAAAATAGGTTTGATCATTAGTCATTACTTTAAGTAGTTATATTGTTTTGAATTTAGGGTTAGGTAATATACCAGTTTTATGATGTCCTGTTAATGTACCATTTAGGGTTATATATAGATGTCCTGTTACATAGAGAGAGAGAGAGAGATCTTCTTGACCTTATATAGTTTGTTTTTTCCTCCAACAGAAAATACAAGAAGATATGATAGAGTACACAAAGCTCCATCCGCCCCAGCCAATGTTCATAGCATGGAAGTGTGGAGATATCAATATCAAGTTGTTCGATGGCCCAAAGGGAAATGAAAAGGAAATTGACGAGCAGGTATGTTCTGTATTTGAAAGCTAGAGGTGTGGATGATTAAATAAATTGTGAGGATCTCATTTTATGTATTGCTATTTCTAACTCCACCCCCGTAACATAGACACTTTACATGCACAAACACACCAGGAACACACACCCTTTCTGTTAAGTCTGTTTTGTTTTTATTTTTAAAAAGGGAGGGTCTCCCTTTTCCACGATTATAAATGGTTTTTAAAAAATGGGATATTTAGAGAACATTATGAAGTAAGTAGAATACAGTCTGTGCAGTTACTCTGGGTCACAACTCAACTTTCATATCTTTGTTATGTCCAGTGTATTTCAAGTATCTACCCATTAAATCTCTGCTTAATTTCATTCTTTTGATACAAAAAAATTATTTAGTGAATTCTTGTTATCCGTGATTTCAATTTTATTTTCATAAAAGTGTGTAATTCACATTAACTTTGCCTACTTTAAATCACAGAACTAAGAAAAATTTATTCAAGAGGGACCAGCAGACGGGCATTTCAATGCCTTTCGCCCTATTGTCCCTCTCTATCTTTCTCTCGCCTTCTTATTTTTTAATTCCTGTTTGTCCATGCGACTTATATACCATTTGAAAATGGTCGTTTTATTAAGGTCATGATGTAGTTTTAATTACATGTTATACATTATTAGTTGTTTTTTAATAGAAATGAATTTGAAAATGAACTAATTTCCTTGAATTCCTTCTTTTAAAATAGATAATAGGTCAAAGGAATATCTACCTCTTTTCTACAAATCCAATCTCCTTTGAAGTGAAGCCACTGAGCGGGGGCGCACCAAAAGTTTCTCAAATTCACCTTGAATCAAAAAGAGTCTCTCTCTGACCCTACTTCAATGAAATTTCCCTTGCCATATGATGGTACGTATATGCTCTGTGTAATTCTTCGTGTATCATAATTATTATTATCATCATCATCATTATTGTCGTTGTTATCATTACCATCATTATATTATTATTATTACTCATGCCTGGGATCTCGATTCCCTATTTAAGTGATTGGGATGTGGAGGTGTGAACCTATACCTGGGTTTCCCTACCCTATTAAATACGGATTATATATACGGAGTTGTACATGTATCATGCACCAAGCTTTAATTGTAAAGACTTTTTAATTCAATAAAAAAACCTTTACTATTCAATGTGGGAAAATCATAGCCAAGAAGGTAGAAATTACATTTGGTGAAAAATATATAATAGGGTAACAATTATAACTCATGTATTTAAATATACTAAAATATAGCGGGTGAAAAATCTATTGCATTTATGCGAAACCTTCACCCCAGAACATAACCAACTCATTAATGCGGTTTGCATTCTGGCAATTGGAGTACAAAGGATAAGCAGGTGAATGAAATGCTTCAACACCACAAACACCTGGGAAGGAAGCATCTATAAATTTGAATACATTTAGTTGATAAATGACTCCGCATAGTACGTCATGCAATCAAGAAAATGGCCATGCCCATGTCTTACTGAGAAACTGTAATTTTTCTTGCTTTATGCCTTTATCATACACTTTGGTGGGGAATCTTGTAGATTGATGGGCAAGAATGCAATAAATCTCTCAGAACAACTCCTTGGGGTTCTCCTTTAAGACCAGCCTAAATCTGATTATATATTGTGCTTTCCTGACACAATCCATAATGGACTTGGCTTTTTATGAATTTACGAATTTACAATCTTATATCTTTTCATCTTTTCTTTGATAAAGATATGGGACCAACAACAGCACCAGAAGCACAAGCACAAGCAGCAGGGGTGTCAACGCTATCACAGTATGTAACCAATCTATAATATGTCTTAAAGAGAAGGCTGCGTTTTGGTAAATATGAAGAAGAAAAAAATGTGTGAGCTTTCTCAGGAAGATTATCCTGGCAGTAATCAGGTCTAAATGGGATTGCTCTTCAAATTCCATCTTCTTTAAAGTATTACAATAACAAAGTTTGAACCAAATTAGATTTTGGAGTACCTAGGTGAAAGGTCACAGAGGTCAACTTATGAAATTCAAGATATTTCCTTGTTATTGCAATATCTCAAGAACCACAAGGGATAGGCTTTTTGTTTTCATCGTGATATGTCATGAATAAATACATCCATTTGCTATACTGAATTTAGGGCAGAGGCATATAGGAAACGCAGTCGAAGTTCTCTTGTTTTAGTACATGTATCATTTATAGGGAGGGATTTCTCTTGTTATGGCAAAGTTATTTTAGTTATCAACATTTCCAAAAGTGATCCCAAGATTTCCAAAGAGAGTTAGAAAAAGGGGTAATAAGGGTATTGGTACTATTCGCCGTAGTACTATTCAACGAGCGTGCATTTTTGGTTATATGCAGACTGCGTACCTCTCTGCCCTGCGTGTATCCCATTGTTATATTAGCTGCGCGCATCTGACGCGAAGGCAATCTGAATGTAATTGAGAAAGCCTGACTCCAACTTCAATTTATCTTTAATATAAGGAGCAAAGCATAATTTGTTGAAAGATGTTGTATAAAACAAATAATGAATGTTTCATTTGTTCAATAGTGCAAATATTTTCATTCGTTGATCGGCTGACGCCTTGTTGAATAGAACAGTAATCTTTCAACTCGTGAAAATAATCGCACTATTGAACTCATAAGCATTCATTATTTGTATACTAGTGTAGCACTCACGTCTGTCAAACTTGACACCCATGGCGCTCCACACTTACACCCATAAATATAAAGTGGCACCATCAAGTTGCAAAGATTGCATTTATTGTTCTGTCATTCCTCAGGATTGATCTGGAATCAGATAGAATACTTAACACACTATCGACAAACATGCCTCCTGGGAATTACACAAAGCTATGCACGGAACTTGGCATCGGATACACAGAAGCCAACGTCTTCCTAACCATGTTTAACATGGACTACAAGAGAGCTACGAGGCATTGCTTTGCACAGTGGAAAAAAGGGGATGGTGATATGGCCAAGCTTAAGGAAATCCTACAGGATGCAGAAGTTGGAGATTTAGTGAAGTATATAAAGTAATTATGCGAAGCTTCCAACTGGTGCAATATGAACTCTTTGGCCCGTATTCTAGTCAATCTTGAATGTGACACTGTGTTTAGGCTTTTGTTCAAAATTGCAGGTTTCACAAAGGAACTGTGATATGACGCCCGGCTGAAATGCTCCCCAGAGAGTGAATGTGGATACATTGTGTGCAGGCAAGCCTGAAATTGATGACCAGAGTAATGAAATCTCGGTAAAGCATTTAGAGACATCATAGATGTTTCAAGCGCTATATAAACCGGGAATATTATTATTAGTATTATTAACGAAGTACAAGGTCTAAATTTTCTTCTTTTTTTTTAGACCCAGGTTCAGGTTTAACTGTATTAGTGGAATACAGAATTTTGGTATTAGTAAAAATTTGCGTCCTTCACAAGAATCCTTTTTATTTTTTTATTTTTTATTTTTTTATTTAAAAAGGGTAACTCTCTCAGTATTAATGCTGTTTTTCTGAGAGGCCCTGTACACAAAAAAGGATTACAAATACATGAAATAACAAACAATGTATACATGATTTTTTGTTTGTTTTGTTTATAGTTATTTTATAACCCGATAATATACAACAAAACATATGACAAAGCAATATCTGTCCAGCTGATACAATATGAATTAATGCTTATCCTATCAAATAGATCAATAATAATATAAACATATAAACATCAGGAATAAACTTTTACATAAAAAGGAAAGGACAAATTTTCATGAGTGAAATATAGTAATAGGAACCATTCTTATTAAACTTTGACACTTAATACCAAAAAATAAAAATAATCACAAACGCAATGCTCTCCAATATATATTTACAAATGATTGTTTTGATTGGGCCTGTTTAACACAAAAAGGCGTTGGTTCCACAATGCTGCACCTCATGAGAAAAAGCTAGTTTACCCATCTTTGCCTGAAACATGTATCATCTTAAATATTTCCTTGCGAGGCTGACAGAAAGATATACAGTATTACGATTATTCTGTTTTGCTAAATTTGGACGAGCCTTGAGCATATTGTTGTTAGCAATAAAATACCATAACTTGAAACATACATGTATGTGCTTATTTGATATACGAAACTACTTGTACTTACCATCCATTTTCATTTATTTTATCACCTTGTTTTATTAGTCAATATGAAGAGAAATCTCTTTCATGTTTGGATAGAAGGTATAACTTACATATAGCGCAATTAAACCCTTAGAAGCAGGTTACAAGATGTTTTTCTTTATGTTATTCATGCATGCTAATACCCTTCTGCCAGCCACTTGACAATCTCAAGGTTTTAGCTAGTCAAAGAAATTTGGAGAAACTTGGAGAAATTTAAATTTTAGAGTATCATAATGTAATCACTGTTAAGAAGGTGAGTGCTTTACCAAGTCTCTTCATCAATACATGTACATGTAATATTTTTGAGTTTCATAATTTAATCACTGTTGAGAAAGTGAATGCGTTAATTACCAAGTCTCTTCATCAATAAACATGTATTCTACCTCAATCTATCCCAACTCAACATTCTACTATTTCTGACCTCATTTTCCTTTCAACAGCAGTAATCAGTAACAGTTTAATAATTTAACAGTTGGATGTTTTGATCATACCATATGTTTATAAATAGTTACGTTTTACATGTTTCTTCTAATGTTATTTATCTTTGTTTCTACAACCTTTGTTTCTTATGTTATTTATATACAGTAGTCTTGCGGTTGCACCATGTGAGAGAGGGAGGTTTTGGGAGTCCTAAAAAGGACTATCGGTATTCTTTCTTGAGGGTGCAACCGCAAGACTACTGTATATCTACATCACCATGCAAACCGATACTTATAAGCAGCATCTATGTTATTTATGTCTTCAATTCAGAGATATTGTGCAGGGCCCTCACGGATAGCAGTTTGTTAAATGAAGAGGCAACCCTGCTTTAATATAACTGTAAATAATATGTAAACAAATATTGAAAGAACTAGAATTCAATACGATGTAAGCCATTGCCACAGGAAAATAAAAAAAGGTATGAGAAAACATTACTTATCAAGTAATAAATGCTGCTCACCGATTACTTTCTGAAATATACTATTGATCAACATGTTAACCTTCAAATTAATTTCTCAAGCACAAGTTATCAAATGTATAAGTATATTTTGCCGTATTCATATTAAAATTACGGGCTTATATTCATCTTGATGCTCATTCACATACGACGCGGCAATACCGTGGCAGTTTTTTATGACGCAAAGTGTTAAAAAGGCTTCACATTTCTCCATCTCACAAGTAATTTGTTGCACATAGTTTCCATTCATTTACATGTAAAGTGTTTTTTTAATGTGATGTTTACCATTCCGTATCTGAGCAAGCCTATACACTACTTGTACAGAATATAGTGTGTATATGTACATGTATATAATTGTGATATAAATACAGTGTGTATATGAAACAGCATGCCAGTTGATCAATTTCCTAAGGTAAGGACATATGTTAATGCTGTAATAATATGATTCTTCTATTTTTGATATTTTTATATTGATGCTGCATGTACAAACAGGCTATAAAGGGATAGTGCAATTCCATATTTCATCAGACTACTACATGAAAATCCATGAAAAGAAAGAAGAAGGCATAAACCTTCTGTTTACCAGTCTTTATGCAATGGCTGCATGATATTGTTCAACTTGTATAGTACTATTATATTACAACAACATCACAACAAATATAACCAATAAGAATGTTTAATCAGAAATCAATGTTTAAACCAATGTGCCTTTAGTATTTTAAGATTACCGTACACTTTTATCTTGAGATCGAGGATTGTTATTTCTTGCTCTTGTTTACCCTAAATTACCATCTGTTGTATATTCGTGTCACTCCTTTAACTCTTCCTTTTTCTCTATTTCTATCCTCTCTCTTTCTCTTTCATTCTCTCTCTCTCTCATATATCTCCATCTCTCTCTCCACACACATATCTTTTCTTCTCTTTTCATGTCTCCTTTTTTATCTCTTTTCTTCCCCTTTTGTTTCTCCATGCTCTCTGTCTCTCCTTCATCATTGTTGGATATTTCCTTTTCCCTCTATTGTCATATTTTACCTTATTTAATTCAACACGTCTTATTGATTTTAATGCCTATTTCTTGATCATTCTATGCAGTTGCTTTTATTCTATGCATGATACTCTAATAATGCCTTTTTATTGTCAATGTTTTTAATGTACATTTTGAAATAACATTAGACTGTAATTGTAAACGTTAGCAATTCGGAAGTAATTGAATAAACCATTTTGAATGAATGAATGTATTACATTTAAAATCGACTCTAAAAATGGTCTTCAATTTTTGCTCTGTCTGTACATATTCCAACATTTTGAATCAAAGGATAACTGCGTCTTCCATATGCCTCCGCCCTAAATTCAGTATAGGAAATGGATGGAATTGTTTGTGACTTACAACAATGAAAACAAAAAGCCTATAATCAAATGTCAACTGATGACTATGATCTTGACCTTCTAGCCCCAAATTTGTTTTATATTGTTATAGTAATACTGTCTCCAAGTTTAGATATTGCAATAACAAGGCTAAAAACCTTTAATTTCAGAAATTGACCTCTGTGAGCTTCAACCTACTTAGACTGTCTTCCTATGGTGATACATACATCACCAAGTGTGAGGCTAATACTGGTTCTT
Source organism: Mesocentrotus franciscanus (assembly GCA_037976565.1). Taxonomy (NCBI): domain Eukaryota; kingdom Metazoa; phylum Echinodermata; class Echinoidea; order Camarodonta; family Strongylocentrotidae; genus Mesocentrotus; species Mesocentrotus franciscanus. The sequence continues at coordinate 34,674,541 of CP137667.1, read as the reverse complement.
AAAATATTGCGATAACAAGGATAAAACCTGTAATTTCAGAAATGGGCCTCTATGATCTTTGACCATTGACCTTCTCGCCAAAAATTTCAATAATACATACTATCACATAGTTTGTACCCCATATCTCTAGTGATTCTTGAGATATCGAAATAGCTAGGCTGAAACCTGTAATTTCAGAAATTGACCCCTTTGACCTATTTACCCAAAATCTGATCAGATCATCTTCCTATAGCATTAATCTTCACTACCAGGTCCCTCGGAGAGGACCTTAAGCCGTCGTCCGTCTGGTTGCTTACTTACAAGCATTTATGCTTTCTTAGCAGTCAGGTAAAAAATAACCGTCACACACTTAGTCACACTTATAGTGATATATACTATCACCAAGTTTGAGCCTCATATCTCTATTGGTTCTTGAGATATCGTGATAATGAGAAAGCGGGAAGGACAGACAAATGGATAACCTGAAAACATAATGCTTCTGACACCACCTTCAGTGGCGGAGGCATAAAATTGTCTTTAAGGAGACGCTGAACTGCTATAATGTGAGATGAGCTACATATACATGATAACAATCAAAATCATCATATTAATACTGATGATGATGATCATGATAATGATCATGATCATGATAATGATAATAATAACAATAATTAATAATAATAGATAATAATAATAATATCAATAATAATAATAATTACTGGACTTAAAAAACGCCTTCTAAAGTTGATACAAGGTTCTGTCCATTAGTCTAAGGACAAATTAAGAATTATAGAGTTTCAGATGGGTTTTGAAGAAGTCGATGAAGTCCTCTTTTTCCAGAAATGCAGAGAATTTGTTCCATTGGCACGGGGCAATGGATTGAAAGGATTTGAGCAAGCCTGTTTTGGGGGATTTGAACAATTGTACAGTATCTTAACATTGCTACGATCAAGCTCAATTTCCAAAAAATCGAATTAATTGCACCAAGAGTTATTAAAGAATGCATCTCCCATCAAGATACGCTTCCTACACACAGGCAAGCATTGGTTCCTCCAAAACCGAAGGAGTTGGTGAGAGCGACCCGACGTCTTGACCCTTCACCTGTAGGTTCCCACGGTTGCGAGGTCAGAGGGACATAGTTCAGATCAAACTCCGGAGTCGTAGACGTCAAGTTGATTGTCGGTGGGAGTTGTGCCTGTAAGAGGAGACAAACATAATGCCTCGTTCAGATATTTTACAGTGGAAAATCGTTATGAAAGAGCTCCGATATAATGAGCTGTTTAGCACTACGTTTACGCTTATGGTGCACGAATGCTATTCAACTCCTTGTAACATTTGATCATATAACTTTGTAGTTTTCACTTAGATCCTTTGGAAATTCACACGAAGATTGAAGGATGATACTTCAACATTACATATGAAATTTCATGCCTCACAAATTCAATGTACTTGGTCAGAATGTTATCCATTATTTCTAAGATGTTGACGAACAAAATTAAATTGCATTTTTGTCATTGTTGAGACACCCTGTATAACCAAAGTAAGAGTCTTACTGTATGGCATGCCATAATGGTGAACACAGCTTCCAATGCACCCGCTGCTCCTAGGAGGTGACCTGTTGCTCCCTTGGTGGAGGATACAGCCGGAAGATGGTCGCCATGGGAACCAAAGAGCTTCTTCACTGCCATGTTCTCAATGACATCTCCTGCGCAGATCATACAGAGATGGAATTAAACAAATCGGTGTTGGGTATCTGAATTAGATAAGCGAAGTGTGATCTTGATCTTAATCTAAAGGTCTCAATTAATGCTTAAGCTGTGGTAATGATGGTGGAGCACCACGAGTGTCAAGTCAGACAGACCAGACAGAGCTAAACAAGAACCCATTATTATTATGATTATTATTGAAGATCTTGATGTTGATCTAGATATTGATCTTGGATACTGAAACAAATGCAGTGGGATGACAGTGAAATGGGAAAAGCGAAATTACCGTTAATGCGCAACGAATTTTAAGTGTTAAACAGTCACATGCTCTAGCAACAGTTGCTGTTTCGTGGTTAATATCCTCCGCTCACCGAAATCTAAACTTCAACCGAAAACTACACCTACCCCTAACTCAACCCCTATCTGAAACCCAATCACAACCCTAACTATAAGCCATTACTGTATAAGCCAATACTTTCATATAAAGGGTTCAAGAACAAACCTGTGAGTTGTTAAAGCCGCGTAACGCCATGATCACTACCGATTATATACTCTTCAATAACAAAATAATCTATTTCCAGGCATCAGGATCTCATTACTAAGTGTCACAATCATATTATTACAAGAATTATTTTGGGATAAATAAATGAAAATAATCTATTGAAGTGCCCTGTTACAATCAATGTGGTCTTAATCTGAGCTGCATGACCTAGTGACGGTTAATGCTTTAGTGGACAGACGACACGTGCGACACAACTTAATAAGTAATTTTGACATTTGACATTTCTTACTGGAAATATTTTCGCATGTTGTTAGATCAATGAGCGATTTACAAAATTAGCACAAAAAACCCTTGTGAAAATAACTGCTTAAATGGGAGGATGTGGGACAGGGTTGTCATGTCTTCTTTTCACATTCGCTTCCCCTTCCCTTTCCCCCCTCCCCCTTTTTCTTTCTCTTTTTTTCCCTATTTGCCATCCGATTACAGAGTACGTGCCCCCATGCCACCTCAGACCCTCCCCAAAAGCTACATCATTGATTTTGATAAACGTAACCAACCTGTGGGTGTAGAGGTTGCGTGTGCGTTGATGTATGTAACGTCCTTAGGGCCCAGCTTGGCATCGTAGAGGGCGTTCTTCATGCACAACTCAGATCCAATGCCAGACTCACTTGGGGAGGTCATGTGACTTGCATCACCTGACAGAGCAAAGGTCACATAAACTTTAAAATAATTCACATGATATGGGCAACAATAGTAGGGTGATACCAAAATATGTTAAAATTCAGCTGATATAAAAATGTTGAATATATGTTAACTCCTATGCTTCAAACAGACAATATGTTGAATATTTAAAGGAACAAAAAAGAAGAAAAGAACCTACATATGCCAGCTCATATCATACAGCACTCTCTAGATACTGAAGGCATTTAGTACAATGGAACCTTGTTACATGTATAACAAAACGACATGTACTCAAGGAAAATCAAATCTTGTTACATCAGCTCGTAATCTACTTTATGCAAACAGGTTTTCCATTGGTGATATTGGGCTAAATAACAATATAATACAAAGAAATTGGACTAGCACAATTTGAATTGACAGTGTTCTTTAATTATGGAGTTCCAGAAATCGTAGTTCATATGTATAAGTCTAGGCGTGTACTTGATAGATGTGTTTTAATAGAACTGCGACAACGTAAAACCTGTCTATTGAGGTCACCCAAGGGAGATGGAGAAAGTGGCCACTGTAGACAGGTGGCCTTTATAGAGAGGTGGCCACTTTTAAGATAGGTTTGACTGTACACCTCAAATTGTGTTTTAGTACTCCAGGGGATATTAAAGCATGTCAAATTTGGGAATACAAGATCAAATTTAATGGTTGAGGAAGATTAGTTTCGGAGTAGTATTTTTCATTTTGGAATATTGTTGAAAATAAGCAATTACATGTATGAATAATCAAGAAAAAAGAATTGCGTAACTTGGTATTCATACTTTCACCATCTTAAGCTTAATTTCATTATATATATTACCTGATAAACCATAACCAAGGATTTCAGCCAGAATTGTGGCACCTCTTAATTTAGCATGCTCCAATTCCTGGTAAAATATAAACATACAGATAATTATATTATTAAAATAAAATTCTTGAAGTACATGTATTCATATGTTCAGTGGCAAATCTACCATCATAATCATTAAAAATGACATTTCCTCTCAGCTTGATTTCATTAAAATATAGAGCATTAGGAATAGGGTTGCAATTCGGTTTTAGGTTGGGGTTATAGGGACCTAGCAAGAAGCCTTGAGGAACACCACACAGCATACATCTTTGTTACGAATCTTGACCATTTATACTATCATTTTTAGTTTAGGGTTGAAGTTGAGAATTTGATAGGTGATTTCCTCCAGGGACATTGCTCTCAGCTTGATCTCATGAAAGATATAGGAATAGATTTATGGATGCGATTGAGTTTTAAGTCAGGGACCTAGCAAGTAACCTTGAGGAATACCACAAGACATACATCTCTGCTAAGAATCTTGACCATCACACTAAAATTTCCAATTCAGGGTTCAAGTTGAGAATTGAATAGGTCTAAAGAAATAAGACAATTGAGCAAGTGTTGTGTGAGTCGTAAAAACTTACTTCCAGAACTACTACAGCAGCTCCTTCTGACATCACAAAGCCATCCCTCTCCTTGTCAAACGGTCTTGATGCCTGTGCAGGTGTATCGTTGAACTTTGTGCTCAACGCCCTTGCTCTGCAGTGTTAAGAAAATAACATAAAGGACTTACATTGCACCATTTATTAAATTATCAAAGTATTATGAGATACACGGAGTATTTTACCCTGGACTGGCAGTCATGATAAGGCACTTAAGCATTTTAAGGAACTTCTTCCCCAGGGTACCCATATACCTCACCTGGATCAAGAGTGGCAAATGGAGATTGATGTCTTGCTAAAGGAAGTTAGTACCATGACAGGGACTTGAATGCTGTACCATTTGATCAACAGTGCTGTAAGAAACTGACTGAACTCATACCAAATACATCTTTCACCTGGCAAATCCAGCCAAGCCTATTGGACATATGCACGCCTCTGCCCCTCCGGCTATCATGACGTTGGCATCCCCGTAATGAATGAACCGTGACGCATCACCCAGCGCATGAACCCCTGTAGTACAGGCTGTAGATACACAGTGGTTTGGACCCTGGGGGAGAGTTTATTGACAAAATATTGGTGCAATTAAACCTCAAAGACTCGGCATAAACATATTCAGGTTTAAGATATCAAATAGCAATATTAAATGTTCTATGCAGCATTTTAAATTGTTGTAAAGTGAATTTACCCTAACATGCTTTGCAATATCTCTTTACAAAAGTAACATTCAAACTTCTATTTGTAATAACTATTGACCTAGACCCCCAATAAAGAAAATAATGAGTCACAAGCACTGTACACGGATATGTGTATATGGGACTACACAAACATGTAGCATAAAAGTTTTAGTTCACAACCTTTAGCTGTTTCTTGTCATATTTTGAATATGAGGGCATTTGAAGAGCCAGCCTTTTGAGCGGACATTTTTTTTGCTATGATACTCTTCCACACTAACATAAAAAGAATGAAAAAAGCTCAAAAATTATTTTCACCTTTCCCAGAACTCAGCCTTCTCTTTAACTCTTTAGATCTTAATTAGAAAAAGTTACTCACTCTCAGGTTGTACCGGATGCTGATGTGACCGGCTGCAAGATTTGGAAGAATCTTCGGGACAAAGTATGGACTAAGTTTCTTGTATCCCTGCGTGGGTAGAAATGATGGAATAACAGCATTAATGTACCATATCCAATGTCCAGCTATCTCGCACCCCGTGCCATGACCCGACTTGGTGATCCTGCTTTCTTCCCTTGCCCCAAAACTCTGGAACAATCTTTCCATCTACATCCGTGAAGCTTCCACCAGACACATTCCAAAAATTTCTTTAAAATTTATATTTTTTGGTCAATCAGTAGTAGTAGTAATAGTTATGAAATTCTTGTATAATTCTTTATGATCTCTGTCTCCTTTCATTAGTGTTATCTTAATATGCACTTAGAAACATGGTACTAAACGCTATATGAATGTTGCATATTATTATTATTATTATCTTACACAGTACTAGGATAACTGCCCCCTGGACTATCATCCTAGATCACTACCCCCACCAAACAAAAAGTACCCCAAGAAAAATTACCCCTGGATAAGATTTAAAAAAAACTTCCCCTTCATCTGAAAAAGACAACTAATCAATATAATCATGAGATTGTGTATATTTTAAGAATCGTTTTAAATGTTCTTTGGGAGCCTGCTAATTAGATTTTCAGTGGAAGAGCATAGAGATTGTTTTTATTTAAATTAGTTATTGTAGTAGTAGTAGTAGTAGTAGCATGATCATCATTCTTCTTTTTCTTCTTCTTCTTAAATTATTATTACTATTCTTGATATTGACAATACTATTATCATTAGTAAGTACTACCATTATCATCATCATTATTTATAGTAGTATTAACATCATCATCAATATCATTAGCGACAAACCTTTTCTCTGAGAGTTTGACCGGCGTTCACGATCTCTTGCAAGTCTGCCATACCCATCCCAACGGCCACACCCTGTCTGACGCAAAATACAAACAAATAAATTAAATATATGACACTTGCCATATTTATCTCATTGATTCAACTCTTCAAATGCGACACAAATGATTTCCCTGTGCCAATTGTATTTACCACGGAGTAGGTAAACCAAAGGCTTCAACATTACCTAACCTTTTCAGAGGAGGATTAATATCTACCGGTCTTAGAAGGATTGTCATGGAGCTAATCAAGACCAGATATGTGCAATTTTGCAAAGAGACAAAAGAAGTAGGAAATTCCACCAACTAGTGCCCAGGGAGAGCCAGAAACCCAAGTTTTAATAGAAACCACTTAAATATTATATCAACACAATGTAGCCGATGTTGCTGCCACTCTCATTTTGTTGTTATTGATGTTGGTGGTTTTTAAGAAAAGTATAGTGTGAGTCAAATTTCTATATCTCATGATACACAGATCATTGAGTACACATAGGAGCTATGGTTGCAGGCAGTTGTTCTACGGTAATTTGCTACATCAAGACTGAAGAGGTTGGTACCGTTTTGTTTCTGTCTTCGTCACTCTCTGGTTTCCATCCTGCATGCAAGAGGGCTTCCTGTGCAGCAGCAAGAGAAAAGATGGTTGCCAGACTCATACTTCGAAAGTCCTTTAAGAAAATATAAAAATATATGACTAAATACATAACACGGGCAACTGTTCAAAAGAGTTGAACAAAAACCTTATTCCCATTTTCCTTTCTATTCTAATTCCTTTTTCATAATTTTCCCCTTTCAAATCTTGCATTTCCTCAGTCAATCTTATTGTCTATTATTTTGAAATGTCTTCTTCTTCATCCCTCATGACGGATGGGGAAAAAGTAAGATAATGATGAAAGTTCATACAGTTGATACATATATACATGAATTACAATAAATATTACTTTTAATCCCTGACATTAGGTCGAGACTAACCCTTTACCTATGCTGTCTTTTATTTAAAAGAGGGGGAAGAACAAGCAATCTTATTAGTTTATAATACACTAACTTTCCTTAAAAAGTGATTATAGCTGTCCGTATCAAGCCAACAACCCTATTTATTCCATTAAATATGACTGAGGGGAAATTACATGATGGTATACTCACTGATGACGAGACATATCGATGTGCATCAAATTCACCCTGTTTGTTGCCCCTTGGAACAAAACCAGCTAGAACAGAAAAGAAAACATTCATAAGAATACCTATTGTTTTCTGAGATAATCTGCCAGCCATAATATGGGAACTGGGGGAAATGTCCATATTACGGATTCTATACCAATGGCTACTTATGACCTCCCACTCTGACCCTTTAACAGCTAGTTCCTGGCTGTTCAAAGACCAACTCTTAAAGAACTCTATGACAATTACCAAATTGGATTGGGATGCTTTTGAACTTATCTCCGTGTCTGCTTGGTGATCCCACTCTGAACCTCTAATGAGTTTGTAAAGACTGATTAAACACTTGATTAACGACATTGGCAACATCGAATGCCAATTCATGGAGGATATCCTACAAATTTACCTCAGTGACAAGAAATGCCTTTGAACTCTATCTCCTAATTCCTACACAATAAGCTTTGAGCTCACAATGTGACTCTCTAAAAGTCTTTGAAATGCTGTTAGTATACCTTTAGATGTTTGACTAAGGAACACTTACTTAGCAACTTGGTATGGGATGCCTTTAAAATCATCTCCTTATTTGGCCCTCTTACAGCATCAAGACTGTTGGGTTAACAAGTCTTAAATGAAGTTCTATGATCTGTCACTTTATTCCCTGAACAACCGTCAAATGTCTGACTACCAATTCTTAAAGAACTCTATGACAACTTACCAACTTGGCATGGAATGCCTTTAAACTCATCTCCTGTTATTTTGGTGATCCCACTCTGTCCTTCTAAAAGCCTAGGCCACACCACCTCAATGCCCACTCCTAGAGGACACACCACGCCTGATCAAGAAAATATGGCCAAGAAAACAAAAATAGAGAAAAATACATACAATAGCATATAATGAATGAATGGCACTCTCCTTCAAGAGATCTCATCTTTTTGTTCTTATTCTTAGAGTTTAATAGAGCTTACAGAATTAGATTTCTAACCTCAAAGGAGAGGGGTAAATATACATCGCTCATGCCGGTGAGTCTAGCCAGGTTAAGGTTTAACAGCAGACAGCGGGTCTCTTTTTGAACAGCTGGTATTTCAAAATGTATTTCACAATTAACAGTCAGTAGGTAGACTTAGAGATCTATAAAAACAATCCCTCATGACTACGTGACAATATTTTAGCGAGTGATATCCGAGTGCATGATGCTTTCAAACTGGTAAATTTTGCTTCTCATACCGAGATATTTTTGAGCAAAAAAAGCCCTGGAAAAGGCAAGAACATCTTTTAAACTTTCTTGTTTGTAAAGGCTCGGAGGTAAGTCGATATTGAACTGCTGATGCATGGTGGACATCACACAGAATGATAGATATACATTACCGCTACACACATTTTGTTGCTGTTGACCACCCCTAACCCCCCGCAAAAGCCGAGGGAGAACAAGCTATATAAGAATCAAGGTTGTTAGACTTGTACTTGCACCCCCCTGAAAGATATAAATTGTTGACATTTTCACTTTAATTATAAATCTGAAAGCTTACTGTACAATTAAATTTTCTGAAATGAATGTGGTTTTCTTTTTTTGCTGGAGTGGTTTCTTTGACTATTTGAGTTTGACTTTGTTGTTGTTTGTTAATTAGGTTTGTGTAGTTTTTAAGGTTTGTTGGTTGGTTTTTCTTTCTTTTTCTTTTCTCGATCTCTTGCTGACAAACATGGTTTGGAAAGTGCGCCCTCAGTCAGACTTAAACTTTAACTTAAACTTTAGTTTACGTGGAGACGGTGGATCATTGACGTACGAATAACATAACATGATTTACAGTACATGGGACAATCTTATATCTTACCTACTCCAGTGACCACAACTCTCCTGCGACTCAGAACACATACAGAGGTAGAAATACTCCTTTTGTTGATTTGCGATAGTGTTCTAACTTTTAATTTCTTAATTATCTTCACACTCAATGCCATTATTGAACATTTTTAAGGATACTTTAGGAGAAATTTGCGAGTTTTCCCAGCAGAGTATGATTGGTGTACTAGATAAGACAAATAAAAAAGGAAAAATTAATTGTACACGTACGTACCGGTACGTACGTACGTACACGTAACACGCGATCAGTGCAGTGGTTTGTACGCCATTCAGGTCATCGTCACTGACGGATTTATTTATTTTTCTCGAGGGGGGCCAAACCAACCGAGTGTCACCCCTGTCTTACCCAATGCGGCTTACCTGTGTAACACAGTAACAAATGTACCCCTTTCCTATCCATTTTTTACCAAAATGTCTACTTTAAAAATCTGCAAGTTATCGTAGCAGAAATTCTTCCTTGTTTCTTTGTTTTCTTGATGCTTCCAAAGCTTTTGATCGGATAAATCATGAAAAGCTGTTTACGAAAATGGCTGATAGAGGTATTCCTAAGTACCTGATTAGGATACTCGTGTTTTGGTATGCCCATCAAACTATGATGGCTAGATGGGGAAGTAGTGTCTCTGAACCATTCCATGTCAGTAATGGAGTTAGACAGGGTGGTATTCTTTCTCCCTTTCTCTTTAACCTGTACATGGATGGTCTATCTGACAATTTGAATGCTTGTAAAAAAGGCTGTGTAGTTGCCGGTATGGTAGTAAATCATTTAATGTATGCAGATGACCTCGTTATTATTAGCCCGTCAACTGCTGGGTTGCAGAGTTTGCTCAAGATTTGTTCTGATTATGGATATGATAATGATGTCAAATATAATGCAAAAAAGAGTCATGTTATGATATTAGATGTAAGGATCACCGTAGATTGGTATTCCCGGATTTTTATTTATGTGGAGCTAAACTCAATGTCTGTACAGAGGTCATGTATCTTGGTCATTTCTTTACTGAGGACCTTTGTGATGATAAAGATATTAGTCGACAGTGTCGTAAATTATATGCTCAAGGTAATATGCTTGTTAGGAAATTTCATATGTGTTCTCCGGATGTGAAGGTGGCATTATTTAGGGCATACTGTACACCTTTGTACACTGCGCATCTGTGGTGTAATTTTAAGAAGAGCAGTTTGAACAGGCTTACTGTGGCCTATAATGATGCCATGAGAATGCTTCTTAGGGTACCTAGATACTTTAGTGCTAGTCAAATGTTTGCTGAGTTGAATGTTCCAGCCTGTTTGGCTGTATTACGAAATCTCATTTATAAGTTCATCCAGAGAGTGGATGTCTCTGAGAATGGTATTGTAAAGGTATTAGTGAACCCCTCGTAAAGTTGCCTTAGGTACACGCCTCTGGAAATTTTGGCTTAATAGCCTGCTGACACATGGGAATTGATCATTTTGCATGGTGTTACCAAGGACTACCCAGCCTCTCATGGTTGCAGTATTATATAGTCCTTGTTGCTTGTTATAATATCTAGTTATCTATTATTAGTATATTGTTCTAGTTAGTTGAGCAGAGATTGTTACAATTAAGTTACAATTTCATTTTGTTATACATATAGTTATTTTAATTTTGCAGTTTAGGTACAGCTTAGAGTTAGATTGCTATACTGTTATCAATTTTACAGATACAGGTCACATGTTACAGTTACATTGTATATATACGTAGTATAGTTTACTTTGTTATATTCTTTAGTTTTTGTACGTTTTGTATAAGCTCTTTCCCTATCTATATGTAACATATGTTTCATGGACCTCTGCCTTGTGCAGCTGAGTCTGAAATAAAGTTCTGAATTGAATTGAATTGAATTGCTAACTTTTTCTTTTTTTCCCGTCATTTTCCATGGCCTATGTGACTAGGGGCCATGGGGGCCCGGCTTGGGGGACTGCATGATCTCGTTACATTCATTTTCTACACGCGCCTCGAGAAATTTGGAGGGAGGAGGGCTTTGAGAATTGATTTGAATGAGTTTTTACTTCAGAAACATGTACTATATAATGTAACTAATATCTCATTTCCATGTTCTACTGTGATGCGCCTAGCTGTGGGCCTATTTGAATGAAGTAGGGATATATAAAATTTCAAGTTCGAGTTCAAAGTAACATTTAGTTTCTTCCATAGGGGCGCAGGCGCGCCGGAATCAGTTTGGGATGGGGGGGGGGCCAACATTCCAGGGGGCTCACCTTTCAGGGGCAGTGGCGTAATGAGCAAAAAGGTCAAGGGGCGCAGAGCCCCCGGAAGCTCAGGGGTTTTAGGCATGAAATTACGGTCAGATAAGCATATTTAGATACCTTATTTGTGACACTGGCAGGTCACTCATTCGTTCTTTCTCTCTTTCTTTCTTTTTCTCTTTAACATACTTTTCAAAAAAGTGAGGGAGGCTCGATCCCCGAGCCCCCGCCGTTCTACAGATCCTGACATGAAGGCTTTTAAATAAGCATATTTTTTGCCTGACTGTAAATTTGAGAATTTGTAATTTTCCAACAAACGCATACAAAAGTATAATTTACCAAAAAAAATGAGAAAAATCCGGGAAAATCATCTCATTTCAGCAACATTTGTAAATCACTGGTATCGAATAAGAAATAAACCATCCCAGCTGTATTTCTTTACTTTATGTTTATATTTGTTTGTTTGCTTGTTTGTTTGTTTATTTGTTTGCTTTTTGTGGGGGTTGTTTTTGGATGTTTTTTAATCTTTATCTCTCTTTTTGGGGGAGTTTTTTTTCTCTTTTCAGGGTAGTACTGTGTGTATTTTTTAAAATATTTTTTTTAAACAATATTTTGACACACTATAATATTTCATGTACAAGCATTTATTTATTTTTGTTTAATTCAACAGATAAAGTGTTTTTTTTAAGAAGTACAAAATGAACATGAAATGACTAAGTATTTTATCATTATTATTATTACTATTATTGTTTTAAACGAATAAGGAAATGTATGAAAGAGTTTTTTTGTTTAGCAATTGATGTTAAGAATTATACTTTTGAATTATATTTTGATTAGTCTGAGTTGTATTTTGATTATTCTGAGTATGATGTAAATTGCATGATTTCGATTATATGTACTGCCTCTGGTTTTGAGAAAATAAAACATAAATATTTTTAAATGTTTGAATTTGGGGGCAACTGCCCCCGCCCCATCAGTACACCAGTGTTCAGGGGCTCATGTCTTCTCACCCCTATCATAAAAAACACACACGCTTTCCCATCCTCTCACAACATTTCCTGGATATGTGCGTATCGCTATTATAAAATCCTCCATTAAAGGGAACCAAAATTCATCCTAAGTTACCTTTATTGTAAAGTTTAAACGATTTGAATAAGATTAGTGAAAAATTGAACAAAATCAGGCAAGGTATAAGGAAGTTAAAGCTAAATAAATAACTTGTCACCAGAGGGCGATATTTAATATCACCATGCCTTCTGATCATGGATTTCACAATTCTTTCATTTTCTTCGTATTCATTTGTGTTCAATATCCGACTTCATAAAATGTGAAGTAGAATATCATTCTGCATTCTATATCTTGTTTTCAGGGGAGTAGATTATCTCAATCACAAGAAAGAAGGAAAACATGAAATTCCATGATCAGAAGGCATGGAGAGTTGTCCACAAATGATGCCATCAAATTAAATATCGCCCTCTGGTGACAAGTTATTTCTTTAGCTTTAACTTCCTTATACCTTGCCTGATTTTGTTCAATTTTTCACTAATCTTATTCAAATCGTTTAAACTTTACAATAAAGGTAACTTAGGATGAAGGTTTTGGTTCCCTTTAATTGATAAATATAGGGGCATGCGGAATGTTTTTGAAGTTTAATTCCTGTTTACTCTCCTTTTCTTTGAATGGAATATAATTGTGATTGTGATCAGGGGCTTTGGGGACGAAACTGCGTTTGCCCACGCCCCTTTTCGATTTCTCGACCGCCCCGGGCCTTCCCACTTCCGGCGCCCCTGCATGGGGGTGTTAGTGGGTTTTTACAGACGTGTATCAATCAGATATGATTCAGTAATTACGTCTGGGGACCGACCTTTACTACGTCACCATCCGAAAGATGTGACTCAGATTCGAACCGGGGTCGATCGTCTGAGCCATTTTGTAGGCGAAGACAGAGAGCTGACCAAGTGAACGTGCCGCTATAGACCAACACACATGGGGGGGGGGGGCGAACCAAAATTAAAATCAGCTAAAATTCCATAAACTTCCATTCAGATATCAAGTTAGTATTAAATGAGAGAACAGATCAATGTAAGCACCTTTGTCTAATATTTATTGTACATTAACTTTAGCCTACATCTATATGTACCCGAAATAATTGACCACAGGCTCATGTCTAATTTACACAAAAATTTACAGATTTACTCTTTATTTCAACAACCCTGAAAATGGTAATTAAGTACAAAGTAAAGAGGGGAGATGCTCGAAAAGTTAGGGCTACGTCAAGAAGTTAATTACAACATTTTTTTTTATAATTCATATCTTTTTGCTAACTTTTTATCGGATTTCCGGGGCGGGTTCAGTCAAATATATTGATTTACACATGTAGGACAACAAAACAAAACAATTACTAACCCCACGCCCAACCCCTCCCCCCAAAAAAAGGCGTGAAATTTTATTTTATTTGGCTGGTTAAAGTTTCAAATGGGCAAAAATCAGGAAAAGTGCCGGTATATGTTTTTTAAGTTTGTTAAAAAGTATTTAGGGTACCCTTTTCCTCAACCTTAGCCCGAACTTTATACAGCCTTGAATTGCACGAATCAATAATACCAGTGGCGGATCCAGGGGGGGGGCCCCCTCCCCTAGAAAAAAAAACAGGTAAAAACACCCTTTTTTGAAAAAAGAAGAAGTTGGGCCCCCTCCCCTGGCGCCCAAGGGGGGGGGTGGCGGTGAAAAAAATAACCCTTCCCGTAGGGAAAAAAATTTCGGGTGCCAAAAAAAATTGTGCTCACTACCCCTGGCGCCCAAGGGGTGGTGGTGGAGAAAAAATAACCCTTACCGGAGGGAAATTTTTTTTTCGGGTGCCCAAAATTTTTTTTTTTTTGCTCACTACCCCACTGAGCGAAAAATCGACCGGCACGATTTTCAAATTTTCGCACGAAGTGGGCCCCTTTTTAGGCCCCCTCCCTTGCCACCGGCTGGATCCGCCCCTGAATAATACACATGTAGATTTTTAAAAGTGATAGGCTTTGTTTAGGTGTTGACCTTGTTCACGGGATGTGGGGTTAAACTTGTTTAAGGGGTAACTTTTTCGAGAAAAAGCGCGAAAAACTCGGAAGGGTGTGAATTTGACAAATGGATCATACTTTTCTGGAGGCTGAAAAGCTGTGGTCACACTAATGTGTACAGGGATACATTCTGACTGCCCCTTTAACTTTCACTGAATGATTAGGGTTGGAAAGATGTGGATTGTTGTTTTTAGCTGAGTCACCTAGAAGGTATTACAGTTTTTAGTTTATTGTTGGTAAAAGGTTTAGATGTTATTGTCACTGTAATCCCCAAAACGCAAAGCCAGTTTCTAAATGTCATTGACACGCAAACTAATCATTTCAAACAACGGTCTTCCTGTTATTGTATTAAATATGATCTGTTATTGTGAGAGATGCTGATGTTATTGTTAATCGTTCTATATACATTTAAATGTATATGGTTTTATTATTTGGAATAATTTTAAAAGGTGTTAAACTTTAATGTTTATGATGCTAGCGGCAGGCCTGATGCAAAGAGTTGAAGGGCAATCCAACTCTTGTAATAAGTTCATTTGTATGAAAGCAGACAAATAAGATAAACAGAATGCCTAAAGATTTAAATAATACGAAAGTTATCGATGTTTGAAATATGAGATCACTAAGTTGAGGGTAGGGTAGTGAGCACCGTTTTTTTTTTTTTTTTGCCCCCGAAAATGTGAAAAATCGCGCCTGTCGATATTTCGCTCAGTTGGGGAGGGGGGAGAGGGGGCATCAACTTTTTTGTTTTTGTGCCAGGGGAGGGGGCCCGTCGTCTTTGTTTTTAACAAAAAAGGGTTAGATTTAAGTGTTTTTTCCCAGGGAGGGGGCCCGGGCCCCTGCCCCTGGATCCGCCACTGCCCCCTCCCCCACAGACCTCGTACCAGTCGGTGTACCCATAACACCACGATGTAGGCCTACCACTCACTATACTTACTGCATAGAGATCCTCGATGACTTATTGTACTAGCGCCATCTATTGGCTAATGGTTTCATCATGCATATCCACTTTTTTCTCTCATTTCCTTCGCTCTTGAACTGTTTTTATCATACTCTTTATATCTTTATATCTCTAATCGTTACATCACAAAAGAGAACGGGGATGGGAGCAAGCATGAACCCAACATGAGCTGCATCCAATTATCATAACAGAAACTCTACACAGTAATCTAAAAGAAATCATAGCGAGATCAACTTGCTATGTACCTATTGTACTAGCGCCATCTAGTGAGCGATATTCATGTTTCTCCCCCCCCCTATTTTTTCATGTATGGTCATGTATTTTTCATAATTGTTTTGCTTAATATTTTCGAAACAACAGAGAAAGGGGGCAGGGGCAGGATGAGGTGCATGGATACATACTCTGCTGCTCTGCCCCTCTGAACTTAGTTTATTAGAAGCCGTTGGCCAGCCCTACCTCCCAAAATCGAATATAGACAATTATGAAGGAACTTGAAGATAGGAAATAAATGGAGAAAAAAGATAGAATCAGAGACGGAAAGAAAGAGAGAGAGAGAAAGAGAAAGAGAGAGAGAGAGAGAGAGAGAGAGAGAGAGAAGTAGAATAAGAAAAAGAAGAAGAAGATGTAGAAGAACAACAACAACAACAGGAGGAAGAAGAACAACAACAGGAGGAAGTAGAAGAACAACAGCAACAAGAAGATGATGACAAAGAAGAAGAAAACAGAAAGAAAGAAAGAAAGAAAGAGGGGGAGGGGCCGGGGGGGGGCCTTGCTTGAAATTTTATCACAATCGAATATCTCTTTAAAGAGCTAAAAGGACTGAGTATTGACATTCATTTTGCAGGCTATTTTGTCTTTGCTCGTTTGTTTGTTTTTTCCTTTTTGCCCTTCATCTTTCACAGTTTAGGGTATAGTTTATTATAGTTTAGTGTATTAAGGCGTTTGATAAATTAGTAATTCTTTTTGCTCTGCCCCTTAAAATATAATTTTCATCAACCTCAACCTCTTCAAATACGAATAAGGTAACCGAGTATAGAAATTGTATATGCTAGTGCATTTTAATGATTAAAGAAAATAGAATGTCTTTTTGCTCGTAAAATTTAAGAAACGGGATGATTCTGGGCAACGGTACGCCCGAATCTCCTCATATTTGGACAGCGAAGTGTTCCAATTATTCATCTCTGTATCTTATGAAGTGCATGTTGATAACGAAGTTACACTTTTGATCATAATTAAAGTGTCTTTTTTGTTCGCTCGCTCACAAAATTTAGAAACATGATAATAAGCTTCAGCCCCTTCATCTCGTGGAAATATTCCCGTACGGCTATGATCGCAGAGCTCTGTAAAAAATTTTAGTGGCGTAATGAGCAAAAAACTTGTTTGTTTTGTTTGGGGGAGAAAACTAACGCATCGCCATCAGGTGCCATAATGGGCATTTTTTAAGGGGGGTTGCGGATATTGACGATAACGGTCACGATGTGGGCCTACAAACTACGTTTTAGCTACGGCGTACTTTTTTTGTTGTTATGTTGACTATCCATGAGGCTAGAGTGCTTTGTATCTACCCACTATAACAACTTACTTGATTGCTAACATTATTGTTCTTCACACACTGAGTAATGAGATGATAAGTTAATATCGCACCCATTATCCAGGGGCGGTGGAGTGTATTACAAAGTGGGGGGGGGGCACCAAAAAAGGGGCACTTTCTGGAAAAAGGGGCACCTAGGAAGGGAACCTCAAAGTGAAAATATGCCATTTTTAGACATTGGTACATACCTCTACTTTGTGATTACATTATCAGGGATGATTTCAATGTTTGTTTCTCTCTTTAAATGGTCCAAGATACTGCTTAAGCATCATACTGTGCATTTACGAGCGAGCAAACATTTTAAGATCTGTGAGGTCGCAGTGCGAAAAACCACATCTTATAAAGAGGAAAAAAATACAAATCCGATGAAGTTTTAAGCACAATCTAATCATGAAATACAGAAAGAATAATTAATAAGAAACATAATTATATCAACTTTAAATCGAGCGAGCTTAGCGAGCGAGCTTTGGGCGAAATTAATGAAAAATTTGCTCTAAGTTGCTTTAAATTATGAGCACATTTTATGGTGAAAGGAAAAAAGGGGCACATATCCAATGGGAAAATTACACTTATTAGAAAAGAAAAGGAGCACGTGTCAAAGTAAAAAGGGGCACTTATCAGAGGTGAAAATGGGGCACTTATCGCACCCGATAAGGGGCACTCACCAGAGATGAAAAAATCACTTATGAGAACGAAAAAGGGGCAATTATTACAAAGGAGAATTAGTGGCAATTATCAGAAGGAAAATGGCACTAATTAGAAAGGATAAGGGGCACGTGTCAAAATAACAGGGGCACGTATCAGAGATGAAAAAGGGCACTTATTACAAAGTTAAATGAGGCATCTCTAAAATTTGAATAAGGGCACTCACTGGAGATGAAAAGGGGCACTTATACAAATAAGAAGAGGCACTTGTCAAAATATAAGGGACACCTCTTAGATTTGAAAATAGGCAATTATAAGAGGTGAATGGGCACTGCCACTTATCAGAGGTGGTAAGGAGCATTTCTTGTACCCAAAAAGGGGTACCCACCTGAGATGAATAGGGGCACTTGTGAGAATAGAAAGGGACACTTATTACAAAGGAAAATTTGCACTTGTTGTAGGAAAAGGGGCACCTATGAGATTTTTTTTTTGGGGGGGGGGAGGGTGTAACTGCCCCCCATCAGTACGCCAGTGACAAATTTCCCTATGAGTAAAATGCATAAGAAATTGCTCTCTAAAGGGCTAAAAAATACATAACACTCGTTCGCTTCTTAGGTGGCTGAATTTAGGGGGCACAATTTCCTTGTGCATAATGCCTAGATACGCCACTGTGTATACTTTTTTAGTGGATTTTTTACATGAAAATATCAGAATCGATGTTCTGTTTATTGAAATTAAAAAAAGTAGTCCATGCAGGGATGAATTGTACAATGAATGTAAAAAAGGTCATAATTCATAAAATAGGAACATCGATTACATAAATACTTAATAATTGGCATAAGTAAATAATCATTTCAAGTCTAAATCACACTTTACTGATACAGTGAGGCATAGTCTGAGAATGCATAAGAAATAACTTTACTTTCTAACATATCTAATCAACTCAAATAAGAGGAAGTATTTTGGAAAGTATATACATTGTATAAAACGAAATTAGGCCTATATAACGCAACCGTATTTCGGGATGAGATTCGACGGGTCAGAATGTTACCATAAGTCATTTTATATTTTAATATTTTCACATTTCATCTATGTCATTCATGTCGGCCTATATATTTTGTGAGTGTATCTTTATTCTCAGTGCACCTTGTTTTTAATACGTTGACCAGTCGCACATTTTTTATAGAAAAAAACAAACTGATCAGAAGTGACATGAGGCACAGTAAATGTCACTAAGAATAAAGGGGCTCATAGTAGAAGTGAACAGGGGCACTTTATATAGGACCTACTACAGAAAGCCATGTAAATGTGTGTGTGTGGGCCCCGAGGGGCTGGGACGCCCCTGAGTGCCGCATCTGATGTCTTACGATGAATAGCCGTTGTTTTATGGTTTGGGTACTGGTTGTGATTGAACTAAATTTAGTTCCTCCTTCTTTTTTTTTCTTCTTCTACTTGTTTTTTAAATTGTTATCATTATTATCATCTTTAATCATAATTAATTATTACTGATTAACCCGTGCATCGATACCCTATGATCGACTCGTGTCCAGCGGCTCAGGATGAGAGGGTCACTTGTGTCCATGGTTGAAGTTTGTGTAAAGATGACAGCAGGTCAATTCTCACTGGAGCTTACTAGTATACGTGTCGTATATTTTTATAAATAAACAAACAAGACGAAAAAAGGGTTAGGAACGGATTACGGGCGGGGAATTAACAACACCAACAACATGCAAAATATGCAATATCGTTAAATGTATTTTTGTTCCTTTTCTGTAGAGAGACCCTATTCATGATTACATGTACTACCTGGACTTAAACCATTGTATATATGTACATAATATATATATTTTGTATCCTTGTGTTTTATGTTTCTGCTTTTGGTTTTTGACAAAAACATTAAAAAAAAAATCTAGTAGATCTAGAGTGTCTAGTAGAGTCTATCTCTTTCATTTTTTCTCCCTGTACCTCAAAGTGGAAACGAGACATAATATATGAGCGCATGTTTGGAATTATACTGTCACATTAGATGAACTTTTAAAGTTGAGAAATTAGCCATTTTGTCAAAAATTGTCAAGGTCACTATTTTTTTCGAAAGCCAAATTGCTGACAAATTGCTGACAAATATCCAGGAAGTATTAACCTTTGCACTGCATGTACACAAGACGGCCATTTTTGGTGACCGCACAACCAGCGGATGAAAATCTGAAAAGTCTGAACTGGTAAAAAACTTTTTATTTTCAAAACCTGTCAACAAGAGTGGAAATGTGAACTCTATGATAACTAAAATAGTATGTAAAATATAAATGAAATCAAATAATTGAGAGAACTGCTGAAAAATCAAAATCGAAGAGAGAACTATATTTCATACAGCGCATGCATTTACAAATATCAATAGTGCTAAATGGCCCATTCAGTGATCGAGCATCGAGCCGAGTGATCTCACGAGAAATTTATGAGTTTTTCACGTCAATTCACTTGCTCTAGGAATCTGTATTACACTGGACTACTGGATTTTATTGAGAACATCTTGACATTTTGATTCGATATTGATGCCTGTCATCTTGTAATCTGTGACATAACTGGAGGTAATTTTGGCCAACTTGCTGCCAGTAAATCGGTAAGTTCTGACACCGGAGTGATAATGGACTTATGCGGTGATTGTACGCATGAGAAGACTACCATCGGGATTTGTGTGTGTATCTGACCGGACTCAACCCCGTCGTAGGCCGCACAGCGTTGGTGTACGTTGTAATTCCCCATGCATTGGTGGTAGACTTTCGACCCTGGGCCTGTACACGAGAGGCATGATTTAGGGCGGAGTTCTAAACTCCAAAAGTCGCAACGTAAACATGACTGTCTGGTTCAGAAAGGTGGTGATAATATAGGTCCAAATGTTAAAATATCATGATCAAAAGACTTGTTTGTAGATTTGAGATTTGACAGGTCGAGAAGGGTCTCGGAATGAGATTGAGAAGACGTTATTAAAGACTGCGACTTGAGAGTGAGACTGAGTGAGTGAGTTAATGTCAATAATGAGTGACAAGTCAAATGTGACTTGAGATTTTCAGCTATGATTTTGTTTTGTGTAGACTTTACCAAGCCAAGAATAACGGGCAAGATCATGACATGTGTCCATGTATGATGTAGCCGGTGCATATATTGCGATGTAACATTTTCAATAGTGTTTGACTTTGAGGCTGTGATCGAGCATGAGCTGAGAAGTGGAATTCGAATGATGTCACAGTGATATGAATTATGATGAGATTGTGCAAGTTTTCTACCTATTCTATTCTTCAAAAAAACAAACAAACAAACGATAAAGTAGATGAGGCAGTAGATTTTATTAGTTTCTGTTTTGAGAAAGAAAGAAATATCTGTTTCTTATGAAACTACAGTTGTATAGAAGGAAGCGAAAGCTGTTATTGTTGAAAGTTAAACTGACAGACATTGCATCAACTCTCAGCTCAGGGAAATCAAACATTTGTCATGTATATTCAATCTGTCCACCATGTCCACAGTCAAATGAGCTTGATCAATGAGGGTGTATACTCAATTAGTCCTCTCATATACTTGTGTAAAAGAAGGTTTTATTTTTGTTGTAGAATGCTGAAAAAGTTGAATCCAAGAGATACTTAATTTGGATAGAAAGAATCCAATAAAAATGGATATGAAGATGAAATTGTCATACTCATGACTCATTGGAATTAGAAACCAATACCTTTTGTATAACATGAAACCAGGAAAGGTTTATGTTTATGGATCAACAATAATATTATAATTTTTACAGGGGGCCCATGCATGTACATGTACATGTACACTGTAAAAAAAAGTTTTAATCCGGATGGCCAGTGGAAAAATGTAAGATGTGGAGGTACTCAATCCTTCACTTGTTCTGAAGTGAATTTCGAGACGGCCACATTGGTGAAATTATGTCAAATTGCTTACAGTCAGTGTGCCTACCATTGACTGCGGCAGTCCATTGTCTATTCAAATTTATACCAAAGCCACCCATGGTTTCAAACCTACAGGTGTATGTGGTACTACAAATGTACATGTATGTCTTCAAGTAACTGCTGCATTAGTTTTTGAACACCAAAATGAATGAAGTACATGAAGAATTAGTTTACTTACATGTACAGGTGTACTTTTGCTGATTTAATTATTTGCTACATTACCTCATTAACTATACCTCATTAACTATACTCTGCTACATACAGTGTACTTTGGGTTTCCATGATGAAAATGAAGTACCATTATAATCATTTTCTCCTTCCTCAACTATGATCAACTTTGGACCAATATCCACAATTGCACACAAAACCTACATTTGTACAGCTTTGCTGCACTTGGTGCTGGCTTATTTTAAACAAGCTTTTGCATCGACCAAAGCCTGTAAAGCCTGCATGGGCATTTGTACATGTATGTGTTACAACACTCACAAATTTCCAACAATACAGACATGTGCATTGCTTGCAGTTGAACATGGAGACGCTGAGTGAAAACAGACTCTAGTTCCGTGACCTCTCAGCATGAGGTCATCTCAGCAATGCAGGCGATTCCTCATACTGCATGGCAGTACACGTTAGCCTTTGACACAATCTCCATTGCACTGTAGAATGAGAAATGTTAGAGCAGACATGATGTCTAAAATCTGTACGACCATAGGTTTTGTACATGAATGTAGGCCTACTCCATAAAAATTGCTATGGTCCTTTTAGTTGTAGAATGGACACAATCTGTTTCTGAATAAACAGTTTTAAGGCTGTGCATTTCATGTACACAGGTTAAATGTTCAGTGTCTGTACACAATTCATATACGTGTTTGTAGGCCTACTGTAAGCACGCCATTAACGCAGAAGCTATAAAATGTACATGACTATTTAACGTACATCAAGACCGGCCATTTTTGTTCACTGTACATGTATGTACAAATGTACAGTTGTACCAGTAAAATTTTAAAAGAAAATGAAAATGCCAACAAAATCCTGTGGTTAAGAAGTTATTTGGGTTCATGAACTTCATTTCAAATACCCTGTACTACTGTATACTGTAATTACATGTACAGTGTAAATCAACTTGAGTTTATGTACACTGTACTTCTACACTGTATAATAAAGTACACTACCGTATTTGCAGACGTTAAGGCCGCAGCGCCGTATAGGCCGCACCCCCGATTTTGACATTTCGTAGACCAAACAAAACAAACCCCCCCCCCAAAAAAAATTGATTTGCTTTTTTGCGAACACCGAGGCACCAAGCCAGATGCTGTCTTATTTCAGCTTTTTCTCCGGCGCAGTAGTTACAGTCGATCGTGTATTGCACGGACTGCGAGAATTGCGGTTGCTTTAGCGATGGCACGAACTTAGATCTAGATCTACCGGTAGTTATGAAGTTTATTCACGAGATTGACAAAACTTAAATGTCAACAATACGATATAAGGTAAGATGTATGGAGTTATTCTAGAAATGTCCTGTACCATTGTACATTGTGCATTGTAGTCCCATATGTACGAATACATGCTGTTTTGATTTCCGACTTTTGACTGTTGTGGCGCATTGGCCACACCCAGACTTTTTGATATTTTCTTTCCAGAAGTACTGCTGCCTTTACGCCGGCAAATACGGTACACTGTACGTATCAGAGATAGGGCACATTGATTTCCATTCGTAGCATATCCTTGGCCTAAATAAACATGTACATGTACATGTACATGTACTTGTATTTCATGCCCCAGTTCGACTAAAGGTTTTGCAGTTACTATTTTAAATCAAATTAGTGTATGAGAATAAAACAGTCTTGATATCTTGTAGATGGAGTCAAGGGTGTCAGAGTAAAGTCGAGCATCGATTAATTGGAGGCTGTGACATTGAAAACTGGTTTAATGCCATCTGCATTGATCCTGTTCCATTATCCTGTTCCATTATCCTGTTCCATTATCGTACAGCATGATGTACAGTGAAGGTTGATTTGCTCGGTTTATTTCGGTCAGCAAAAGTTAACTTGATAAAAACTGTGTATGGATTGTGTGCATACTTATGGTACATGTATCACTTAATCGCAATGTTTACACGTACATGTACATCATACATCAGGCAACTTTTCTTCAATTAGGATAGCATAATATCTTCTACCAAATTGGAATAAGATTTATATTTGAAGCATCCCAATACCGGTAATCAATTTTTCTTTACTGTTTGAATTACCAGTTTAACTTTTATTTTGTTGGGTTGTGATAGTAATCATGTTAAAAATTCAATTTTTTTTGGGACCAAATAACCAAAAACTCTGGACTTGCACTGTCCTGTGTGGGGAGCATACATTTCATGACCATGGCAAGCAATACTTTTTATGGTTTTATCAAGTTACTCATTAAAGAGTTTTACAGTGTAATATTACCCCAGTTATCACTGACTACATGTACATGTACATGTAGCTAACTACACTAACAACCTGTATGTAGCACTTTACCATGTCAGGTCCCCATTTACAGCCGGGTTAGGAGTAAAAGTATACTACTACCACCACCACCACCATATCATATGACTATGATAATAATAATATTAGTATAAAAATAATGATATTAATAATACTACATGTAATAATGAATTGTATTATTTTAATTGTTGACTAAAGCCTCATCAGTATCAATGTCGTTCTTCCTGGGGGTCCTGCAGTTATTATTACCCCAGCAATAGCCAGGTACACATTTACATCTTGATGGAGAGTGGCAAATGTGGATTAATGTCTTGCCAAAGGATGTTAGTTTCGTGCTGGGATTCAAACCGCCAACCCTTGGATTGAGAGTCAAGTGAATAAACCACTATACCACAACTGTTCACATCCGCAAATATGGATTTGCATCATGCCAACAAATCCAAGGGATGTTAGTGCTGCTTTCAAGGATACGTGACTTCACGGTTGTTTCATCGCAAAGCATGCCGGGACAGATAACTAGTACGGCAGGAGATTTTCACCTTCGCCGCGATCAGCTGTTCCATTGCAAACAACGGGATTTTTATCCTGTCGAATCAACATGAAATTATAATCTTGTACAGGATCCGTTATTCTGCAGTGATTTTCTTTCATTCCAGTATCATTTGTACAGTAAGAAACCAAAGTCTGTGATTATGTATTTTTATGACGATCCTTCAACCTAAAAACACAAATGTTTAGCAGCTTAAAAAGGCAAACCACCGACGCAAATTGCACACACATACATTTGAACATATGGAACTACATATTCATACAAAGGAACCCACTCTCATTAGCCCGCTTTACTTCGTATTATCAGCCTTATTTTTTGAAGGATCGTCATAACAATACACAATCACAAACTTTGGTTTCTTACTGTACAAATGATACTGGAATGAAAGAAAATCACTGCAGAATAACGCATCCTGTATAAGATTATGATGTTGATTCGACCGGATAAAAATCCCGTTGTTGGCAATGGAACAGCTGATCGCGGCGAAGGTGAAAATCTGCTGCCGTACTAGTAATCTGTCCCGGCATGCTTTGCGGTGAAGCAACCGTGAAGGCACGTATTCAAAACCTCCACCTTTGGACTGAAAGTTCAGGGGACTGTTTCACAAAGACTAAGATCGACTTTAAGTTGGACTTAATTATGGCAGGCCCTTCATGCTACTGTTTGCTCTCACCATTATGATTTTCAGATAATTATTTTTTCCTTCAATAGTGAATTATCAAAAAATATAAATTCTGTAGATTTGAGACTATGATTTGTACATCCCTTGAGAGACCAATGCCAGTAAATGGTGAGAGCAAACAGTGGCATGAATGGCCTGCCATAGTCAAGTCCAACTTAAAGTCAATCTTAGTCTTTGTGTAACACCCCCATGAATGCACAACATTTCCACTCCACTTCCACTTTCACAGGTTCAGACCATCAGCCATGGAAGCTGCATATTGTTTTCCCCTCTGGGTCAGGCTATTATATCGAGCCTGGCTCCTAAATGCCATCAAGGCGTCTGAGCGAAAGCTTTCTAACTCGATAAAGGACAGGTGATGAAGCCAATAAAATGAAAGTCCCTTGGAGCACTTGATGCTGTTTCTTTAATACTTCCCAAGTTCATCTTGATTATAACAGTGCATGGATATGAGGATACAATCTTTCTAACACGTCACCCTACAGTGTTTGAAAAAGAAAGCAAGTTCAGAGAAATCCACTATTTTGAAAGCAGAACGGTCTTGTAAAAACAAAAGTCTAACAGGAGAAAGTCCTAAATGAAAGAATACTAATGTCTTTTAAAGGAGAGTGAACCATGCCATGAAATTTTACCTGGTGTAAAAAGTGAAATTCTAGCCATCTTTCTAACTGGCACAAGCCCGGTTATACCTACAACATGAATGCAAGTTCTGCCCTGTCCCATACAAGAATGTACATAAATCAATTCACCAGACGAGAGAAAAAAAAAGATGAAATCCGGTTTACGAACCGAAACATCTTATTGTATCAGACAAGCTCATCGTGCTATGATTTCTTGTGCACTGTGCACCTTTAACTATTGAGCTAAAAGTCATGAAAATAAGAAACTGCTAAAATTCAGTATTGCAAGTTTTGAGTATGTATTACCAGGGCTCCACACTAACTTTTTGGAAAGTGGTCCAGGGCCCTGTTTCATAAAACTTGTTATCAATAACAAATGCTAAATATCTATGACAAATTTGCTCTCAGCCAATCAAATGCCACAATTTCAGTAGCTTATAACAGTTATTGTAACTTGTTCTTGATAATAAGATTTATGAAACAGGGCCCATATTTCAAGTTTTAGAGTCTGAATATATGCATGAGCCCTACATGTACATGTATGTACAAATTTTGACATTTTAAAGGTCCCTACTGACATTTAGGCGCCCATGTATCCTGGGCATCTGGTAGTGTCGACCCCAGGTATAAGATGGAGCAATACACTCTTTACTATGAACACTGATTAATCCTATAGCATCACCATTATTTACCTGTCTTCTTAGTACTCTCAGTAAATCAAACAGTGAGTTTGTCTTTTCTGTAATAACGATAATAATCCATCGAAAACAAGACAGGATCGCATGTCAAGAGTAGACACATACTACATGTACCCTGACTCCCTGTACATACAGGTATACATGTACAGTGTAGGTGCCAACCATATTGAGCTGCATTTTTTGTTGCACTTTATTCTATAAAAAAAATGTTTAAGGAAAGGAATGTCTGTCTGACAAATTTCTGGGCATAACAATAATACTTTTCTGTATAAACATGTACACTTCGTACATGTACATGGAGGCCCACCCATGCTCATTTATGATACTATTAGTTGGTTTTGTGTACAATGCACATTACAGTGTGTATGTACATACAATGCATCGCCTTTAATATGTATTGAGCCTGTGCAAGGGACTGTAGGCCTACATAAGGACAGGTTACATAATAGTCAACAACAGCATTGTGTTTGGAATAAGAAGCAAAGGTTGAGTTAATAATAGCAATTAAACAGGAGACATTGCACAAAGGGTCTAATTGTTTGAAATTGGCTAATCCCTGAAAGTCTATTACTCATTTCACATACAGGTACTTGATTCCCCTCTGTTTTTATGGAGTAGAAGGCTGATCAGTGCTTTTAAAGTTGTATCTCATGCAATTGTGGACTTTGATTTTCTCTTTTCTAGCTGCTGATATTGTTTTGGGTTTAATTTGTGCAGTGCCCTTCATTTAAGTTTGAATATTTGAGGCATCTTACTTACATGTACAGTCATGTACAGTGTACATGTACATGTGCAGTACATCTGTATATAGTAATGATAGTACATAAATGTAGGTTCTTGTATAGTACCAATCCTTCGATTAAGCGGGCGCAGGGCGCAAATTTGCGCTCATAAAACCACCAATTGCGCCCATAATCATCTAAAACTAGACGGCAAGGCGCAAGTGTTTTCCGTGAAAATGCGCCCATAAAATATTAGGACAGAAAAAATACACTCTACTAGCTTCGTATTTAGTGCGTGCATTTCTTGAGGCGCAAGTGCTTGAAGTGAAAATGCGCCTGTTGTTACTATATAGGCTAGCGCACGTACGTACGTTCATGCGATCGCTAGATAGCTAGATGGTGCTGTGGCGCACGCGCACGCACGTACGTACGTACAAATGTTTCGAAGGATCAAGAAAACAAATCGTCAAATGGAGAAATAAACAAGCATTCAAATAGTCATTAGAGATCTGTCAAGGTTTGTTTTTAAGTCTAGTTTATTATTTCATCTCAAATAGAATTTAGAATTCTCTTATTGACAAGTTAAGAACACCTACGATGTTCTCGATCGTAGTTACTTTCATTTTGCCAGCAGCCGACCTAGCTTTGTTTTGGCAAAAAGCTAGCCGGCCAGCTTCCCACCGCGAAACATTCGAGTCCCGGTAACAGACCGTTCATGTTCTGCCGAGAGTGTGGCAGAAGGTTTGTGTGGAGGTGCGATTTCGATTTGGGAAAGACTTGCAAGTCCTTTTGACTTTCGATGTTCGTGAAATCGACGATTTATTTATTCATTTGCTCATCAATAATTTTAGTTACTTTAAAATACTGTTTAATGTGCAAGTTGATGTTCTTAATCAATCTTTCCTGTTGATCACATTAACTTAGATTAAAAAAGTTATTAAATTGATCGTAGATCTATTAATTTAAAGCCATTATGAAATTAATATTGTATCTTTGAACTTATTTAACTTTTTGAATTGGTTGTCATTATGATTATCTGTTTTTGGAAAATTGCCCCTTGTTCTTAAGAAATTGCCCCTTGCTCTGGTAAATCCCCGTGAGCAAGGGGCAACTTTTAAAAATAAATTGCCCCTTGCTCCTGGCTGCTTAATCTAAGGCTTGTATAGTACTCAACTACTGTACTCAACTACTGTACTCATGTCTGTCAGATTTGACACTCCTGCATGGCACTCCACAATTACATACAGTATGTGTGTACAAATGTACATTTAAATGTGCCACTTTCTACAGACAGGTATTGAGAAGATCTGGTCCCCATGTTACAAAGAGTTGATATCAATCGCAACTTATCTGCGATTGATATCAATCGCAACTATAAGAGATAGGAGACTGCAAACTTGCGATTGATTTGAGGACTTTGTAACTCTTTGTAAGACGGGGCCCTGATTAGTTTTGTTTGGGGACTGCCAACATGTCACCATCCAGAAGAGACACAAATAAAAAAAATCAAAAAAATCAGGGTACGCCGTATTTGCCGTCGTTGGGGCCTCAGCGCCGTATAGGCCGCACCCCGATTTTGACATTTCGTAGACAAAAACAAAAATACTGCCCTCTCCGGCGGCAGTTATACAGTCGTGTATTGCGCCATAGCTGGCGGCAGGCGGGGGCTAGGATTGAGGTTGCTTTAGCGATGGCACGAACTTACATGTACATGTAGATCTAGATCTACCGGTAGTTTTCGTGTGAAAAATAAGTTATGAAGTTTATTCACGAGATTGACAAAACTTCATGTCAACAATTAAACACAAAATTGTCGGTAAGATATGTGAAGTTATTCTAGAAATGTCCTGTAACATTGTTCAGGTATAGTTATTGTAGTCCCATACATATATGTACGAATACGTGCTGTTTTGACTGCTGATTTTTTACTGTTGTTGGGCATTGGCCGCACCCAGACTTTTTGATATTTTCTCTTCCGAAAATACTGCGGCCTTTATGCCGGCAAATACTGTACATGTATATCTGAGTTGGTTATAACATGGACCTACTGCAAACCATGGTTATTGGCAAAAGCCCTATTCTATAGCTGTTACATAGCCAGAGGAGTGAGAGTGTTAGGCTCAGCTCATGACTGGCATTGAGTTTAAGCATTATAGTCCATCTTTACTGGTTACAAAACAAAAGCAAATGACAACAACTGGTGTCAGATAAGAGTCGGTATCAGCAGGGAGAACAGTATTAAAACTGATGAGGCTATCCTACCCTACTTACATGTAGGTAAAAAAGACATATTATTATTATTATTATTATTATTATTATGAGCTTTTGACAATGTCTGATACCCACCTGTGATTGCAACAGCTGATTTTTGAAAGTCTGGGATGAGACTAAGAATTCGATACCCACACCTACATTCATGCATTGGGTTGTGAGTGGGAGACAAAGGACCATTATTCTTCTGTCATTCATTGCCATTCATTCTCATTTCCATTGGAATGAATCCAAAGGCTTTGGATGTACATGTACATGTACATTTGTACATGAAGTGGCCTATTTTGCTCAAGTACTTCATGATTAGACACTTGATTTTAAGCACTTACATGAACTTGCTTCTTTATTTGAGAAAAAAATTGTATGTGTACAGTGTACATGTACTCCAGCATAGCTTTACAAAGTACCTGTTAGAATTGGCTTCAGTACAGTGTAGGTTTTGTTTACAATAACTGTTATACTGGATACATGTACATGTAAGCTATTGAAATACTGGTATCTGATTGGCTGAGAGATAATTTGTCATAGCATTTTAGCATTTGTTATTGATAACAAGTTTTATGAAACGGGCCAGATCATGTACATGTAGTCAAGTGTAAGTAAATTATATCCTGCTTACAGTGATACTGACTTGGTATTCCTCTTACACTAGTTGAGCAATGATTTCATGGTACAGTTCCACAGAGGTTTGGGCCTATAGTATGGGTGGATTATGGGGATAGTTTAGGCAGTATATACACTTTACAGGGTATTACTGTTATCAAAACATATTTTTATCATCAGCAGGGTTCGACACTAACAGACACCTGGGACACATGGGCGCCCAAAATCTGAGCCTGAACCCCCCAAATTTGGAAAATGTTCATATAATTGTAGGGCTCATTACATTCAGATTGTTAACAGTTGAATCCGAACCCCCTTCCAAAAAGGTTAATGTGGAGCCCTGATCGGCGTTGAGTTGTGACTATCAATAAGTTGGCATGTACAAATGAACAGTTACCAAATCGTCCAACCATACTGACTTCATTAGTCGTTCAAAGTACAATATTCTCCTTCCATTCAAACCATACAGTCAAACCACACAGCCAATACAGTGCAGCATCGCTGTGTACTGGAGACCTGGCTATACAGTCAGTGTACATATACAAAGTTCACCAGTCTACGATAACGATCTCAGCAACTACATGTATTAGTGGCCTTTGACCTGACAAAGTTCAAGACATCTTTATGTGGAAAGTTCCATGCTGGGTCTTACCTCCTGCCACTATTAAACTAAGCCAAGTCGGGTCATTCTACACTACATGTACACAATACCACAACTGCAGCAGTATTAATGTACAATGTACATGTATATTCCTTTTTTTACCACTTGCATTCTAATCAAGGTTAATTCTTGCCTTTAGTACATACAATGTACATGTAGGCTACCTGTACATGTATTTGTACATGTACATGTATATCAAAGCTTACAGAACTTAAGAAATATTCAAACATGCAAGCATGTACTAAATGTATAGCACTAGTGCTCATGTACATTGTACATGTACATGTACATGTACAATGTAGGCCTACATGTACTGTACAGTTGTACATGTGTACATATCAAAGACAATTCTTAGCCCTTATTCGTAGTTTAAAACTTATACTCTTGCTGAAGGAGAATCTTTTAGGGTATGCCATCCAAATGATATTTATATGTTAGACAACAAGAGGCTTTTAAATATTCATTTATTTATTTTTTAAACATTTTTTGTTGTTGCTGGAGTTATCCCCCTGTTCCTGAGAGCTTCTTAGCTTTTCATAGACAGGTTTAGATTGTTCTTGGTTCCTGTGTATTTTCCACTAAGTACATGTATTGGCATTAGAGTCTGTGAAGCAGACTAGCTTTAACATGTAGGAAATTTATCTTTTCTTGCAATGCTTGTACATGTACATATTTTGTTTTTGTTTTTATCAAGGATGCTTTAAAAAATCTGGAGCTCTTTTAGACCTTAATTACTCACTGCTGCCTTGCCTATTTGTCCTGACTGACTATCTAAAATACACGTACAGTAATATACATGTAGGCCTACATGTATATTGCCACTTGTTTGACACTTGTTTGACACTGAGCACATTCCAGGCCATGCAGTACAATGTATATTGTGGGCCCTGAAGTAAAAGGCTACATATAACAATGTAGCCTCCGTGTGTTTACTAAAATGCCAGACTGTACAGTTGTAAATTTGGACCAGTATGGTGTAACATCACCTCTGTTGTTGTGCCAATTGTACTACAGTATTATACGATACAATAACTGAAACTGACCCGTCTGGAAATGCCAAGGAAAAAAACCCCATAACGTTTGCAAAGGAGCAGAGATGTCCTGCTATCAAAGAGATTAATTTTAGCTCTCCCTAAAGGCCTAAAGATGTTTGAATTGAAATGTTAAATAAGTCAATCCTGTCTATTAAGGCCATCCACAGGAAACACAAAAAGTGGCCACTGTAGACAGGTGGCCTTTCTAGAGTTAGGTTGTTCAACATACGTTTCCTTCTAGACGGAGGCGCTGTTGGTGACCAATATAGAAAGGTGGCCTTTATAGAGAGGGCCCATTAAGACAGGTTTGACTGTAATTGTACATGTACAGTAGTTTGTAAATTGTAGCAAGATTGGTATAAAAACAGCAAACATCCTTCAAAGAGTGAATGAGGAATTGGGTTGCAATAATATGAGGAAACGGGTAGCTTACATGACAGTAACAGTGTCAAAGCACGCTCAGACTACAGAAACTTATGAGTGTTGTTTAAAGAATCGTTATATGGCAAAAGGAACATACATATTAGACTACAACATTGTATAAAGAAAGGTTGTATGAAGAAACTGGTTTGGGGGAAGTCAGCTGACATCATATGTTTAGTATCAGGTAATGTCATCGACAGTGATGAAGCACACAAAATAATAGGTGATTGGTTGCATCATCGCGCACATGATAAGGCCCGCTCAGTTATATGATTTTCGTACAAAATAAGATGTTCAGCCTACAAGGGGATGCTGATTCTTCATTGAGTTTGTGTTAGTGACGCCGCTCAAATATGCATTTCGCTGTACAACATTTTTGTATACAATGTGCTGACTATGAAAACTTTAATTTCTTATAATGATTAGGATAACAGTGGGTTCTTGTATAGCACTCTGTATGTCTGTCAGCCTTGACAAATACTACATGGAGAGGGAAGTTGGGAACAAGTTTGGAAATGATACATGCACTACCAAAATATGATTTGAAAAGTATCAACATTGTGCAGGGTTGAGAGTCTTCAGACAATATATTTTTGTGATACAGTCAAACCTGGCTATAGCGATCGCCCAAGGGAAACACAAATAGTGGTCTTTGTAGACAGGTTCCTTTAATACATGTTTCAATGAGAAACCATTTTCAAGGGAAAAAAATGTGGTCTCTGTAGACAGGTGGTCACTAAAGCAGGTTTGACTGTAGTTTGTATATTAGTCTTAAAACTTTTTCTTTTTAGAAACATTGTTAACTGTTGACTTCCAGAAATATGCTGATCGTACATGTATCTCACTCTTCTCTGTTCTTTTTCTTTTTTCTTCCCTTCTCTCCACTACAGCTCATAGGGACATATTTGTGATATACGCTATATAAGTATGGTGTATTTTTTATTATTATTAATATTGTTGTTGCTAATATTTTTAATGTTTGTATTATCAGTGTTATATTACTAGAAAATGTCTAAAAAATAAGGACATTTTAAATGTTGTTTGTCTGTTTGATGAAGCACTCGATATACATGTAGACTTGGGAAAGGCTACCCCCAGGGTTACTGAAATTTCATCTTTTGCTGTTCAAAAAGCTCAAGTAGAACTTTGTCTTCTTTACGACAACCACGTCATTGAAAATTTGAAGAAAGAAAAGAGAAAAGCCACAATCCAAGAAAAATAAATGTATTTTTGTAGGGTTGGGTCAGTGAGTATAATTTGTAAGTTTTACAATATTGTTCTGTGCAAACAGTTACAATATATTTCATTGCTGCACTTTTAACTAGCTTATTGTTACCAATTGAAAAGCCTATTATTCCAATACCCAGTGCTTGGAGCATTTTCATGACAAAATTGGATTAGAGTGGGTGGCTAGAGGGTAAAGGTGGTAGCAGCGAAGAGAGTCGTTCGTTTGCGTCTGGAATACGTCAAAGAGTGGTGGTAAATTGATTGAAAATATTCTTAATTGAAATGTGTGAGGAGACTGAACTACAGGTGAGTGTGCTCCATGTATGAAAGAAAGAGGGTGAGTGAGTGACAGAAAGGGAATAATTTATGCGATTGATAAGGAAAGAACAAAGTGCCGAGATATTATTTGGAAAACATGTTGACTTTATTGGTTGGATGCAAAGCAGTCAAAATATTCAACCTTTTCTAACACATGAAAAAAAAAAAATTTCCCTGTGGAGTTATTGATGATGTCTCTCAAAAATCTCAAATGTCTTTAAAAACAACACAAAACAATACAAACACACATACACACAACAAAGACAAAGAAACAAACTAGAGAGAATTAATACAGTTGTGTGTGTAAGAACAGAATTTACTTTCTGATTTTGTAGTCAGTAATACATGACATATTTTGTACATACATGGACATGTACAGTATGTCTCTAACATTACCTTTGGGCCAAATTTTACAAACATGAGACATGTACAACAATGTACAAGCTGGAATGTTGTGTTAATTTTCACAATTGGCTGCTGACAAAATCTGCCAAGTGGAACCCTGGCTACTTCACATGAAGATGGAGTGTTCATTAATTGAATAAATTTGCTCCATCTTTCATCACTTTGCCATCAAGTACTCTGGAAGCTAGCTGTTAATAGGATGAGATCACAAGCTTGCTGTTCAGCATTCAACTTAAAGCCCCACTGTACTCCTTATAGCTACTTCTGCCATCTATATAGAAAACAATGCCTAATCGGTGACCGTTGGTCCCCCATGGTCCCCTTTTTCTTATGTTAATTGAGAGCTGATTTGATGAGATAACCACCTGTCATTGACCATGCTATATGTTCTAATCCCTCCTGGCCAAACTAGTGCAGAGGGGCTTTAAAGAGAAGGTTGAGTTCTGGCAGAGGTGAAAAATAGTTAGCTTTTTCATTTTCTTTCATTAAAAAAAAAAATTCTACCAGTACCCAAAGTGAGTGTATACTCTGCCTCCCTCCAGAAATGACTTGTTTCTCATACAATGCAGAGTTCAGGGACTTTCTGTTCTATTGTTTGTTATACTGTTCAGGGCAGTATAGATTTCTAGGAAATGGCCTCAAAGTAATGGTCTGGGTGTTTCCATTTATAAAAGTTTTGCAGACCCTTGTGCCTTGTGGAATTCAATATTGCAGGACCTGTGGTTGATAATATGCATGTGTGTGTGTGTGTGTGGAGGAGGGGAGAGGGCTACATGTAATGCTTCAAGACTTCTAACTTTGAATTGGAGTCCTTTGTTAAGTGCCTTAGACCCCGTTCTCACTCACTTTGAAAGTGGTCTTAGTTAGACCGCTCCAGAGGAACGGGTCTTGAGGAATGGTTTGCGAGCGTTCACACTCCGAGCAGTTTTTTATGGCTCAAACCGCTCCACGAGTCAAAGTGGTCTTGTTGCTATGGCAGCTCAGGTCAGCGGAATACTAAGCGACTATGTACCGTACTACATGTTTCGCGCGCAGCGTCACTAGACCACTTCCGTTCAAAGTATGCGCCCGGTTCACACTCGCACGTTAGAGCGCTCCAAACCGCTCTTAATAAGACCCGTTCCTCAAGACCACCTTCCGGTGGTCTTCTGGACGGTCCAGAAGTCCACTTCCTCGACCACTTTGACCGTTCTCACTCACCTAAGAACCGCTCCTGAGGAACGGGTCTTAGTTAGACCGCTCAACGTGAATGAGAACAGGGTCTTATACACATTGTTTCATTCACCTGTTTCAAATAATTGTATCTAATTAGTCAGAATGGGAATGGCATACAGTATTTGTTGCTAGGTAGGACAAACATTATGGCTTCAATTGGCTTGCCCTACCAAACAACACATTACATTTTGCATTCTGACCATTGAAATACAATTATGATTTATCTGCACAAGTTTGGCCAGGAGGGATTAGACCTCCCTGAATGGTCACTGACAGATGGTTATCTCATCAAATCAGCTCTCAATTAACATAAGGAAAAGGGGACCATGGGGACCGGGTACCTCTTAGGCATTGTTTGCTATATAGAGGCGCAAGTAGCTACAAGTAGTGCAGTGGGGCTTTAACAGGTGAATGAAATCATTTGTATTGAGGCACTTCACAAAGATGTATCCATTAAATTTGGTTACATTACAAAAACTGGCCTATTGCAGCCTTGTCTGCCTTACTAAACATGCTCTTCCTTGATAGAGTTCTCAATTTTCATCATAACACGATAAACTGTCAGGCTATCGAAGGATCTCTTTCAGTTTATTCCGATGTCCATGCCGCAGGGACATGGCGGTAATTTGTGAGACAAAATAGTGCACAAGTTTGGTAGAGTAATTACACCATCAGGCAACGGATGTTATCCCCAAAGTGGTTCTGACACTGCTTTGATAATGTGATGGGTGGGTTGAGGTCCTTGGTAATCTGTTTCTACCAGAACCTTGACTTTCTACAGGTCTTTACAGGCTATTAAGGTGCGATAGAGACAAGTGCAGGATAAATGTCACGCACCAAATACTGTTTTTTAATGCCGCAGCCCTTTAATGAAGTGCGTTTTATTACATTGGTGAATTTATTGGGGTTGGCAGCTGAAAATTAATGTTCATTCCAATCACTGAATTAAACTTGTCTGCAAGCACAGACTCTAATTTAACACTTACAAAAAAAAAACAATTCCTAAAGCCTTGAGCAGAGCCTATTGTCTCATATTGCAGACACTGTTTATGCAAAATGGCTGACAAGGGTTTGTGCCTGCCAACTAGATTAAATTGATGATTGAAGAAATTAATCGCCAACCCTGTAACTTATTGCAAATGTTGGTCATTTTGAAATATGGATCTTGGCCCCTCTCTTCTTGTTGTTGTTGTTGTTGTTGTTGTTAGTTTTGGTTCCTCTTTTCATGATTGTTTGTGAAAATTATTGTTTCACATCAATTTTCTTGTACAGATACTTGCATATCATGCATGAAGGAATTTGTAATCCTGATGTACCTTAACTATTAAAGAAACATTGTTTTTGTGAAAGTGGGCAGCTCAACACATTTCATTAAAACAGATATTTGGAAGAAAACAAGCTTTACAACTCCTGGCAAAATGTTTGAGTTTTATTTATTGCTATATCTGTTTATTTTTGTTCCTCAAATGGATAAATCTACTTCTGCTTTACTTTAGTGGGTACTTTAGATCAGGCATAGTGATCCTGTAGGCTTTGAATGGATTGATCTTGTTCTGACATTCATGGTTTAATATGTACCAATCACCAAAATATGTTTTACTCTTGATGTAAGGGGTCCCATGTGGCAAAAGTTCTGTATTCTAAATATGAGCTTCATATATTACTTCTAGAAAGAGATAGTGTAAATTTAGATACATGTACGCTCACAGTGAACAGTAACATATCTTTTAAAGTAGATTACTTTAATATAACGCACATGTACATGTATGCACTTGCATAGGATAGGATGCGGAGGGGGTCTTACATGTATGTATGTTATCCTTTTCCTTCAAACTCTGTAAATGTTAACCTGTAGAATGCCAGGTATTTTGTCGTTGATTTGATACATTCTATTAAACTACATGTATACACAAATTATTATTTTTTCAGATAATTCAAACGCTTTAAATGGAATGTACTCTTGGATAATCCTTTCATACCCCTCATCAAATTGATTCAAGTTTGATGGACCTGTTGAAG
Source organism: Mesocentrotus franciscanus (assembly GCA_037976565.1). Classification (NCBI taxonomy): domain Eukaryota; kingdom Metazoa; phylum Echinodermata; class Echinoidea; order Camarodonta; family Strongylocentrotidae; genus Mesocentrotus; species Mesocentrotus franciscanus. The sequence continues at coordinate 34,636,881 of CP137667.1, read as the reverse complement.
CTTGTATTTCCTCTAAAGTGGTCCACGTTCAATGAGAGCATGATCTCTCCCTAATGCTGAACAGCGCTGCTAATGAACTTATAAACATCTGGAGATTAGATCGCAATCGGCCTTTTCCTCGATTGGAGCAAATAGTGACCGACATGGACTTGATGACTTGAGTCATCTGGTCCTCTCGTAAAAATGCGAAAGTTTCTACCCCATTCCAGCAGACCTTTGTTCTCAGGCAAACCTTTCAGCCATTTTGCAGTTAAATCATGACATTTTACTCCATCTCGTACTGTACAAGAAAAATATATAATATTTTTCTTTTTGTGACCCGATACTTTATTTAATTGCTAATGGTAGACATGTTTGTGGCAAGATTCTTTTGCAAGTATTGCAAAAATACAGTGTTTTTATTTGATTATGTGGTAGTATAAAACTTGAATCTGGGCCCTGTTTCAATAAACTTGTTGTCGATAACAAGTTACAATAAGTTGTCGATAACAAGTTACAATAACCGTTAGCCACTGAAGTAATGGTATTTGATTGGCTGAGAGCAAATTTGTCATAGAAATTTAGCATTTGTTACTGATAATTAGTTTTTATGAAACAGGGCCCAGATTCAAGTTCTATACTACCACATACATGTAATCAAATTCATTCCTTCATTCATCATTTATTCTTTCCTTCCTTCTTTCCTTCATTATTTATTCATTCATTCATTCATTCATTCATTCATTCATTCATTCATTTATTCATTTATTTATTCATTCATTCATTCATTCATTCAATTATTCATTCATTTATTCATTCATTTTCATTTATTTATTCATTCATTCATTCATTCATTCATT